>JAJEJO010000601.1:154898-210097 GCA_020662805.1 Glaucomys volans | reverse complement strand
GCCAGGTTGGGAATAATCAATGCTTCTGGGCAGAGGCAGCCTGATGTTGATAGACAATCAGATACAGCAAAGTGCTAGACCCTGGGCCAGGGTGTGGACGTGGGAACTAGACGAAATTGGGGTGGGGGCAGAAAACTGTGCTCGGTGATGGAGACACTGGGCTTGAGAGCCCAGGCAGGCCTGAGCTCCTCGCTGGGGGCTCAGTCGGTGGCAGGTGGTCACTCTCTTCCAGGGAAGCTGTAAAATAGCTCCTAAGGGCCCAAACTCCCCGCTGGAGCTGGCAATTCCCTCCACTCCAGGCCAGACCTCCCCAGGAGACGCAGCGCAGTGGCGGGGAAGACTGGAGCTCAGCTCTGAGGACTCAGGCAGTCCCAGAAGGTCACCTTCTGCCAGGGAAGTTGCAAAATGGTGCCAATGGGTCCAAAATCACCACTGGAGCCAGAGACTCCAGCCACTCCAGGCCAGAACGCCCAGGAGACACCACGCAGTGGCGGGGAAGACCAGAGCTCAGCTCTGAGGACTCAGGCAGTCTCATATGGTCGCTCTCTCCAGATTGGATTTTGATAGAGATGAGGAGAACATAAATAACCCTGAGATCAGACAAAGGTGATACTACTGTTTCGGCTCAATGAAGGTCATCAGTCATCTTCTTGTGATTGTATTTATTAATCGGGATTTATAAAAAAGCACATACAGTTCAATAGGTGGATAAATGCATTAGGTCTCAAGGGCTCCAATAGTTTGTACCAGTAAAGATACCATATTTGCAATGGGGGCTGTGATTGACATCACTCTTGAAGAAAGTTTATGATAATCTACTGTCATTCTATAAGATCCACTAAGCCCCTGTGTCGGTCAAAAAGTTGAGTTATACAGTGATATGATAGGAATTATCCTGTTTTTCATTTTTGTTATTAGCCTTTGGAATTCTTCCACAAATGTATTTTTCTTTTTATTCTGGGGGAAGCAGTTGTTCTTGGCCATTTCTACCTCACACACTCAGTTCAGGGATTTTCACAGTAGCATGCTGTACTTTTCCAAATAATAGAAGTTCAAAATGGTCCTTCAGGTGCACTGAGCACACTGTGAGGAAGACTACTGGTAAGACTCCAGATATAACCGATCTCCAAAATTCCCCACTCTGATTGATGAACCCATGTGGTCTTTTAATTCCCTGGAGGTGAAAGTAGACTCAACCTGGCAAGCTGCTAAATAATTCTTCCTGAGACACTGCATCCTGCGTTGAGGTATGTGCCTGTGACCCAGTTACCAGGAGTCACCATTGAGTTTCCAGTTTTGAATGAGCTCTAGAGAACTGGAAGACTCTGCAGCACCAAGTCCAGGCTGACCTTCCTCTAGTTTTTAAACACATTGTTTCTACCTTGTCAAAACAGATTGTTTTGCTCTACTGTGTAGATTTTTGTAGGATCTGTACAGGAATTCAATTTTGGTTGTTGTTATTTTCTTTGAGATTCTATTTCTATGTATCTTTGAGCACTATGCTTTCTAAAACATATTTCCTTATTTTTAAAAATTATTTTATTCCTGAAAGCATAAAACATTTTGTACAATTCTTGTCCCAGTATTCTGTGTTCTTCATGTTTAATAAATTTCTGTTTCATAGGAAGAGAAAGTAAAATAAATAAACTGCAAGCCATGGATACTGCACCTTTGCTCTGGAATTCCTCACCACTGTTATTGATTGCTCAGCCCGCCCAACTTCTCTGTAACTTCCACCTCACTTATTAGTTCCTAGCCTTCCTGTAGACCTGTTTAGTTTCTTCTTTCCCAATGAAATCCTCCTTTAGTACTTTGATGCCTCATAATCTAATTTATCTATGCATGGTCTTCTCAATATTTTCCATTTATACACTCACACAAATCCAATATTTCTCACTCTGTGCATGTCTGTGTATAGAGATGAATATGTCTAATGATGAATGATACCAGCTTACTTATTTTATCTTTTGCCAGACTGTCTGACTCCGGAGACTGTGTATATTACCTACCCATGAGGTGCCACTGATCTCTCCTGGGTCAGCGACAAGCTTCACTAAATGGAAACGGCCACCTTTCCTGGAACGCTTGGGCATTACAACTCATTCCTTTACAATAAGCATTCCGGGAAGCCATCACAAATCAACTGTGGCCCTGGAGATGAGGCTGCTCTCTGTCCCTGATGGCTAACCTGAAAACTCAGTAAGGACAGGGAGCGTCTCTTCAGTCCCATTTTACCCTTGTGCTGGGTGTGCCTGCTCACCGTAGCTGCTTCATTTATATTGCTTATCAGGATATTGATAATGATTTTACATTTGCTGAGAGCTAAAAGCTCTCACATAATCTCATCAAAACTCTTTTTGCAAATACTTTCCAAAGGTTGGTTCAAATTTTTTTCTACATTTTAACTTTTCTAAATTGCTTTATTTCTCCACGTCTACCTTTTCTGATATCTCAAAGTAGAAATCACATCTTTTTGTTCTTTAATTAGCTCCTTGTCCAAACATCATGATACATTGTTGATTTCTTTTAAAAGGCCAATGTTTTCAGAGTTGATAATTGCATAAAATGAATCATTAGCTTCTTTATAAATTGAGAACAGATGTATTTTGGAACTAATACCTATTGTTAGAAAAATGTGTATTTGACATTAATATGGACTATTGGGAAGCTTTATTAAAAAGAGGTTTTTTTTTAAAGAGGTTAACTTTGTAAAAATCGCTAAGTCTTTTTTATTTTTGAACATTGCAGGACAAGGCTTATTATTTTTATAACTGGTCATGACTATTTTTCCACATCAGTGTTTTTCACCACTTTTTTTTTAGAGCAATAGAGCTTTTGCTTTGAATCTTAGTTAAAAATGATTAAGTCTCAATAAGGAACATATAATGTGAAAAATTTAACCATTTCAAAAACACACCTAATGTTAATAACAGTTGTTATCTGGTTGGAAAACATTAAAAACTTATTAAGTATACTTGTTTTATTTTACCTTTTGAATGATGACAAAAAGAGTAGATCATATCTATAATATGTATAATCAAGTATTTTTATTTTTCTATTTTAATTCATTAAAATAATACCAAATAGCACCACTGGTATATCCATATTCCTATTAATTCAAGATACCTGGGTATTTTTCTCAGCACTACAATGACATTATAAATATATGTCATAATGAAGTCATGAGATGAGATACATTGTAATGAATTATCTATGGCTTTGTTAGTAATCTGAGTTTGTCAAATAAATAGAATAAGGTATAAGATCCATTTACTAGAATTTATTTCACAAAGACTGTTCATTTTGAATTTCATTTTTCTCAATAGGTTTATCTGATTATATTCTTGGAAGCAAATATATCATCGTAGGAAATAAAATGAATGCATTTTTTTTTTTTCAGAGTATATGAACTCTGTTAAAAACCATCCTGACATTCTAGCCCATTAAACAATTTACTAAAGCAAGAAGGTCCTTATATTCTTTGGAAGTATAAGAATCTTTAGAAGTTACTGATATCAACAACATTATGCAGCTATTTTCAAAAGTATAGCTCACTGAAGGAAAAATTCCCTGTATCCTGGGAGACAGCACTCTTCTTTCAAAATTGATGGAGGTGTTACAAAGTTCTGTCACAGATAAAACCAAGAGCAGCTTCCTGGCAATTTCCCTGTGTTTTCATTCCAAGGCATCAAAGAGCAAATCTACCCTCTCTTTGACGTAACAACCCTTAGTGAGTGGATGACAGCCTTTCTTAGCCCCAATTTCTTAATGTTAAATAATCCTCATCCCTTCAGGTGTTTTTGCCAAAGCACAGACACCAGAGTCTTTTAGTCTCTTTAATCTGGGTAATTGCTAGTGTATATGTCACTTCTTACATTGGCTGTATTTTCAATGTGGTGTTCAAAATGGAGCAGAGGACGTGGTTTGACCAGGGCAGAATTGTGCTAGAAGTCTGCCTTTGATCTCTCTGAACATTATGTTCCCGCTAACCCAGCATAAATTTGACTCAGATAATGTTGATCAACATTATACTGTTAAGTATTCCATAGATACATAAGCATCCCAAAACCCAGATCAGTTATGGAAATTGTACAATTCCTTTTTGTGAAAGTAAATCTAGCAATTCACATAAAATGTATTAAATATCATCTTGTATGACATACTAAAAAATATTAAATCATTTTTTATATCTTTAGTGCATAGTAGAGGATCTAGTATATAGTTAGCGGCTGTTCAATAAATGCTCTTAGAATAAATACTGATAAATTAGATACTTTCGAATTTTTACTTCAATGCAAAATTTATCAGCACTATTCTAATGGAACATTTATCACATATTTTATAATTGTAATTGCAGGCTCCATTCAATTCACTGATATTAATATCATATAAGACAAACTCAAGGATAGGGCTTGATGGCAATCTATCAGGGATTCCCTAAGGCTTCAATTAAGTGCCACAAGCATTTATCAGTGCTAAATGCATGTCAGGCTTGTGTAGGCATTAACAATATGTTGCCCTAAAAACATGCAGAGACTAGTTTCACATGGCCCTATTAATCAAAGCTGATTGGGTACAGTGAATCAGCTAGCTGTTAATTCATCTATCTACACCATCATTTATATTTCATTTTACCTTATACTTATAGAGCTATTATTAGAGATTCTTTGATGCATCAAGATAAACTATGTCTTCAGTATTGCATAATCTGCCAACCTGAAAATGCCATTAAAAGAAGACATTAGGATAGATTTTAATCACTCATTCATGAGAAAACCACCTTCAGGAGTCTCTACAGGTTGGCATTTTGAGGCCCATGTTTACCTATCAGCTTCTTCAACTTCTATTCTAGAGATCTTGGGCAAGTTTACTGAAATTTTTTAACATTTTTTTCACTTGTACAACAGAGATCCTGACAGAACTTGCCTAAGAGAGTTGTTTGGCTGATAAATAAGACAACTTTCTCAGATCTAGGTGCTTGGGAAACAGATTCTGAGCCTCTGGGATTTGCATACAAGAGGTAAATTGAAGAAATGCCTGGGATTAACACCAGTGGAGACTGGGGGATGCTGTGGAAGATTGAAGGGCTGGGTGGAGGGAGAAGCCCAACTGCTCTGAGGAGCTCAGGAGCTGAGAGGTCTTCAGAGCAGGGAGAGGTCCTTTGCACCACTGCCTGGACCATCATTGGATGCAGGTAAGTCTGCAGAGGAACTCATGGTCTTGGGTTGGCAGCTTCCTTGGATGGAAAACAACACCCCACTGTGAGCTGCCAACAGCTGACTCCCAAGGTGATTATTGCAATTCCTGTTACATGTTAACTGAATAATGTATGTTAACTGTTATTATCATAATTATTCATTTATTCCTTAATTTTTTTATCTACTTTTTAAGATATTCTATTCTGGAGGTTTTCTTTGTTCTTCCCTTATGAACTATGCTAGGGAGTCCATTCAATTAATAGTTCTGACTTTTCCCTCTCCAAGAAAACTATTTTTAAAGCTTTATTGATTCATAACTGATTGATAATAAACTGCACACATTTAAAGTATACAAACTGATGGTTTATCTCCCTGATACAAACACAAGCACACCTGTGAAAACATCACAAACTCAAGACATTGAACATTTCCACCCCTTCCATAAGAAACCTCATCGCTGTTTGTAAATAATCTATCTTTCACCCCATCTCCAAGTAATACCTGATCTGCTTTCTGGAATTATAGATTAGTTTACATTTCTCAGAACTTAATATAAATTAAGTCATAGAGTAAATACTTTTGGGGATATGGTTTTAATTAGCATGATTATTTTGAGATTTCTCAATGAGACAGTGCATATCAATACTTCATTTTTTAAATTGTGGAATGGAATTCCATTGGATGAATTTCCTGCAATTTATTTATCACTTTACTTCTTCATGCACTTACATTGTTTCAATTTGGGGGCTATATTACTAAGATATGAACATTCAGAAGCAAGCTTTCTGTGGATATATGCTTTTATTTCTCTTGGGAAAGCAGGAATGGAACACCTTCCAATTTGCAAATGGTTTCTCCAACTCTGTGATTTGTCTTTTGGTTCTATTAGCAATGCCTTTTGAATCACAGAAATTCTTAAACTCTTGTTTTCTTTTATGGTTTGTGCTTGGTGTTATATCTAAGAATTTTTTTCCTAATACAAGATGCAAAAGATCTTCTCTGTTTTGATTTATTAAGATCTTCAAACCATTCTGAATCCAGTTTCTCATCAGGTATAAAGTAAGGATCAAAGTTCACTTTTAGGCAGGTAGATATCAAATGTTTCCAGCCACATTTGTTAAAATGACCACCCTTTCTGCAGAGAATTTGCCACTTTTCTGCAAATAATTTTTCTATAAAATAATTAAGATAGGTATGGCATATTCAGGTTATTTATTTCTTCTTGAGTGACTTTGGTAGTGCACATCATCCAAGGATATTTTCATTTTATCTAAGATATCAATTATGGGCATAGAATTATTCCAAATTATTTAATCTTCCACTGAAATATAGAGTCTGTAGCATTTCATTTGTTATTTTTTCATATCAGTAGCATGCGCCTTTTTTTCCTGATCAAAATTTGTTATTGTTCTCAAAATAACAGCATTTGGGTTCATTGATTTTCTTTATCATTTTTGTTTTTTATTGTTTTCTACTGTGACTTTAATATGTCTTGTACTTGTTTGGGATCTATTTGCTCTTCTAATTTTTTAAGCTGAGATCATTGATTTGATATATCTTATTTTAATGTAGGCATTTAAATGCTTTGAATTTCTACTTAAATACTGCTTTAGCTGTCTTCCACAAATTTGGTTTTGTCATGTTTTAGTTTTCTAATTTCTTTTAAAATATATGTTCAGAAAAAACATTTTCCAAATATTTGGCATTGATCAAATATCTCTGTTATTAGTATCTATTAAATTGCATCAAGGTTAGAAAATATACTTGGTGTAATTTAAGTACTTTTTGAAGTCAATGAATCTTGTTTGTAGCCCAGAAAATGGTCTATCTTGTTAAATGTTCTATATGCAATTGGAAAGATTTTATATTCTGCTACTATTGAGATCAGCCTGGTCCACAGTATTGCTGTAACTTGTTTTCTTATAATTTTCTTTCTATCAATGCGCAAAGAGATGGTATTCAAATATCCAAATATAATTATAGATTTGTAGATTCCTCCTTGCAGTTTTATCAGGTTTTGTTTAAAGCAATTTGAGGCTCTGTTATTAGGTGCATAAATATTTGCAATTATTTTTTCTAGATATATTGATTTATTGTTATGAAATCACTCTTTATTCTTGTCAACATTCCTTCTTCCTTAAATATATTTGTTAATATATTAACATAGCCACTCAAGCTTACTTTTGTTATTGTAAGCATTACATGGCCTTTTCTGTGCTATTATTTTGTTTTTATAATTTGTGTAATTTTTTTTAAGCAGCATATGGTTTAGTTTTGCTTTTTTGCCCAATTTGACAAGATGTGTTTATTTTTTCTCCATGTATTTAGGCTGCTGACATGTCATGTGAATATTAATGTTGTAGTTTCAAATCTAACATCTTTTATTTGTTTTCTAATTGTCCCACCTGTTTTTTTGCTATTTGTTCTCCTTTCCTACCTCTGTTGGCATTAATTAATTTTTTAACTTTTATCTCCTTATTAACCACACTCTTTGTTACGTTGGTGGCTGCTTGAAAGTGTGTAGTGCACACCTTCCACTGTCACAATCTACATTCAGGTGACAATATACCACTCTGAATGAGGTGAATGAACTTTGTGACAGTGTCCTTCACTTGTCCCCAGGGTCCTATTTTCCTGCACCTGCATTCTGCATATTCAACTGAAAAGACCACTATTGTGATCTTTTATTTAAAGCAGTTAAATGTCTTTTAAAGATCTTTAATTAAGATTTTTTTTAAAATTCATAGTTCCCTTTCCAGGTGCACTTCTAGTTACCTTGCAGTGCCCTGTGTGGATAAATATTTACATCTGGTGTTCTTTTCCCATTGCCTAAGGATTTGCTTTACTCTTTCTTATAACAGGAGTCTGCAGCTCTTAAATCCTTCTGGCCCTTTTACATTTAAATACATTTTTATTTTGACTTCATCCTTGAAAACCTATTCTTCTGGTTATGATTTTTTTTTTCCTTTTTCCTTTTGGGTCCTCTTGGTTCACACTGTCTTCTGCCTTACCTGGTGTAGGATGGGAAGCCTTCTTATTATTTCTAAGACTCTCTCCATCTTTTTCATTTGAATGTGGGTAGGATTTTCTCCTTCTCACTGGTTTTAAGCAGTGGGTTATGCTGTGTCTTGGCATATTTTTCGTCTTTTACTTGTTCTTGTTTTTGAAGTTTGTTGCACTTTTGGAGTCTGAAAGCTTAGAGTATTCATTGCATTATTTGCTTATTATTCCCTCAAATATCTTTCTGTCCCCCTGTCTTTCCTCTCCTTTGCAGAGCCTACCTAATCCTTCCCTTCATTTTGAGTTATCCCTTGGCTCTCTGCTCAGGCTCCCTGATGCACGGTTCTACAATGCCTCACCTGTTGACATCCAAATATTTTTCATATACTGTTTTAATAACAAAATGCTTGATTTTGCTGTTTTTTAGATCTTTGTCTCTACTTACAATGCTTAGTGTTTCCTCCAGTTTCTTCAACACATAGAATACATTTTATTAATTTGTCTACCGATTCTTTGATATTTTCCAGAATTGGTTTTGATTAATAGATTTTTATCTTCATGCCATTTGTATTTTTCTACTTTTTGTACATTCCTGGCAAAAAGTACATTCTACTTTTTGTACATTTTTATTGGATGCCAGACATTGTGGCTTTGACATTGCTTTTTCTTTTTCGTTCCTTTAGATATTCTTCTGGTCTCCACTATAGTTAAAACAGACTACTGCTTTCAGGCTGGCTGGTAACTTTGCTAGGTAGTGTAGGGGCCAATGCCTGTTGGTCTAGGGCTGTTCTGTTCTCCTTCGGCAGAACTAGTCTGAATCCTCTCATCATTGTCCCATGAATTATGAGATTTTCTGTTTTGCATTTAGTCTGTTGTGAGCAGAACCATTCTTGGTCTGTGTAAACCCTGCGGACTGTTCCCCTTCACCTACCTGAGGAACTCCAGCCCTTGGCTAGGTGTGCACAACCCAGCTGTGCTCCGGTCCTTGCCCTTGCAAGGGTGCTGGCCTGGCCCTGAGCCGGGTTCCTTCATTCTTTCCCTGGGTGCTCACTGATCACGCTCCTTCACTGTCTCGGGTTCAGGGTCTTGAATGTTCCCTTTTACATGTTCTTTCTTTTTCTCTTAGTTCTTTTTAGGTGGGAAGATAGGTCTGGTTCCCATTAATCTGCCCTGAAGCTGATTCAATGTCTTTGTCTTTTTTGTTGTTGTTGGTAGTTATTAAACTGTTTAAGGTTTAAAAAAAAATTAAGCACCCTTCTCATCACCACCCCACAGAGATGAAATCCATTTTGCCTTCAATTTGATTCCAGTGTTACTGATTCTTTTTTTTTCCTCTTTCTTTAGCTTACTTTGGGTTTAGTTTGCATTTTTATTTTTCTAATTTCTGAAAGTAGAAGCCAAGGTTACTAATTTGAGACCTTTCTTCTCTCCTAGTGCAGGTTTTTGTACTTTAAGTATTATTTTGGGTGCATCCCATACATTTTGACTTTGTGATTTTGATCTTTTACCTGCCATTCTCTTGAAGGTGAGCTGTTCATATTCCAAGTGTTTGCAGATTGGTCAGGTATCTTTCTGTTATTCTAATGCAATTACATTTTGATGGGGAGACGTATTTTGTAAAGCTTTACTTATTTTAAATCTACTGAGATTTGTTTTCTAGTGCAGAATATAATTTTGGGGGGAGGTAAAGGTCCTGTGAGTACTGAAAATAATTTTTATTTTGCTTTATTTAGGTACTTTTCCTATAAAAATCAGCTACGTGAAGATAATTGTATTTTTCAAGTATTTTATATCTTTTTTGATCTGTGTACTTGTTTCAAATATTAAAAAAATAGAAATTATAATTTCCAATCATAATTTAGGCTTTCTAAATTTTGGCCTTGCCTCTCTCATCTTTTGTTTTATATATTTTGGAGTTCTTTTAGCAGTGGTATACATATTTAGGATTTTGTTGATCCCCTGATGGGTCGACGTACTTACCATTATAAAATGTCTCATTTGTCCTCGAAACATTCCTCATTTTGTATCTGCTTTGTGTGTTATTAAGATAGGCATTTCACCTTATTTTGATAGATATTGTCATAGCATATCCTTTTCTGTCCTTTGATTATAACTTGTTTATATCCTTACAGTGAAGAGGAATTCCTGTCCACAGTGTACAGCTGGGTTTTGACATTAGGATTCTTCCACTGTGTGCTTAGAGCCGTTCCCCCAACCTGGCACTATTGACAGTATGGGTGAGATAACTCTTGGTGTGGGTGTGGTCCTCTGTGTGGTTGGGTGTTTAGGTGCATTTGTGGCTTACACCAGCTGGATGCCAATACTTGCTGCACTCTTATCATATCAACGAAGAGCAGCTCTAGTCATTGCCAAGTGCTCACTGGGATGGCATAATCACCCCTGGGTTAAGAATCACTGTTTACATTATTTATTGGTATATTTGAATTTAAATCTTCCATCTTTTTGTTCTTAGGGTTTCATTCATTCTTTTGTCTCTATCTTGCCTTCTTTTAGATTAAGTATTTTTTATAATTCTGTATTAATTGTTCTATTGGGTCATTAGATGCATTCATTTATTATTTGTAATGTTTTACCAAAGGTTTACTGTGTGTGTGTGTGTGTGTGTGTGTGTGTGTGTGAGAGAGAGAGAGAGAGAGAGAGAGAGAGAGAGATGGAGATCACAGTCCATCTTCAAACAGTACTGTCATCACTGTACATTTGGTATACAAACTTTATAGCAGTTCTTCGTTCTTCCTTCTTCCCCTCCCTGCTTCCTGGCCTTGGAGCCTCCACATTCTTCCTCCCTTCATTCTGCTTCAGAAGACCCCCCATCTGTACATGTTGGGGCTCTGCTCAAGTTTGGAGGGGAGCACATACAGGCCTCTGGGGCTTTCTCTCTGTCTCTCTCCTTTCCAACATTTTACCCCATAAAATCTGGCCATTTTGGTCTCTAGTCATTGAACTCTGTCCCCTCCACTTAGGGTGACCTTCAGAATGTGCTGACTGCTTTGCTTGACTGTGCTCTGGACTTGTCCAGGCAGGACACAGTCCATCTGGGCTTCCATAGGCCCATGAAATGTGCTTTACATCTGTCTGATGTAACTGACAAGAGATGCTTTTTTCCCAATGCCTGAAAACCATTGTGTTATATATATTGTTCAGTTTTTCAGTTACTTCAGCAGAGTGGATAAATCTCATCCCTACTACTAAATTATAGCTAGAAAATGTATCATGTCAATTTTATTCAAGCAATGTCTCTGACATCTCTTCCATGTTCCAAAGGTTTTTCTCTTTTATTATTATTACAGGTGCTTGCTATTTTTAAGTATTTTCAGATATTAAGTTGTATCTTCCAGTCTGCCTATGATCTAGAACAAAAAAAGCTGAGATCCTATACTGTGGCCAAAGATTTCAAAAAACCCTGTTTTTGTTAGTTTTTTTTTGTTGCTGTGATCACCTGCCAAGAATAAGTTAGGGGATGAAAAGTTTATTTTTTGGCTCCCATTTTCAGAAGTTCAGTCCATGATTGGCCAACTCCATAGCTCTGGGCCTCAGGTGAAGCAGGACAATAAGGTGGAAGGGCATGGCAGAGAGTAGCTGCTCAGGACACGGAAACAGGAAGCAGATAGCTCTGCTCACCAGGGATGAATCCTGAGAGGTTATACCTCTCATATCTAATAATTTCACCTCTGAACATTTTTGCATTGTATCACAAATGAACTTTTGGGGAATATCTTATATCTACACTGTAGCAAATCGTCAATATCTCATTATATCTGAGGGTTCTGGAAGTTAGATGGATTTGCAAAATCATCTCTGGCTCTAGTCTATTCCCCATACTCACTTTTTCTGTTTGATTATGATAGTGAGAAGCAATTCTAATTGTCTCATAGGTTGTGTGTGTGTGTGTGTGTGTGTGTGTGTGTACACTCCTTCTCTCTCTCAAACCTATATAGCATTTGTTAGTGTTATACACTAATATTTGTAAAACATTGAAAAATCATACATTTTCCTTCCTGATGGATTTTTGGGGAAACTCTGATAATAGGGAGAATTCTCATTGGCCTCTTCCATTGGTCACTCCACAAATATTCTAATATTAAAATATTCTAGACTCCACTATCTTACTAGATGATTTGCTCTCCTTCTTTTTCCTGTCTAATATTGTCATCCCTCCAATACTGCCCATGAAATTTGAAATCCTTTTCTTTCCGATGTGCAGAACAATCTAATCATGTGCTGAACCTACTCCCAGGCCCAGCACCCTGAAGCCCTCCTGTGTGTGTCCCCAGGCTAAACAGCCATATCGGTCCCATGTGACCAAACCCCAATCTAACAATCTGAGTTTGGAAGGGGCATTTTCTCATGTGATGGGTAGCGATATAACCCAGGGAGGAGCATAAGTAAACTTGAACCCCTCAGATTTGCCCAACTCTCCTCTGCTTCTTTGGCAGGATGGTTTAATGACCTCACATTAATTCCTTCTCAGACACTGGGCCCATGAGTATATCAACTTCCTGGGGTACACAGGGCACCCCAGTGATGAACCCATTCTTCCTGTAGGACCAATGTGTAAGATCCTGTGGGAGAGCCCCATTTGACTAAATACTTGTCTAACCTGTGCCAAAGGAAAAAGTCTAAGAAGCTTGGCAACCCTCCTCTTGTAAGGCTAGAATAGGAACAAAAATTTCTCAAAAGAAGGGTACATGCATTTCCTAGTAAAAGGAGGAATGCTAAACAGACTATTAGGTGTGCATTCCAGTCCCACAGACTATTTTTAAAGCACCAGTTTGCTATAGTTATTAATAGCAACTTTGGTAATCATTCACTATGTGCTTTATATCGTATTTTCATTTAATACAACATAGGTAATGAGGTATCCTTCCATTTTGAAGATGAGAAACCTGAAGTTTACTGAGACTAACTCATCCAAGGATAAATTCTGCCTGTCAAGTAGCTGAGGTTTGAGACCCAAGTCCCTTATCTGCAAGTCTCTCTGGACCCATGATCTTAATTAGCATACCATACTGCTTCTACAAGATTTCAGAATTGACCTTCTGTGTACTCTCATAATCATTTCTCTGCCTTTGATATTTTTATCATAAATGGGGAACACAGTGTCATTATGTAAAATCTATTTCTTTTCAAAGTGTGAAGTAAGCATTGCAGTTTTACTCATGCTTCAGTTGGTGAATGGTTTTAACTTTCTGATCTTTATTGCTTTATTACTCTGTGACTTGGACCACTCACGTGGAGACTATCCCTTAAAAAAAAAACAAGGTTGTGGGATGGAGAGGAAAAGAGAATAAACTTTTACCAAAGTCTTACTATTTCCAGAGAGTTTATGTGTAATATTTCTTAATATTCATATCAACCTTGTGATAGGCAATTATGTTTTAAAGTGGGGAAGCAGGCTGAGAGAGCTTGGTGTCAAAGGTTCGATCATTCATGCGTTCAATAAGTTGCTGAACTTCAAGCATTGATGGAGTGAGAATTATATTAAGCACTATTGTTGCAAAGACAAATGGTACAGGATCCCTGTTGTCAAAGATCTCAGAGCAAAGAAGTGAGTGGACCCTTCCATGCAGTAAGAGGGACTGCACTGGACCCCTGGCAGTGTGTGTAGGTCGCACACGGAGATCCTTGCGTTCAGGATGTGCCAGGCCTTGTAGGAGAGGCTTTCACTAAGCATAAGATTGAAAATCCCTGAAAAGGTACTGGGAAGAGAGTGGAGTGCATGGTAAGTGCAGCATTCTGCACTGGGTGATTTGAGCAGAGTGAGGGCACAGGGAAAAAGAAAAAGACTGCAAGAGTGAAGAAAGAAGCAAGATTCAATACCTGCAAGAACTCAAGTCCCTGTTGCAACTGGGTGAATCCAGAAGGCAGTCGAAGGACTTTTACTTGTACCTGTTTTTTCTTTTTTTTCTTTTGAATCTTTGTGTCCTGACTAGAAATGTGAAGGTTGAAAAACTTTCCCCAAGGTCTACGTAGCCCTAGATTTTCAGCTTGTTTTTCTGGTAAGTATCTTTTATGATGGAATGAAACTCTCCACACCATGCATTTTTTTTTTCCTTCCTTAGGTTGAGGGAGTTTATTTGCAAATCATTTTGATGATTTATGGGAGACAATTCTCTTTTCTTATCTACTGTACATAATTTATGCAACTCAGAATCTGTGTTGCAAGAAGCCAGAATATGGAGTGAGGACACACAGGGACTTAAAGTACATGGGCACCTGCGTGGTGGGCTGGCAGGGGTCACCTGGGAATGTGCAACTTAATTGATGGGCTATGAATCATAAAGTGAAAGGACACCCCAAGACCCCAGGACTTATGAGCTGCTGCCCTTTAAAGGAAATCCAAGCTTTTCATTGTGCCATTCTTGATAATAATACATTTATTTTGGAATGTGGCTTGTACCACGGTTAGGGGAAATAATAATTCCTGTGCTCAACTCAAAAAGCTTTGCCAACACCTACTACTCAGAATTGGACGTGACAATGCATGATAAATAGAATTTTCCAAATTATTGTGGGCCAATCTTTGCCTTCTTTATATTGTTTTAGGGGTGTTTTGAAGTTCAAGCACTAAGAGGTAGGAAAAATGGGGTGGATATGAAGAAGCAAGTTTAGAAGGAGGGGATTGAGAGGTGAGGCTGAAGTGAGTACAAACTGTCTGATTTAAAGATTCTCAGGAAGTAAAAAGATGCTTAGATATGTGTTGACATGATTGGACTATTTTATGAAAACCAGGCATGTGACATTTTAAGGACACAATAGTACAGTTATTGGAAAGCAATTGGTCTAGCACAGAGGTTCCCATTCTTCACTACGTATTAGAAACACCTGGGGAGCTTTGAAAACTAGAGATGCCAAGTCGCACCCCAAACCAATTAAATCAGAATATCTGGTGGTAGGAGCAAGGTATTAGGGTTTCATTTAGGGGAAAAATAAGGACAGGAGCCCTCCACAAGGCTGCCAATACATTGGTGCATTGAGTTCTAACCCAGGTCCAAATACAATCTGGAGGAACTTTTATTTACTGCCTAGACTGAAATTAGAAGACCCAGGGGCAAGTCTACAAGAAGATCTATTGTGCAAATTCATTGTCCATCAGGGGCATTCATATTTTACACAAAGAATTTGGAGCACTGAGACCTTAAAAATATCTCTGTACCTTTAATCAGACATCAATAGCTCACATACATTTGCTTCCACTGAAAGTCTGGGAAAAGGCTTGTGGGTTTCTTTCTTTTCTTTTTTAACCTAGATTTCTAAAACATGTCAGTCTGGCTTGGGAGTGCTATAGAAATGGAAAGGAAAGTTCATGTTCCTGGCTCACATAAAAAATCTTGCTTTTTCTGTGCAATGTTGCTACACAGCTTCTAGTGGTTTCACACAAGGAGTTTGTGGTTTTTCCTGTTTTGTGGTCATCTATTTTGGGGACATTTCGATGCTTTTCGCATAAAATGGGAATTTATAAGATAGTCCTCCGCCACCTCTGAGATGAAATTTAAAAAGCACATATTCATGCAGGGAACCCACTGACTTCCTTAGGCATATTTTCCTTCTCAAGCCTTGTGAATGGAATCTTCCAGAAGATATGCACAGTGGCCTGTAAGTGGCCTTTTGGTTTGCTGCTGTTTTGTGGTCTTCAATATGTGAGCTATTTTAGTATTTACTACGGATCTATTAAGATAGTTCCATTCAACTCTAAGTGATTTTCTACTGTTTTTATTTCAGCTTAACCATATCTGATTCACTTTGCAAAATAGCAGAAATTTCTAATGGTAGCATTGTTGCTGCCTCGACCAATGAGATAAGACCCAGATTTGCTCCATTTCTTGAACTCTGTTTTCTGTTGTTTATTGCATTAACCCTCATGAAGAAGAATCATGATATTTTGGATTTGAATGAAGAGTTTTGGTAATAAAATCTGCTTTTATGAAATGCAAGTGTATTCTTGACATGCTCCGATGAACCCATGAAAACCAGTGAATACTAAAATCATTTCATCCATTTATTCTCCTATCATATTTTTTAACTCTAATAAACTTGCTGAACTTCTTGGCTACTTTAGTGGTCTGGACACAGAGTTCTATTGGGACCTTAGTTCTTAGATGGGTCTATGGGATACCATAAGCATTGATGTAGCTTATAGTAATTTTCTACCCTGAAAGCTATGGGAGAATTTATTTAGGATTTTTCTCTACCTACTGGTTCTTCCATGTCTTCCTCCTCAGCTGTCAAAACCAGCCTTGCTCCACTCCAATCACAATCACACTATCTTTCTGGTTCTGGCTGACCTATTAGAATCAGTCACTATAAGACCCCTATCCAGTATTTAGTTCCCATTCCCAAATATTCCCAGTCTGTAGGGCTCAGATGTCAGGTGCTTTCTTAAAACTTCCCAGGTGATTGTAAAGTGAGAGTGGGGTTGAAAACTAGGAATCTCAAAGGGGTGGTGACCATGTTCCAGGGGATCCTGAGAGCCTTCCCAGGAAGCAGTGACTTTCCATTATGCACTTGGCCTGTGTTTTGTGAAATCTGCTGGACTCAGACCTGAGTTCTTATCCTTGCATGTTCACTTTTTGTCACCCCCTGTTTAGGCAAGCATCTCTCTTGCCTTCAGTCTCAATTCAAATCCTGTATATATCATCTTCTGTAATGTCATCTATGGTCTGAATATTTGTGTCCCTCTACAATTCATATATTGAAAACTAATTCTGAGTGCAGAGAATTAAGAGTTGGGGCCTTTAGGACGTAATGAGGTCATGAGGGATGCATGGGAATTGGGACATTATAAAACAAGCCCAGGGAGCCTATTTGCCCCTTGCAATGTGGGGACACGGTGAGAAGGCACCAGCTATGAGAAACAGGCCCTCACCAGACACCAAACCTGCCTGCACATTGATCTTGGATTTTCCACTCTCCAGGACTGTGAGAAACAGGTTTCTATTGTTGATAAGCTACCAGTTTATGGTGTTTTTAATATGGCAGCTCAAATGTACTGACACCATTTTCATGAAGTAACTTTGGGTAAATTAAACTAGTTGAACCTGTTTGCTGGTTGGCAAAATGAGACCAATGAATCATAAACATATATCTCAGGATTCTTCTGATGTTCAAATGAATACAATCAGTGTTTGAAATCCCTAGTAACATGTGTAGTGAGAACAAGCCTCAGTGGGAGTCACTGCTATCGAGTAGAAACAGCAACAGCAGCGGTGATATTTACCAGCCACATCCTACTTTGGGTTCCCCCGAGACAACATTTGGGACAAAGAATCTTTGCAAGTTAGAAAAAAAGGTTCAGCTATTCTTATTACCCAGAACACACATTAGGATGTAAAATGTTCTGTAGGTCACCAATTTCAAGCTTCATTAAACTCTGTAAAAGCAGGATTTTAAAGTTGAGTCTCTTCCCAAACAAAAAAATCCAAAATGCCATAATGCTTTTCTCCTGGGGATGAATGACAGAAGTCTGAAATCATCTGCCAAGATGATTAACCGGGTGAGATGCAATCTCTGAAGTCATCAGAAATAATGAGCAAGACCAGGTTTCCGCTAGTGGCTAGCACAGGTCCTGGTTACTTCCAGGTGTTCCAGATTGAGATGAATGCTCTGGGGTCCCAGGAAGCGTGTAGTCTAGAAAGATGGTGCAGGTTGTAAGCACAGGTGCAGTACCAGGCTGTGAACCCAAGCGAGCAAGCTCAGGAGCTCAACCAGCTGTTGTCAGACATGGTTTGCAAATGGAAATTGGAGTGAAGGACAGAGCTAGTTACAGTTCTGCATGTGTCTCCTGTAACTCAGATCCAGGGCTGGGATTATGATTAGTCACATATGGATCAACTTGGTGCTATGTGATCCATCACATATGGATCAATCAATCATCCAGATTTACAAAAGAGGTCAATTAAAAATTTTACCTCATGATACAGCAAGCACTGCAGATTGCTTTTAAAGAACAACAGATAATGCAGCCTGAGGGGAAAGGGAATAAATGCTGAAATGAGATGCATTCAACATGAATCCCAGACCTATCACTTATAAACTCTGTAGCAAATTACTGAGTTCTTCGAACCTGAGTTTTTCCAGAAATGAAAAGGAATTTTAATAACTGCCTTGAAAGTGTGTTGACAAAATTAGTTACCAAGTCACTATTGGCTAAGGGCCTAGCATAATGCCAAAGACAGCAAATTCTCAAGGTAGGTTTGTTTCTGTCTTCTTATCCTTTTGTCCTTATTTGGTACCAAAATACTGCAACACTGTACCCTGCGCCCTTACTTTTTATTCCAAGTCTCCGTTGGAAATAGGTTTGCTATTTAATATTTGAGGTAAGAGTTTTAATCCATATAAGTGAAGATAAACATTGCTAAAGTCAATGAAATCCATGAAAGTCCCACAATAGATGGAGAGAAGGGCATGAGAGAAAACTCTGAAGAGCCTGTGTCCTGTGTAGGCTTCCATGGGATCTAATCTTTGTGGACCCTGCTTTTGCCAACATCATTTGCCCTGGTAGACCTGGGTGCTGGGCTGGCAGATTAGTGTCTGGTTGGAAGGACTTCACTAGGGGAGCACCTAAGACCAGTGGGTTCATTGGTCTAAGTGGGATGAAAATGAGCAGGTCAGGGTGTGAGAAGTTATCAAATTGAGAGGTGGCAGGAAAAAGGGGAACAGCACTGACAACTTCTTCCCAGTTTTCAGAGAGTGCTTCCCACCATCTGTGAATGGCCCGTTAGTCAGGGATGTAGTTTGTGGACTATTCCTAGCCTTTCAAAAGAATGGACTATTTCAAGCAGCAGAAACATTTCTATAAACAAAAATCTTAGAAACTGCACATGGTGACGGTGTTCAAACCCAGAAGTTGAGTCTACTTTCTCTAAGTGTAAAATAATTGGGAATTAGGATCTTATTAGATGTGGAAGACAATTAGAGTTGATCCACATCTTTGCACAGAATGAAGGAACCAAGAGAATATCAGATAATGTTTGACTTCCAGAGTTATAGATAAGACATTTCAGATGTCCTCATGTATCTGACATTTGAGGTAAAAAAATATATATATATGTGTATATAATTTTTAAAAATACCTAATTAAAAAAATCATCTCAAATTATAAACCATGGGTAGCCATAATGTCTAAAAATATAGGGCCTTTGTGCCTTTGGTGGACTTGTTGGCTATTAAGCTTTGAATCTGATTTTGGATTTGAAAGAGAGGGAACCTTTGTGTATCTTTTACCAGTTGCAAGAATAATAATGAAAATAATAACAAAACTTTTTTCTTTTTGAGAACTTACAACATACCAATCTTTGTGCTGAGTGTTTTACATACATTCTCTCACGAAACCACGTAAGATCAGTATTATGGATAATTATATGTAGGACTAGTATTATTATGGTTTCACTTTGTCAAAGAAGAAGAATGCTTAGACAAGTTAAATCTGATTTTTCTGCCAGTCAGGATTCACCTACGCCTGTCTCTATGACAGCTACCTTCTAGAGCAGGGGTTGGCAAAGCGGGTTCTGTGAAGGATTCCCTGCGGCCGGGCAGAGAATCAGCCAAGGGCAACACATGAGGCAGTGGAAAGGCTTACATACAAAAGCCCGTGGCATTCTGGTGCTGGCTGCCGGCTGTGGCCCAGGAGCATTGCTCCACAGCAGCATTGCCTGGTAGAATCTTCAGAACTGACGGGAATGTTCTATATCCACAATGCCTCCATAATACCCCTTAGCTGCAGGTGGCTGTGGAACACTTGAATGTGCCTTTTGCGAACAAGTAGCTGAATTTGCAATTTTACCTTACATTAATGAATTCATGTTTCAATTTAAACAACCTCATCCAACGAGGGGCTATGACACTGGATGGCTTCCATATAGATCTTGGCACATTAAGCAGTTTGAGTCATCACGCAATAGATTAGCAATGATTAAACTGAAACCCTTTTTAAAGTATGGCTTCCAAGAATAAATAACATCATCAGGTATAAAGCATACAGTGTTAAAGAAAAATCAGAATGAAATAAATTGGGCAGAATTGTTATCTCAGCCTCTTTCTTCTCAAACATCATTGTCAGGTTCCTATAATTTTTTCTTAATTTTTTCTGTCAAACATAGCACGTTCATTAAAAAATGAGGCTCCCTCTGTCTCTTCCTGTCTGAGTTCATCTAGAGCCCGGAGAAGCATCTGCCCTCTTTCTCTTGGAAGCTCTGAGGACAGGGTTTAACTCTGCACAAGCATCAGCTATGTCACCTTTGGGCAACTTATCTTCATCTAAAACCAGGTGAATATTATTTATCTTTATTTGAAAAGCTTGGGGAATTAATTGAAATAATCTGTTTAAAATGCCCAGCATTGAGTATGGGACATGGTAGGTGACTTCCAAACACTAGTCCATCTGCTTCCCTCCCTTCACCCTGAGTGCATGGTATGCTAATTTTGTTTCATGCTGTTGTGGACCACTTCCCTCTTCCCTAACCAAGTGAACAATCTGGATAGTCCTTGCCCTTTGGTTGTGGATATTCTTTTCAAGGATAAGTTATTGACATTATCTTTTTTTTAAATTAACACTTCTAAAACACCAATTGCAGACTGTGTTAAAAAAAAAACTCAACATTAAAATTATGCAATGACATAGCAATCAACCTCATTTGTTTTCTCCTCATTTCTGTTATTTAGATGATTTCCAAAACTAATGAAGCTGCTAGAATGGATAAAGATATTGGGTCCTCAAATATGGACTGTGCTCCCAAGTGCATGCTTACACAGAATGCATGCCTACCTTCACCCCCTCAGAAAAGAATAGGTTATATTTCTGCTTTCAAATTAGTCTGAGATCCCGTAAAATGTGATTTTGGAATGCACCACAGCATCAGTTATGTGCTAGGGAAAATCATGTCCACATAAAGTCAAAACATTGGCCAAACTATTTTAGGTATTAAAATCAGTTATTGAAAATGTCTCTCCATAATATTTATGCATATGAAGGAGCAGAGGAGAAATAAACTTTCTACTTTCAAAATGATATTTCAGTGCCCATCAGTTCTTTGCTACTCAGCATTTGCTCACTGAAACGTGCTTATTGATTTATTACAGATCTTAAATATGCCTATGCTTAGGGATTCATGAGTCGCCAAATACAGGAGTGTAAAGATGTCCATACCATGCGTGGTGCACATACGTACAATTGCATGCTTCTGACCAGCTTTCCTAATTTGCTGTGTAAAAGATGATACAAGTCATTCAATTGCTAATATTGGATTTATGTTATGCAAAAACTACCTTGAAGGTTTGAGGCTGAGAAGAGGAGGCAGCATCATTTCATATAAACATTATCTCAACCTCCTCCTGCTGCTTTGTGAACATATCTTTCTGCATATTTAAAGTTTATAGCAGAGCACAGGTTCAGAGTTTCTTTTCATATTCAAACTTTATAGCAAAGCCACAACTACATATTAATATAGCAGCTGTAATGTATTTCTAGTTAAGCTGTCATAAAGTCTAGGGCTTTTCACATCATCACTTTTGAAGGTCGGCGCCACCGAGAAAGAAGCCATTTGTACTGGATCCCCATGGTGGTTTATAATACACCCGGTAATAAATATCACGGTATATTTCATTTTTATATGTTTTTGATGAAGAGGTAAAAGTGCATCTTCTACAGTTGCTTTTCAGAAATTGCTCATCTGTTTGGGACGAGGTAAAAGAGACTGAAGCTCAGCATTATTTATCGAGGCATTACCAGCCTTCGCTCCCACAGCAGCTGAGATGAGAAAAGGATGCCAATGGTATTTCATTTACAGTATTGATTTCTGCAGCTTGCCCCGTGGAAGGACTGCGTGTGCACTCAGGACTCACGTGGAGATATTCTGATAAGTGTCGTTCCCATCGTTCCCTCTGTGTTTTATTTTTATCATTCTCACAATGTATATCCTTTTCAAGTGGAATTGGCAATGTCTTCAGATATATCTTCACTGCCTTCCTGTGGCATCTGCTATTTGAAAGCACGTTGGAAATGTTTGCAAGATGCATACGTGTGTATGTATGCATGTATGCAGTTTACATAGGTAGGGTTACTGAGCAAGGCTGCTGGGTTCTCTTAGGAAGCATGGCTTAGGAGAGATGAGTGGCATCTGCATCCTTTCTTTCCCTTGGATTTGCTCCTATTTGGCCTTCCTCTTTTGATCAGTTAATTGCACTCATTTTCTGGTGAAGTCACCTATCCCAGCTAAGTGAATCACCTTCCATTTTCCCTTTTAAGCTCTGCCTCACGATGACTTCTGAGATACATCCCCTCGGTTTTTGGTTTTATTCCTTATCGACACAAATGTCTACCAGGATGAGGAGAGTGGTACTCAGGACAGGACAGTGATGGACAGGTGACAGATGGAAGAGCCTGGGAGGAGCGGGAGGGGGATACTCAGGTGGATTCCTGTCTCACTCTCACTCTTCCTTCCTTGAGCCAGATGGAACAACTCCCAAAGCCCCCCAAACTCCTCTGCTGTCCTCCTCTATCCCAAGTCAGAAGCACCACTCGAGCAGAGGCTTAGTTAGGTCTGGGAACGGAGATGGCCATCTTCTTCTCTTCCCTTTTGCTCTCTTCCCATGCTCCTTCTTGACTTCCAAGTCAGGTACCCCACCTCTTCCAGTTTCTTGTTTCAAAGATTTGAGAATTTCTTTTATTGAGAATGATAGAACAGTGGGCAGCAATGACCTCCCCTATACAGAGTTATCAGGAAATCTAAAGTCAGAATTTCAATGGTTACCAAAACAGTGACTCCTAACAACAGAAATTGATGCTACCTGCAGATTAAGGTGTGTCACCACCGACCTCAGCAATTTCTAAGTGAACTTAAAGTCTTCGTTTAATTTTTAATTACTGTAACTGATTCATGCATTGCCTTGGATATATACTTATATAGAAGCAAGGTGACAATAAAGATAGAAATATATTTCCTATGTATAATTTTAGAAGTAACATGAAATTTTCAGCCAAATATGAGAAACTCATTACGTAAGAATATATAACTTGAATAAGTAGGATTTTAGATACATAAAATTAAATTATGTATTTTTAACTTGAGAAATGAGAACTTTTCAGTGACATATGTTCATGTCTATGGTTGTGCACTGTGTTTACTAAGAAGGAGTGCACAAGCAATACACCCTCATCCGGCCATGTGTAAGCTTTATGGTGTGACTTCCATAGCTGGGATTTCTCAGTGCTGTTTCTCAGTGTGACATCAAGAAGACACATGATGAGCACAGGTTTTGAAGAGCAAGGCATGTCTCACTGCAGAAGTGAAAAATATAGTGGAATGGAAAATTAATTTATTAACTCATTTGTAAAAGGTCGTTTTGAATGTCTCAAACACTATCAGAGATAATTTGTATTAATTTGACTGGGCTCAGCTACGCCCACACAGATACTGTTAGAACATTATTTCGGGGTGTGCCTGTGAGGATATTTCTGGAAGATATTAGCATTTTAGTTGGTAGACTCAGTGAAGAAGATCACCCTCACCAATAGGGGAGCATCACACTCTCCACTGGTGCTTTGGCTAGAAATAAAAGGGTGGTGATTCTCCCTCTTAAGCTAGGATACCTTCTTTGTGTGCCCTGGAATATCAGAGCCCCTGGCCCTCAGGCCTTCAGACTCCAGGCTGGACACCAGTGCTCTTCTCACACTCCCTGATCTCAGTTCTGCAGCTGTGAACTGAGAGTTATGCCAGGGTGTGGAGTTTGGGAACTTAGATGGAATTACACCACCACTTCTGTTCTAAGGGTGGCTGAAAGCAAATAATGGGACTTCGCCATCATCACCTGTGAGCTAATTCTCATGATAAATCTTTTATACGTCTACGCGTACATTTTCTATTGGTTCTATACTTCTTTGGAAAACCCTGACTCATTCAGGGTTGCCCAGACCTAGAAAACATCCAACATTGCTGATAGTGCATTACTCTGTTTCTCATTGGCAATTGCTACTTTTAACCAGAAGCTTTGAGTAGGGGGAATAAGTGATGGAGTTATCAAAAATTACCTGAATCCCACAAATGAGAAGAATGATAGCAAAATGGGGGAGAAATTTGAAGAAAGGTTCAAAATCAAATCAGGTTCCCCTCAAAGCATCATGCATGCAATTAAAAGACTAGCACAGAAGGTAAGCTGAAGCAAAATCCAAGAGTGCCTAGCAGGAATCCACAGGCTGACAGGGCTGCTCAGATGAGCATACAGGTTGGCAGCTAAATCACAGTATTGATTGGTGCTCAGTATGGTTTAAAGATCCAGGACCCTGGACATCTGTCTTCACTCCCAGGGTCTCTGACTTGTGTGGCTTACCTCCCTGTTCCTACTCTGTCGTGCCTCTACTTTTTTTTATTTATGTCAGCATTTACTATTCATCTTGCAGTGATGACATTTTAGTTTTCATTTATTACTATTTTTTCTTCCATCATACACTCACAAACCTGGCTTATGACTTTCGTTTCAAGCGACATTTACTTTTACTGTCAGAAAAATCTGTTTATTTATATTTAATCTGCTTAGTTGAGGCAAAATGCCATTTAATAAACTCACAAACTTTAATTTTTCTATTAGATGAAGTTTGACAAATGTATGTAGCCACCAGTCATCACCAGAACCATGATGTAGAGTTTGTCTGATGGAATCTTCCTATTAAAAAGAAGTTCCCTGTGTACCCTGCTAGGAACAGTTCTGCTTCTGTCACCATTAGTCCTTGGCAACCACTTAAGTGTGCTCAACCACTTAAACATATTTTCAAAGAAAATCCTAGGGATAATTGGAATCATACAAGAAGTAATTTTTTATATCTGGCTTTTTCTACTTAACAATGTTTTTGAGATTGATTCATGTTGTATTTGGATCAGTATTTAGTTCGCCTTTATTTGAGTAGCATTCTATTAGGATTGAAAGCATGGGTTTGAATATAGGTATTACAGGTTCAAGTACATATTGTGTGTATTATGTGCTACACAGATGTTACATATACGGATTATGTATAATGCTTCTTTCATCAGTCACCTATTGATGCAGATTGTTCTTTAGTTTTGGCTACTATGAACAAAGCTGCTACAAACATGTGACTGAAATTATGTTTTCATTTCTTTGGGGTAAATGCCTGCGAGTGTAATTGCTATTTTTTTCTTTTGATAGCTAAATGCTTAGTTTTTTGAGAAATTACCCAAAAGGTTTTAAGTGGCTATTATATTCTCACTAGCAATGAATGGGTGTCTCTTCACCACATTTTCTCCACCGCTTAGTATTGTAATTTTTTTCTTTCTAAAAACCATTCTAGTGGCTATTTTATTGTGATTTGAATATGAAGTACATATTTTTGAATGACTAATGAAGTAGATCATCTTTTTATTTTCTAATAGATCTTTCATATTTTCTTTGTTGAAATGATTATTGAAACTTTTAAAAAATTGGAATTGCCTTTTAATTACTGACTTGTAAGAGTTTCTATATTTTGGATGCAAGCCTTTTATCTGATGTAATGTGCAAACATATTCTAATCTGTGGTTTGTCATTTTCTTAATAGTATTTTGAAGAAAGTTTTTCATTTCAATGTCAATTATCACTGTTTTGTGATTCATGCTTAGTCATCTATTTAACAAAGTTTCATATAATCAAAGATTACAAAGTTGTTTTTCCCATTTTCTTCTGTAAATTTTCTGGTAATAGGTCTTATATTTAGGGCTAAAATAGATTTGTGTATGTGGGGAAGTGAGAATCTGACTTCACTTACTTTTCTATGGAGATCTCATTTTGGAAAGGTACCATTTTTGAAAATGATTGTAGTTTTCATTGTCTAGACTTGAGTTTTATTAAACAAAATGTTTTCAATTTATTGATGTTTATTATAAAGATACTTTTAAAGAAAAAACATTTTCTAATTGTTCATTATTAATATGTAGATCTACATAATTTTATTGATTAATTAGTACTTTTTGGACTAGATTCTTGAGGATTTTCCACATAATAATTTCATCAGTGATTAAAGACAATTAACTTGATTTAGTTTTTTTTATTACCATAACTGGACCCTCTCTTACTATGTTTCACAGGAGTGGTGGGAGCTGGTACCTTTGGTTTGCTCCTGTTTCTAAGTAAAAATCTTTCACTCTTTCATTATTACATGTAATAATAGCTGTGGACCTTCTGTAGACCAACCCTCTTTTTCAGTTTGAAGAAGTTCCTTCTAGTTGTAGTTTAATGGAGATATTTTTATTGCAGTATCTTTAGAATTTTATTCAATGGTTTCTTTTTTCTATTAATTCAAGAAAGTAATTTAAGAACTTAAAAATCACAATTTGGTGAATTATGCTGATTACTTTTCAAACATTAAACTAACATTGCATTCCAACACACTCCAATCAGTAATGATGTGTTATTTTATTACAAATTTTATATCAAGCTGGGTGTGGTGGCCCATGTCTATAACCCCAATGGCTCAGGAGGCTGAGGCAGGAGGATTGTGACTTCAAAGCCAGCCTCAATAATTTAGCAAGCCCCTAAGCAATGTAATGAGATTCGATCTCTAAATAAATTATAAAAAGGGCCAGAATGTGGCTCAGTGGTTAAGCAACCCTGAGTTCAATTCCTAATACCCCCAAAATAAATAAAAAAAGATAAATAAACAAATAAATAAAATTATGTGTGTGTGTATATATATATATATGTATATATATATATATATATAAAATTTCAGAATTTGCTTTGCTAAAATTTTGTTAAGGATTTTTGTGACTACTTTCATTTTGAAGAGCACTGCTTAGTTTCTCTTCTTTTTCCTTTGGTTTTGGTATGAGGGATACACTCTTGTAAAATGAACTGGGAAGTGTTTCCTTCTTTCTTAGTTTCTAAATGGATTTTTTTCCCATAAAAATGTTTGATAAAATTCAATAGTTGGAATATTTTTAATTACAAATTGATTTGAAACAATGAACTTTGAGTTCTTCAGATTATGTGTTTAATCATGTGTGAATCTGCTAGTTAATGTATTTCAAGGCATATATTCATTTTCAAATTTATAGAAATAAAGTTGTTTGTGACATTTATTATCTTTTTAATGCCTATGTAATAAACATTACATAATGTCCTTTCTTTTATTTGTGATATTAAATAATGCTGAGAATCCCATCCCTCACTTTTTAAAAGAAAATCCTTTCTGGTGTTTTTTTTTTTTTTTTCTTTTTCTTTTATTTTCCAATCAATTTTAATATTTTCCTCCATAAAGAACACCTTTTAGTTCCATTGGTTTTGCTCCCTGTTACTCTGGTCTCAATTTCTTGATTTCTGTCTCAGTATTTGATGTTTTCCATCTTTTACTCCCTTCGAGTTTAATATGTTCTTCTTTCCTTTGTTTTTTAGAGTGGATACTTAGGTCATTTCATTGAAAAACCTTTTTTATTTTTACTGTCAATATTCATTACTAAGGGTTTTCCTGTAAGCCCTGCCATTCAATGTATTGTGGTTTCATGTTCTTTTAAATAAAAATATTTCTGAACTCCTGTGAGTTTCTTCTATTACTCAATATAATTGATGTTGTTTTCTATATATGTGGAGATTTTTTACCTATGTCTTACATTCATTCATTTCATTCTAATTTAATTTCATCACGATTAAAAGGCACACTTTTTATATTTTCAGTTTTTTAAAATTATTGAGACTGGTTAATGGCTCAGTACATATTATGTTTTGGAGAATATTTTTAATGCAATTAAAACCTTTGTATGCTGATATTTTGGGGTGGTGTTATCCTTGAATATCAATTAGGACCAGTTGGCTGATAGTGTTACTCAGATCTTTTTTATGCTAATTACTTGCCCAATTTTTCTATCAAGCATTGAAAAAGGATTAAAATCTTTATCTAAAAATTGTTGACTTACCTATATTTCCTTTTATCTCCATCAGTTCTGTTTGTTTTGTTCTTTTTACTTTGTTTTTTGAAATTCTTTTTTTCTTTTTCTTTTTTTTTCTTTTTTTTGTAGTACTGGGATTGAATTCAGTATCTTGCACTTGGTACTGGTAGACAAGAGCACCCAACCACTGAGCGGCAATCCAGTCCTTTAAAAAATAATGTTTTGAGATAGAGTCTTGCTAAGTTGTCCAGGCTGATCTCAAACATGTAATCCTCCTACCTCAGCCTCCTGAGTCCCTGGGATTATAGGTGAGCCACTGTGCCCAGCTAAAGCTCTTTCTTTGAATGCACATAAACATGTGATTTTTACATTCTCTTGGTATAGTCATTGTTTATGTCTATGAAATGTCCTCTATCCCTGGTCTTAGTTCCTTTTCAAAATTCCTACCTTATACTAATTTTGTCACATTCTTAAACTGACATCCTAGTTCTGTACTTATATTTAAAAGCTGCTTCTCTTAGGTAACATATAGTTGTTGTAACATGAATTTCATATTCAGGCTTAGACCATTTATATTTAATGTAATTATTAACATGATTTGATTTAAACCTATCATTTTATTATTGGTTTTGTATATGTCCCATATTCTTTGTTCCAACTTCTCTTGTCTTCTGTTGTATTAATTTTTCACGATGTATTTCTATTTTGTGTCTTAACTAGTATACCTTATTGTATTTCTTTTATTACAGTGGTTTTGTAAGAACTTTAATATACATCTTAATTTGCAAGTCTGTTTCTAAATAGTGTTGCACCATTTCAGAGTAGGGTCAGAAATTTGCAAAAGATACAGTTTCCAAGTCTCATCTCATCTTTTATACTTTTGTTTACAAATATTTCTTCTAAATATGCTGAAATACCCATTAAGCATTTTTATTTTTAAAGTGGAATCACTTTCAGATTTGCTTTTAATCCCTTGCTCAAGTATTATTTGTCTAGATGTTTGTTTCACGGTATACATCTTGTTCTTAAGTTTATACTAAAATTGCTTTTATATGCAGTTTAATAAGTGTTTCCTTAGTTATATGACTCATTTTATCAAAAATTGCTTAAGTTTAATTATAAACTAATGCCTAATCAAATTGTCTCTACTTATTAATCTATCATAATGCTCAGTATGAACTATATCTAGTTATTGAAATGCTTCTAATAATTAACAATTTGGGGGCAGTTTGTTTTTGTTATAAGAGTATAACCAGAGTGGTCAAATGAGCCAGATAGAAAATATTAATTTACTAAGTTAAGCCAGTATCATAGAATAGATATTTCTAGGAATTTAATGCTTGCGTATAAATTCATATGATTGTAGCTCTATGAAAAGTGAATTAGTTCCTTCAAAAGTGCTGAGTACATTGATTTGAAAATTTGTACCCGATCCACCAGCAGCAGCAGTAAAACACTTCATTGTATAAAAGTCAAGAAAAACATTACCTGAAATTATGTTTAAATGAGGTAATTTTTCATTCAAACAATAGCCTGACCATAAAAAGCTAGGGGTCACATTTTCAATGGGATTCTATATTTGGATTTAGTTCAAATAAAGACTTTAGTTATATGCAGACATCTTGCTCCACCTGACCATAATTAATGCAATACTCTCTTATTTTCAATATTTGATATTTTAAGATGAATTATTTCCAGGCATTGTGAGCTAATTTGGCAGCAGGAATGTCAACATTTTATGGAAAATAATATAGAGTTTAATCCTATTATGTTCGGATCTGATTCTCCTAGGTGCATGAAAGTCACAAAGGGTTGGCACCATACTTCCAGGTTCATGAAATTATTATCGGGGGTTGTAAACTGACTCTATGAAGTTCACTTTGCCCCCAGGAGGAGCCACAAAGAACAACATGATTTGAACTATGCAGGGAGTGGTAGAGATAATTAATGCAGCAGCGAAAATTATCTACTTTAAGCTCAAATTTAGTTTCACAGCAGCCAAAAGCCCAATGTGTGAATAGAAATTGGACATCCAAAGATAAAACCATGAACCTACGAACCAGTTAAAATAGAAAGGAAGAGTGGTATTTATGCTAAAATTTAAATATAGTCTTTAGGAATCTTTTGGGATCTACATGGAAGAGGAGCAAACCCTGTCTACCACTCTTCTTGCTTCCTGCTTGTAGTTGACTAATCCCTCCTTAGACTTTCAGGAGAATTTTTTCTGCTCTGGCTTGGAAGGTCCAGCATTTTCGGCTCTTTTGTATTCTGCTGAATTGGACGGGTGGATAGTGTGGTGATTGTCTTCTAGAGTCGTGGTTAGACTTTTGCTATTTTTGAAATCAGAAAATTGTAGGTGTGGTTCAATTGATCTATCATAGGAAGTTTCTTTGACAGTACTAACAGAGGTCAGAGTACCTTATCTTTTTCCCCACTAAAACTTAAAAATATTTCAATGCTCAGTCTTCAAAAAAACAAAACAACAACAACAAAAAACTTGATGACATAGCTCCTAAAACACATCTCTTCACTATCTTGCAAAAACACATCGGTGAGGGACTCATTCGCAGCAAATTGTGAGCACCCACTGTGTCCATCTTTCAAGGTCCTTGTGCTGGGTGAGTTCCCTCTCTCTAGTCTTATTTTTAGCTGCCCTTTCTCGTGGGTCCCAAGTCCCAGCAAAGGCAAACTGTTTTGCTTGCACTGTCCCCTCCTTGATCCTCTAAATCTCTCTCTTCAGCATCTCCGTTCAGCTCCTGTCTGCCCTTCTGCACAGACTCTTGCTCCTTCTATCCTTCCTAATATCTCCAACCACGGGGGAAATGAAAATTATCTCCTAGGATTCTCCACAACACGTGTTTTTGCGACATCCGATTAAAATCCTGATTTCATTCTAAAAGGACACTATCTACTGCGTTGTTCAGCAAATAGCAACAAACTCAACGAGTATGTTTTGGGTGAATGTTAAGTACATTGGGAATTAACAAGGAGAAGAAGGGACTTCTTAGGGACTATATGGGCAAGAGTATTTATTACAGTTTCTCACCTGATTTTAGAACTAGCATTAAAATTTTTCTCACATGCAAACTGTGACAACATAAAACCTAGGAAAACCTAAAAGTGATATGGTCCTTTCTAAAACGTAATGGAGGGGCTGGTGTTATGGCTCAGTGGTAGTGTGCTTGCTTAGCATGCTGGGTTCGATTCAATTGTAAAGGTATTGTGTCTACCTACAAAAAAAAATTAAATAAAAGGCAATGGACTCTTAAGCATAAAAAATGTTAAGAAATTCTAAGGGAAAAATTTGTGTGTTTGAAAAATTCTTTATGTAAAATTACCATAATAAATAAAACAAATTGGAAAATATCAGGAATAAACATGATAATGAGCTACACCCTTTATGTAGAAAGCATTTGTGTGGTGGATTTGGCAGATGCAGTTTTACTCCAAACCATCACTGTGGCCGTAGGCATGGGATGCATACGGATTGGGCACCACTTTAGAACTTGAAGGAATATCTGATTTCCCTGAAACACATGGATTCAAAACTCTAGCTAAAAGTTAAAGGGAGTAGCAATGGATTCTGAGAATGTAATCAGTAATTTCTCAGACCAGTGGGATTGTGATTGATTTTTTATTTTCTTTCCTGTTTTTCCTTCTAGATTTTCTATAATAATCACAAATTATTACTTTTATGATCAGAAAAAGAACTCTGTGGGTATGTATTATTTTTTAAGAAATGAACTCTAGGGGCTGGGGTTGTGGCTTAGTGGTAGAGCGCTTGCCTGGCATGTGTGAGGCTCTGTGTTTGATTCTCAGCACTGCATATAAATAAATAAACTAAAGGTCCATTGACAACTAAATAAATATAAAAAAAAAAAGAAAAAAAAACCTCAACTGTATGTGAGATGGCTGCAAGAACCTCTGCAGGAATAGGAATCTTTCTCTCAGGTATAATGAAGACCAGTACACCGTAGCTGCAAACATGCCCAACACAAGGGTATCATGGGGAGCAGCCTGAGAGTCTCCAATACCATTATCCCTGCTGCTTTCCCTCAAATGCAGATGAAAAGTAAAAAATACAGATAAAAATATATGGAACTATGTCACTTTTATTTGAAAGAAGACGACATAAATTTAGATTTTGGGAACCCTCAAATCCTTGGAAAAGGCAGGCATTGGAATTTTCTCCAGGGGGCTATGTGCATGCATGTGTAAGGCACTTAAACTTCAGGGCTTTAATTTCTTTGTTTCTATGAGCATTAGATGTGTTACATGATCTTCGATGTAGTCCTCTTCAGCCCTCAAATTTGTAAAATTTTAAATGATGTGTATTATGTCTAATTCTGATTCTCTCATCTTCTGTGATAAATAGCAATCAGGCACAGGAAAATAAATGGTTGGGCCACACTATTGATAATATTTCCTAAGTAACTGTCATCTGTGTTAATCATCTTTCCTTGAACTTGCCACTGAGTCAATACCAAAAATAATTAAGAGAATTTGTAATTTTCAGCCTTCAACTGTTTGAGATTACAAGCCTCTGAGTAAAATAAGCAATTTTTAGGGAGAAGGCAAAAGCTCTTTCCAAAATAAAATTCAAGTATTGCTCCTTTGGTTTTCACTCTGACTTTGTTTCAGGCTAACCACTGACACAATATTAGAATATCTATAACTGCAACCCACAACCTCAGGGTGACTGATGGCTCTGGAAAAAAGCTTTTATGAGCATTTGCCCAAGCCCTGGTATTGGACAGCAGTAATATGAATATTTGTTATATAGGTATATCTACTACTGAAGTGTTACATGGCAGCATGATGAAAATTTTTGTCACCCTGATACATTAAGAACCAATCATAATGAAGCAACATTATCAATGTAGCTTTATAATGTTTTTTTTCAGGATATTTAAAGATTAGCAACAAGTTTATAAAAATGTTTCTTAAGTCCAGAATAATTTTTAAAAATAGATTTGATTTTCTTTAATCACTGATGTGTGAAAAAAACATGTTTTTGATAAAAAAGATGGTCAACTTTTCCCTTTTCTTTAATTAGGTCAACATGTTTTTCAAACTTCAGGTTCTTAAAATTTCTTAGAACTACTTTCACATTACTTAGTTTTATTATTATTAATTTCCTTCAAAAGATTCTTCAATTTGTTTTAATATTTAATCTATATTTCCATAAATAGAAAACACAAAAGTATATATGTATATAAGTGTGTATATATCTAAATACACACTTGTATATAAATATAGCCTAAATATATAAATATAGCCTAAAATATATATAATATAATCAAACTGTTATTGATTTTTTAGTATTTATTTTTAATTTATTTCCATTTTTCATTAGAGCATTATAGTTATATGCAATAGTTGGGATCATCCTATTTTTTCAAAAAAATTATCCATTCTTTCTACTTATACATAATGGTGAAATTCCTTGTGGTACATTTATTATGCACATAACATAATTTTAAAAATTCATTCCACATTTCTTCTCCTTTCTCATTCCTCCCCTTGAGTTTCAGGGCTCATGAGGTAGCCAAGGTCTGCACCTATACGATGTGTGTTGAGCTTAAGTTTTTTTTCCAGCAGTCGCAGCATTTGTGGTCTAATTCCTAAGTCTTTGATCCAGTTTGATTTGACGTGCAGGGTGAGAGATAGGGATCTAGTTTTATTTTGCTGCATATGGATATTATAACACTATTTGTTAAAAAGACTGTCTTTTGGACTGGGGACATAGCTCAGTTGGTAGAGTGCCTGCCTTGCAAGCCTAAGGCCCTGGGTTCAATCCCCAGCACTGCAAAAAAAAAAAAAAAAAAAAAAAAAAAGACTGTCTTTTCACCAACAAGTGTTCATGGCACTTTTGTCAAGTATCAGATGGCTATAAGGGTGTGAGTTTGTCTCTGTGTCTTCTGTTCCATTGATCTTCATGCTAATTTTTTTTTTTTTCATTTGGTACTGGGGATTGAACCCAGGGACACTCAACCACTGAGCACATCCACAGTCCAATTTTGCATTTTATTTAGAGACAGGGTCTCACTGACTGGCTTTAGCACATTGCTTTTTGCTGAGGCTGACTTTGAACTCATGATCCTCCTGCTCAGCCTCCTCAGCAGCTGGGATTACAGGCATGTGCCATGGCACCCAGATGATCTTCTTGCCTATTTTGATTCCAATATTATGCTGTTTTTGTTACCATAACTGTGGTATAATTTCAGATCTGGTATTATGATGCCTCCTGCATTGCTCTTCTTGCTCAGGATTTTTTTTTTTTTTTGGCTATTCTGGGTCTTTTATTCTTCCAAATAAATTTAAGGTTTGTTTTTTCCAGTTCTGTGAAGAATGTCATTGATATTTTGATGGGAATTGCATTGAATCTGTACATTGCTTTTGGTAGTATGACCATTTTGACAATTCTGCCTATCTAAGAACATGGGAGGTCTTTCCATCTTCTAAGGTCTTCTTCAACTTTTTTCTTCAGTATTATATAGTTTTCATTGTAGAGATATTTCACTTCCTTGATTAATTCCCGGGTATTTTGGGTTTTTGAGGCTATTGTGAATGGAATAGTTTTCCTGATTTCTTTCTCAGTAGGATCACTGTTGGAGTCTAGGATAATTATTGATTTATGGGTGTTGATCTTGTATTATGCTACTTTGCTGAATTTACTTATCAGCTCTAGAAGTCTTCTTCTGAAGTTTATTTAGGTCTTCTAGAAATAGGATCGTCCATTGGCAAACAGAGATAGTTTGATTTCTTTTTCTATTTGTACCCCTTAAATTTCCTTCTTTTGCTTGATTGCTCTGGCTAGTGTTTTGAGAATTATATTGAATAGAAGTTGTGAGAGTGGAGTGGAACATGTCTTGTTTCTGATTTTAGAGGAAATGCTCTCAATTATTCTCCATTCACTATGATGTTGACTTTGGGTTAGTCATATATAGTTTTTATAATGTTCAGGTAAGTTTCTTTTATCTCTAGCTTCTTCAGCATTTTTAACATGAATGGGTGCTAGATTTTATTAAAAGCTTTTTCTGCATCTATTGGGATGATCATGTGATTCTTGTCCTTAATTCTATTTATGTGATGAATTACATTTATTGATTTGCATGTGTTGAACCAACCTTGCATTCCTAGGATGAAACTCACTTGATCATGGTCTATTACCTTCTTGATATGTTTTTGAATATGGTTTGCTAATATTTATTAAGAAATTTCCCATCTATATTCATCAAGAGTATTGGTCTCTAGTTTTCTTTGCTTGATGTGTCTTTGTATGGTTTTGGTATTAGGGTTATCCTGGCATCATGGAATATAGTTTGGAGTATTCCTTCCCTTTTGATTTTATGGAACAATTTTAAAAGACTGATGCTAGTTCTTTAAAGGTCTGGTAGAACTCAGCTGAGAATCCATTTGGTTCTGGGCTTTTCTTTGTTGAAAGCTTTTTAATTGCTGTTTTGATTTCATTACTCAATATCAGTTTGTTTAGGTTTTCTATGTCTTCTTGATTTGATTTAGGAGGTCATATGTGTCTGGAAATTTGTCAATGTCTTCTAGATTTTACAGTTCATTGGAGTATAAATTTTCAAAATAGTTCCTAATACCCTCTGTATTTCAGAAGTTCCTGTAGTATATGTCCTTTTTCATCTCTAATTTTATTTATGGGTCTTCCCTTTCTTTTGGGTAGTCAGGCTAAGGGTTTATCAATTTTATTTATCTTTGAAAACAACCAACTCTTCATTGCTTCCATACTGAGTACTTTTTATTCTCAATTTCATTGATTTTAGTTCTGATCTTAATTATTTCCTGTTTTTTTTCTAATTTGGGGATTGGTTTGTTCTTCCTTTCATAGTGCTTTGAGGTGGACAATAGGCTTATTTATTTGGGATCCCTCTCTCTCTTTTTAAATGCAGGCACTTGATGCCTTAACTTTTCCTCTTAGAACTGCTTTCAGACTGTCCAGAGATTTTGATATGTCATATCTCTGTTCTAATTTGCTTCAAAGAATTTCTTAATTCTTCTATCATTTCTTCTTTGATACATTCTTCATTTAAAGAGTACTGTTCAATCTCCATGTATTTATGTTTAATTTCTATTATTTTTCTTTCTGTTGATTTTTAGTTTCCGTCCATTGTGATCTGATAGGATGTATGGGATTATATCAATATTTTTTTATTTGCTAAGACTTATATTGTGACCTAGGATATGGCCTATTTTAAAAATTAAACAAAACAATAATGCATGTAATTAATTCATTGAGTTTCAGAGGAAAATGAGTTTTTGAAGGAAAACATTGCAAAAATAAAGGGTTTTTAATCAATAATTATACAATATATTTAATTTAGTTTGAGAAAAATAGGATTTAAATTAATTATACAAAGTTCCTTTTATGTTTAGTGTCAACTCACATATCTATGCATTTAGAAAATATAACAAACATTTCTTCAATAGAGTTGGATGTTTAAAAAGTAAATATTAGTTGTAATGATATGTCTCTTATTCTAGAATTTTTTAAGTCAAGAAATCATCTAAATGGTGACTCTGCCTCTGTCATTCAGAACATGTGGTGATTTAATCATTCATAGTTTGTAAGGACCAAATTTATAATGTTCAGTGTAATTAAAAGAATGTATCTTTTGGTTTAGTTAACAGTTAATTTTAACAGTCAGATCTGTTGATCAGAGGAGTGAGTGAATGTGTGAGAGGATTTATTCCAGAAGGCTTTATTCTTTTTCTTGCTTTCTTTCTGTTTTGGGGGTGGAGGTAGGGTAAGATACTGTACTCACAATCTCAGATCAATTCTCTTGCTTATACCAAGTTCCCGAATCTCAAAGAGGTGATGTGATGCATGTGCGCTCACAAAGCCTGTGAGCATCAAAGCCAAGGCCAGAACCCAATTCTAATAGGCTCTCGAGTTCACTCTGGCCACCTCTGAGAACCTGAAGTGGACAAGAATTTCAGCCTGACCTTCATGGTCTGAGGTTGCTGCATGGTCCTGCAAGAGTTGACCTTGCTTAGACTGGGGTTGTCCTGCCTCTTTCTGTCCATCTAATCTCATCCAGCACAGTCTTGCTCTGAAAATGGCAGGATTTTCGGCAGAAATGTGTGTGCGTGCATGCATGTGCATACCCTGAGTCAGACAGAATGAGCAGCCCTTAACATTCTTCCTATACCACTCTAACCCCTCCTATCTATTGTTCCTTCCCTTCCCATCTTTTCATCATTGTGACAAAACACCCAAGAAAACAACCTAAGGTAGGAGAGATTTATTTTGGCTCCTGGTTTTCAGAGATTTCAGTCCATAGTCTCTTGGCTTCATCCTTGTGGGCTTAAGGGGATACAGGGCATCATGACAGGGAGTGTTTAGTGGAGCAAAACTGCTCACCTCAGGTGATTGGGAAGCAGGGAGACAGAGACAGATGTGGGTGGTGGTGGAGAGAGAACATGCATGTGTATGCAGGAAGGAGCCAGGGACAAGATATAGCCTCTACGGCACACCTCCAAATGCCTACCTTGTCTGATTAATCCCCACTTCCTAAGTTTCTGTCACTTCCCATTATTGCCACCAGCTGGGGACTGAGTCTTCTGTAAATGATCCTTTGGGAGACATGCCAGATCAGAACCATAACCCTGTCTTTTCATCTAGCTTGGCTCTACCCTTCTGGTGGAAGCTCCCTTCCTCTCTGTAATGCCTATTGCAAAATTACCTGGCTTACTATGAGTGATACTCCAGTAAACAGCCATTACTTTAAAAAATTTAGTGTACAGTATGTTTTTGAATATTTTTAAAAACTGGTTAGCAAATCTGTGGATTAACCATATTTATTGTTCCTCCATTCTTTTTGTTATATAATTTTGGCCATTTTCTCTTTAAAGACATTAGCTTTATTTCATAAGGAACTGTGAGCAGGATGACATTACACATATTTCATAACTCGTTAACAGCTATGAATGTGAAATAAATTAGTAGGCAAAGGAAAAAGGAAGATTGAGATTCATGATCAGCATGGGGAATTGGTGCTTTGCCAAGTTTGATCTCTAATGCTGACCCAGTTCTTTGTTAATATGGACAATAAGGAATGTGTTCTATTTATGAGCCTGAAGGGCCGGGGTCAAATCAGTTCAGCAGTATTTTAAAACATCATTTTTCCACTTACAGATTTTTCTCTCATACATCATGAGTCTTTCTCACTCAACCATGTCATTCCCATCAGCATGCAGACATATTCTAGAAACATCCATCTTAAAATGAATGGAATGTAACCTCACCACAAGAAAATAGAACCTCAAATGTCCATTAACTCCACACAGTGCTCCATCTATTACCACATATTTCCCCTCTTTTATCAAGAAATCTAAAATTGTGACCCATCTAATTCCTTACCTCTTTCTCTATTCCATACTGACTTCCCTCTCAAGGATTCAAATATTCCTTTTTTATATATGGAATTTTTGGTACCAGGGATTGAACCCATGGGAGCTGAACCACTGAGCCACATCCCCAGTCTTTCTTTTTTTTTTTTTTCATTTTTTATTTCAAGACAAGTTTCTGAGGGCCTTGCTAAGTTGCTGAGACTGGCTTTGAACTTGTGATCCTTCTGCCTGGGCCTCCCAGGTCACTGGGATTACAGGCACCACATCACCCAGCTCAAATACTCTAAAAAGTCATTTGTCTCTATGTTTCCCAAATCTGTGAATTGTTTGACCTAACTTATCCATAATTTTCAACCAGTCCCCCTTCCATCTTGCTCCAATCTTCCATTGTGGTGCCACACTCTTGGTTTCCCTTATGTCACATTGACTGCTCTCCTATCAGAGTGTTAGCCTCTCTTCTCATTTAGACACCTCACCTCATGGCTTTAAATAGCCTCTGTTACTGATAATTCAAATCCTTTTGCTCTAGTTTATATTCAATTGCAAATGTGGAGTTTCAATACATGTTCTAGTCTTGTAATAAATGAACCGCAACAATCACAAATTCCCTCTCCATGTCTCCTGTAATCTCAGTAGAATAGCTCCTCCATCCACCTGTACCCTTTTCATCAGTAAATCCAAATATCTGTACTTCCATAACATCTGTCAAATAATCTAATTGGCTCTATCTTTATTGCCTCCACTCCAGTCAGCATTCTCTCTCACCTGAAAACTGAACTTCGCCTCAAATCTTGTCTTCCTGTCTTGACTCTTGCTCTTCTCCAATTAGTCCTTCACACACCAACCATAATGATCTCATACACCACGTCACTGCCTCGTTATGTATGAATATTCGTTGTCCTTCCATTTCTCTTAGGAAAAAGTCCAAGCATCTTCATTGCCTTTCAAGCCCTTCAATGATCTGTATGCTTCTCCAACTTCATCTCATACACTATATGTGTCCACATAAATGTGGAAATTCATTTCCTAGAATATCCATGTTCTGCTTTATTTGTAACTGTTGTATCTACATCTTCTGCAAAGTTGATGTTGATCATGCCTTAAAAAGAAAAATTGAAAAGATATCACAGAAAGTTCTCATATACTCCACACCCAGTTTCCTCTATTACTAGAATCTTACGTTAGTATGGTTCATTTGTTAAAATTAAGAAACTGTTATGAATCATCATCTGGTTCATACTTGATTCAGATTTCCTTAATTTGTGCTCAATGTGCTTTATGTGTTCTAGAATCTCATCCAGGGTATCTCCTATTTCCTTCAGTTTCTCTGCTTTCCTAGATGTTGATGACTTTCCTGGCTTTGAGGAGTGCTGGTTTATTATTTTGCATGATGTCACTAAATTCAGGTTTGTCTGACATCTTTCTCCTGATGACATTGGGGTTATGTGTTCCTGGGAAGAAGTACCCAGAGCTCAAGTACCATCAAGCACATCAATTCAAGGGTGCAAACTACCAACGTGCCTTCTCACAGCTGATATAAACCTCAATCACCCAGCTAAGCTAGTGTTTGTCAGGTTTTTATCATAAATTACTCCTTTTATCTCCTGTTTCATACCATAATTTTGTAATGGAGTTACTAAGAACAGTCCAGAATTCGGAAGTGGCAAGTTATGTTCCATCTCATAGAGGGCAGAGTATCTACATAAATTATTTGGGATTTTTCTGTGTGAGTGATTTATTATTTCTTCCCAATTAATTTATTCAATTTTTATGTTACTATGGACTCATGAATATTTATGTTGTATTTTAGGCCATAATCCAATATTACTTTCTATTTTTTATTTTCTTGCTCAAATTGTTCCACTTTGGCTACTGCAAGCTCTTTTCTTTGCATCCTATAATCCTTGGCATATAGCTGTGACATCACTGTGTGTGTGTGTGTGTGTGTGTGTGTGTTGTGCATTCACTTTCTTCCTTTGTGGTACTGCAAAATATTCTGAGATAATCTGGTGTATTTCCTGCCCTGGTTCAGATGTTTTTCTAAGGAGCAAAGTCCTGTTTTCTTTTACTGGAGAATGATATTGCAAATAAACTTTAGGTGCTTGGTGTGCTTATTGTTAAAAGGATGCTGTTTGCTTCTAGGTTCTATTAGTTGACGATGTAGGGAATATGTGTGTGTACATAATAGCCTTTTTCAGAATTAAAATATCCACTATTGATTACTTTAAAGTATGTTTATATGAAAAGTGGTTTATTTATTCTTTTCCTTCAAGGATATAACTTCTGTAGGTTTGTTATCCTGATTCCCACTAGCTGGAGAGGAATTTTTTACCTTTAAGAAATAATTCTTGGACCTGAATATTTAGAAAAAAAGAACTTCTTCCTCATATATTATTATAAGTGCTTGGCTGCTGATTGTATTGCCTAGTAATTGTATTGAAGAGGCTCATGGGACAACTAATACTGGAACAACTTGTGCAAATTCCATGATTTAAGAAATCACATGCCTTTTAGATTAAATCCTAAAACTGTCTGCTAAGGAAGTCAATTGCGCTTACCACAGGTAAGTCAGCCAGCACCATTCCTTTGTTTATTTAGTTAGTACAAGTAGTCAAGGAATGAGCTCCTGAAAAGTTGAGGTGAACACACACACACACACACACACACACACACACACACACACTTTAATAAATAATTTTAAGTAGATTAAAACCCTGCAATGTAATAGAAACCTTATTACTTAAGTCAGATGAGGTATTCCACACCTGCAATTATGTGCAACAGAAAGTACTTTAAGCATCAGTGCATTTTGGTTCAAAGTGTTTTCTCCCTGGAAATATATTTAAAATGTCTTTGGATTCTTTGATAAATCTGTACTTAATTTTTCCATTTTCACTTCAAGATTATGATTCTTGTTATGTGCATGAGTTTTTTTTGATGCACGCAAAATGTTGATAAAATCAGAGACACCAAGTTGCATAATTTATATTTATCCTTATTAAAATGCCTAAGCATGTCATGTGGCTTGGAGTTAAAAACGCCCATTTTTATGATTGCAAAATATTTCAGGTATAAAAATGCAAAGAAAGTAATGTAATGAATATCTTTGTAGCCACTACAGAGTGTAAGAAGAATCATCACAGATGTTATTGATGCCTCCATCCCATAAGCTTTCCCTTTAGATTTAACCTCGACTCTGAATGGTATGTTTATTACTTTCTCGCATACTCTTATATTTTTAGAAGGTGTTGTGGATCCATAAACTGTATATACTGAACTGTTTTATCTTTTTGTAATTTAATAAATATGTGGCAGAACCCTGTATGTACCATCCAGGAACTTGCTTATTTATTTCAAATTCTGTTTTGAGACTTCTTTATATTTCTTCACCTAAATCTACATCAAGAGGTTAGTAAACTGCAGCCTGAAGATCCAATATGAACTGCTGCCTGATTTCTTTTTTGTATTTATTTGTTCGAATTAGTTATATGTGACAGTAGAATGAATTTTGACTCATCATATATAAATGGTGTAGAACTTCTCATTTTTCTGGGTGTAAATGATGTAGAATTACACTGGTTGTGTAATCATGTACGTACATAAGGTAATAATGTCCGATTCATTCTACTATCCTTCATACCTTTAAACTCCCTCCCTTCCTTCATTCCCTTCTGCCTAGTCCAAAGGAACTCTATTTTTCCCTAGACACCACCCCACCTTATTGTGAATTAGTATCCACATATCAGAGAAAACATTTGGCCTTTGGTGTTTTGGGGATTGGCTAATTTTGCTTAGCATGATATTCTCGAGCTTCATCCATTTACCTGCAAAGACCATAATTTCATTCTTCTTTAAGGCTGAGAAATGTCCATTGTGTATATATACCACAGTTTCTTTATCCATTCATCTGTTGAAGGTCATCTAAGGTTGTTTGCATAGTTTGACTATTGTGAATTGTGCTGCTACACACATCTCTGTAGTACGCTGTTCTTTGGATACAAACTGAGGAGTGAGATAAGTGGGTCAAATGGTTGTTCCATTCCAAGTTTTCTGAGGAATTTCCATACTGCTTTCCATATTGGTTGCACCAATTTGCATTGCCACCAGCAATGTGTGAGTGTGCCTTTCCCCCCACATCCTTGCAATATATTGTTGCTTGTATTCTTGATAATTGCCATTCTGATTGGAGTGAGATGGAATCTTAGAGTAGTTTTTATTTGCATTTCTCCAGTTGCTGAAGATGTTGAACATTTTTTCAGATATTTGTTGATCGATTGTATATCTTCTTCTGTGAAGTGTCTGTTCAGTTCCTTAGCCCATTAATTGATTGGGTTATTTGTTGTTTTTGGTGTTGAGTTATTTGAATTCTTTATGTATCCTGGAGGCTAATGCTCTATCCGAGGTGCATGTGGTAAACATTTTTTCCCATTCTGTAGGCTCTCTCTTCACGTTATTAATGTTTCCTTTGCTGAGAAAAAGCTTTTCAGTTTGAATCTATCCCACTTATTGATTCTTGATTTTACTTCTTGCATTTTAGAAGTCTTGTTAAGGAAGTTAGTTCCTAAGCTGACATAGTGGAGATTTAGGCTACCTTTTTTTTTCTATTAGTTCCAGGATCTCTGTTCTAATTCCCAAGTGTTTGATCTACAGTGAGTTTAGTTTCATGGAGTGTGAGAGATGGTTTAATTTCATTTTGTTACGTGTGGATTTCCAATTATCCCAGCACTGTTTGTTGAATAGGCTATCTTTTCTCCAGTGAATGTTTTTGGCACCTTTGTCTAGTATGAGATAACTATGTGGGTTTGTCTCTGTGTCTTCTATTGTGAACCATTGGTCTATGTGCCTGTTTTGGTGCCAATACCAGGCCATTTTTGTTACTGTGTGCTGCTGCCTGATTTTATACATTGTTTTTGTGGAATCTTCACCAGGGAGCATGTCCTGGTCTGCTCGTCTATGGTGCCTATGTACCACCTCAGCTGACTTAATAGTGTGGGGGGGTAGTAACCATATGACTCACAAGGCTGGACATTTGCCATCTGGCGTTTCTCTGGTGTTCATGTTTGCTGAGTCCTGCTCTAGTCATTCAGTCCATTTGCTATGATAGCATACTATTATATGAATATAATATAATCCGTGAACCTCATTTAGTTTTCCTCCTACTGCTAGGAGAGCGAGGTGGGGAGAGAAAGAGAGAGGGAGGGAGGGAGAGGGAGAGAAAGGGAAAATAAGAATAAGAAAAGAAAAAAAAAGAAAGGACCAGGGACGAGAAATACTCTTCAGGACACACCCCAGTGACTTCTTTCTTCCAGCTCCACTGCCTACAGTTCCCACCGCTCCCAGGTGTCCACTCAGCTATCAATGGAGTATTAATCCATTGGTGGGGTCAGAACCCTCATGAACCAGTCACTTCTCCAAGATTCCATCTCTGAACATTGCTGCATTGGGGATGAAATCTTCAATAGATGAGGCTTTGGGGGAACATTCCGGATCCAAAACATAACAAGTGGGAAAAGATACAACCAGGCTTATCAACACAGATTCTCAACTAGGAGGAAGAGAACTCTGAATGAGGATTTTGGAAATGCCCACGTGTTAGTTTGGAGTCTGTATTGCAGCATGGTTGTCTTGTTTCTTCATTCCCAGTCCCCAGCTGTTCTCATGATCATTAAGGTTTTCTTTTTTTGTGGGCAGAGGTGTGAGCAGGGAGTCGTTCCATATTTGCACGCAACTGCGTGTGTCAGATGCCATGGAGCACTTGAAATAGATACATAGATGGATCTCCCAGCACATAACCCATTGCTCTTGGCAAAATCTCATTCTGTTGTAAGAAAAACAGAAAGATGTGACCTTCAAAAGTTATCATTGAAATACTCAGACAGATGTCCAGCTAAAACACTTCCTGAAATGAATTACAGATTGATGATGGACTTGCAAAGAAAGAAGCTAGTGCTTTTTAAAAAACCCCTCAGCCCTTCTTTAGGGATCAAGGGTATGAAATATACCTGCTGCTGGTAAACATGCATAGCAAGGCATTTCCATCTATCATCTCCTGTTCTGAAAGGCAGCAATGCTATTCTGATTTCAGAATCTTGAATTTCCTTAATGAGTTCTCTGCTAGAATATCACAAGCTGTTCCATTAAAGCAGTTTCAGGAGAGTTAAGCAGGATTTGTATTAAAATGATTGTGTATCTATCATTTGGGTAGATGGAGAAAAAATGAGACTGGCTAAAGGAGAATGCAGTGTGGCTTCCCCAAACCTGAATTTATTCTATTTTTCAACCTTCTCCTCATACAAGTGCTTCCTAATGTCAGCTGAAGCCATCCATTTAAGCATGACTTATTCATGCTCAAAAAATGATTGATTTAGACAGCCAATGAAATGCTGAAGTCCCTATTCCTGTTGCTTGACACACTTGCAGATACTGATGGTTTAAAGCAGCAAGATTGACTATATGAAGGATCAGCCAGAATGCCAAGATGGATCAGTGACAGCCACGTTGACACATAAATGCAGTTACAACCATAAGAATGAGTGGGTAAAAATGGAATTATGGAAGTCCATTTATCCCTCACAGTGACTTCTACAGAGGATTTGTTAAGTTGCTAGCCACAGAGCATGTGATTCTCTTACAAGGAGATGAAAAAACTCAATATTGCTCTAAATAAACTTATCTACCTTAAACACTCTTATCAAATATGAGGAGTGAGTAGACAATCAAATACAAATAGCAAGGACTTAAAAGTGGCCAATGCTGATTTTGCTAAACCTGCTTTCTTAAGGCATCATTTCTAGGAGTGAAGAATGTTTTTATTTTTCGCTAAAGTGGGCACAACATAGCGACATACCAATTCTTAGGTATGAAGGAAATGGTGCTTATCAGAAAACTAAACTTTAAAATTTATTTTATGGTATAATGTTTTTAAAATTTATTTTTAACTGGTGCTTTGTAGATGCACACAAAGATGAAGTTCACTGTGACATTAATATACATGCACATAGTGAAATTTTGTCAAATTCGTTCTGCGTTTCCTCCTCTCCCCATGCCCATTGCTTCTTCCTCCCCACCAATCATTTCCTATTTTCCACTGATCTTTCCTTTATCCCTGTTATAGTCAACTCTTTTTTCCCTTATTTGGTTTAGCCTTTCCATATGACTGAAAATATCCAACTCTTCATTTTCTGAATCTGTCTTATTTCACTTAGCATGATATTCTATGCATTTATTGGAAAATGCCATAATTTCTATTTTCTTTATGGCTGAATAAAACTCCATTATGTATATATACCAAATTTTTTTCATTCATCTATTAACAGGCCCATGGGCTGGTACCCAAGTTATGTATAACGATTGTGAATTGTGCTGTTATAAACATTGATGGGGTTATATTATTATAGTTTGCTCATTTTAATTCCTTTGGGTGAATACTGAGGAGTGGGATAACCATGTAATATGGTGGTTCCAATCCTAGTTTGTTTTGTTTTGTTTTGTTTTTGCTTTTTAGAGAGATTATGCTACTTTTCAAATTTGGAGTTAATATTACCAATTTTCATATTTTTTTTGTTTTTTTTTTGTGGGTTTTTTGGTACCAGGGATTGAACTCAGGGGCACTTGACCACTGAGCCACATCCCCAGCCTTATTTTGAATTTTATTTAGAGACAGGGTCTCACTGAATTGCTTAGCACCTCGCCTTTGCTGAGGCTGGCTTTGTACTCGCCATCCTCCTGTTTCAACCTCCCAAGCCTCTGGGATTACAGGCGTGTGCTCCCATACCCGGTTTCCATGTTGCTTTTGAATATTAAGTAATTCATGCAAAGTGTTCATCATAGGGCCTGTCCTGTTGTAAGTACTCAGTGAAAGTTACCTGTCACCAGTTTCTACTACACCACTACCACTGCTACTACCTGCGAATGTAATCGGAGAGGAGTTCCACACAGGGGAGTATTGGAACAGAGCTGAGGGAGCCAAGAATAACTCAGAGGTCCACTTTTCACCCATACGTGCTGATTGTTTGGCGTCCTAAATCAGTCAGGCAGTTCCAGTTTCTACCAGAAATTGAGTAGTGCTAGGTACCTTACAAGTTTTATAATCTTAAATGATGATTTAATGAGGTTAAAATGAAGGATTGGGTCCAATAACATATTTTGCTGAAAGAAAACGCATAAATATTTTTATTTCCCACATTTCATACTTTTAATCATTTTTCTCTATTGACTTCACACAGTGTTGACGTGGTGGGGGTTCCTCTCGTCTCTTATGCAGAACCATTGTTTAGACTGAAACTTGAATATCACACTGAGTTTTTTGTTCCACAAGTGACCGTACAATCAGTTCCTCTTGAATTTGAAGAACTTCTTTTGTTGTTAACCGTGGTTTATCACACTATTACATTTAAATAGAAAGGATGATATTTCCTCTATGCTAATTCTCTAAACCACAGGACATATGATTTTCTTGATATTATTTTGCCCAGTAGGAGAAGTTTGAAAAGGAGTTAACCGATGATGGTCAAAGCCATATTGCAGGTTTGAGCTGAGCAAATGCCCTTGAATTTGGCGATTAGACAGTCAAACTTTAAAAGGAAAGTCAGTATAGGCCTGAAAGGTAAAATCAGATTGTCATATCCTTTACTCAAGGTGGGAATAACTGTGTACAAGAAGTGACCCAGAGCTTTTCAGTGCCAGCAGACTGAAGTCAGTCTACCTGCAGGAGAAACACATGCTTATTGTTTGTCTTTTCCCTGTCTTATCCTACTTTCTCATTATTTTTTTCCTGAGGGTATTAAATTTAATAAATTGCTAGGATAATCTCATTGCTGGCTCTGCTTCGGGAGACAATGATGTGTAAAGGAATCAGGGGACTGTAAGATGAAAAGATCGAAGTTCATCATGGCTAATTCATGGCGGAGTTCGTCAGAGTCTTGTGATGGTTGTTGGATTTTTGTTGGTTTGATTTTACTTTTACAGCTGTCCTTGGCAGTCAGAAGAAAACAGCTGGCAGGTTGACAGTGTAAAATGCAAGATTGATGGTTCCAGAGAGGATGTGGCTGAAATTATAGACCATGAGCTCTAGGCTGAGAAGGAATGTGTGAAATCCAAGGGCAGTACTATTAGGTAAGAGGACTGAAACAAGACATCAGAAACTCTCTCTCATGTCAGTTATATTTGCTCTATAGATTATTTCCAGTTCCTTAGACCTTTGCACCTCCATTACTTCCATATACCCCAGGAGTGAAAGGGCATACTTTGGGACATGACAATCTCAGCGATCTCCAGCAGATTTATAGACCATTTCATACTCCAGAAAAAATAAAGATGTATATTTGTAGCTTGATATTGTAAGTTTATTTGAAAACATCTAAGAGTTAAGTGGACAGTTACCAGAACACAAGAAAGATCAGCATCCATTCTTGACTTCATTCTTTTTTTTGGTCTGATATATCCCATTAGAAATTTGATGACTAAATTAACATAGTTCCTCCACTGGATTGAGTTTCTGAAACATTCCTGTGGATTCCATTTGAAGCAGGTAGCATTTCTTTAAGGATATGTCCCACCATTCCTTACTTCCTTTATCATTTTGAGAAGGGGAAAAGGGATCTGTCTTGATTGTTATTAATAGCATTCCCCCCCTCTTTTTTTTTTTTTTTTTTTGTCCAGGTGAGGTCAGTATCCTCATATATCAATATCTATCCAGAGAGTTAACTTCCAATTAAGAACACTTTTGCATAAAATTAAATGCTGTGGCACAGAGGTATTGAAAGCATATTAGAAGAGGAATCTGGAAATAAGGTTTTATTCCCAGTTTTGTTATCAACTAGCTGTGAGCTTCAGAAATTTGTCTGGCATTCAATGTCTTCATTTTCTTTATTTGGTCAATAAAGATGTGTTGATTCCTTCTGGGTTGATCATTAGTTTATTGAATATTTATTAAAGGCTTGTTCTGTGTGAGCATTTGGGGAGTAGTGCTCGATCTTTGCTCTTTAGAAGTTCACATCTAGTGAGATGCTGTGAGTCAAAAGCAAGGACTTGAATTTTCAGAAAAGACCAATTAAATAATGGTGAAAGGAGTTAGAAATCTATTTTAGGCATATTAGGTGATAAAGAAATGACTATAGAGAAAATAGCAGACTACCCTTTAAAGTCCTAACAAAATGCAAATACTTCTTCAAGTGCAACACTTCACTCAGATTAATAATGGAGAGATGTCATTAAAGGCTGGATGAGATTGCATAATCCAATGGCATTACTGCTGGTTTTTATTTATTACCATCAAATCTTAGTAGATTGACCTCTTGCTTTCAGCTGCAAAGACCTCATTCTGACCTTGGGGACTGCCTGTCAATCCACTCTACCTACTGTGAACCGAACGTAGAGATGTTCACTTGCAATTGAGTTACAGTTGTCATTTTGAATTTTGTGATGGTTTACATAAAATTCACAAGTATTTCTCATAAAACACAATTGTAGTCTTTCTTTTGTGTGTGTTTTTGGAAGAACATATTCTATCTATTGCATACAGGAAAACCTTCATTTTTACTCAAGGACTGGGTCAAATTATTTTGGTAGAATTTTTTTGTGTATAAATAGGAGTTCTGTTGTTAAAAAGGTAACGTAAATAGAAATGGAATAAAAAAATTGAGCATTTGGAGAAAAAGGAACTGATACAGAAAGTTTTCTTTAACTTCTGCTCACATCTAAGAGTTCAAGAGAAAACTGCTTAGGAAATGATGAGATAGAAATCTGTGTCCCTTAATTTATTCAGTGGTAATATGATGCATTTTTCATCCTGGGGTGTGTGTGAGTTTGTTTTGGAGGTTCTAGGGCTTGAACTCAAAGCCTTACACATGCTATGCAAGTACTCTACCACTGACCTACATCCCAACACTTTGTAGTTAATTTTGAGGCAGGGTCCCACTAAGTTTCTAGGCTAGGCTTGAACCTGTAATCTTTCTGCCTCAACCTTCCAATTTTCTGGGATTATGGATGTGCACCACCACACCTGGCTCAATTTTTGTGGTTGGGTGAATTTTGAAATTGTGTGAAATATGAAAATTCCAAAGAGAACTTTTTCAGAGTGGCACAAAGAGCCTACTGCCTTTTCACATCTTTAGTACAATATAATATTTGGTAAGCATGAAAAGTAAAGTTAATTCAAATTCTACTAGGCAGAGTGAGGTGGGGGCGAGGGGGATATTGTTCTTGAGCTGCTTCTGAGCTAACTGAAGAAGACAAAAGGGAAACACAATGAATGCAGCATCCTTGGTACAAACCACAAATGTAAATGAAAGTCAGGAAGAAGACATCACAGGACTGGAACCTTCTGGGGACGTTGGGAAAGTTCACTGTCTCAAGGATGTCAGAGTTGATTAGATACAATGTGAAATATAAATATGCTACTAGGATTGCAAAATAATGGCATGCGCAAAGAAGGGCTTCATCTTCTAAAGGTTGGGATCTAATAGAGTTGACAACAGCTGTGACGTCTTATTAATTCCTTTACGTGTGCTATGAGTAATGGTATTTACCACCTGTTTTAATCCCCGTAACAGGCTTGTTATCATTTCAGCTTTTCAGATGGAAACACAAAGTGTTTCCACTCAGTTTTTCTAGATTTCACAGCCAAGAAGTGATGAAGTTGGCATTGGATTCTAAATCTGTCTGGCTCTGATCCTCTTCATTTTTCATTGTAGGGCTTCCCTTTGAAGATTATTAAGCAGAGTAGAGCTATGATACATTGATCGTTAAGAAGGATTGCTTTTTCAGTGGTGTGGATGGTGAATAAGAGGGGGGAAAAGAATTGAGGACAGGATATCAAATGGCACATTTTGGCTGTGATTTTATCATTTCCATTTGATTCCTTTTATAATTTCCAAACCTCTGCTGGAATTGCCTATCTAATCTTGCATGTAGTCTACCTTTTCCATTACAGTCTTTAACATACTAATCATAGTTTATTTCCCTGTTTCATAATTACAACATCTGCATCATATCTGACTCTCTGATTCTCTGTCTCAGACTGCATTTTCTGGCCTATTTATATGCCTTGCAATTTTGGGTTGTATATGTGGAAATAGACACACTCAGGCAAAGAAGCCTTTAGTGTGGAATTCACGTTTATCTTCTCCCGAATTATGCTTTGTTTGAATTGGATTATTGTTGTGGGCACCAGAGTCTGTAGATTCCTCTAGTGAACTTTTCCTGCTTTGGCTTCTGATCCTCTCTTTGTGCAGCTCCAATGGCTGGGCCATGTGAGCACCTTGCCTCAGTAGGCTGATGAAACCTCCTTCTTCAGAGTGCTCCTTGGGCCTGAGCCTTAGCAGTTCAGTCTTCACAAGCACTTCAGTCCTCTTGCCAAAAGTGGAGGATTTTGCCCTCTATCCCCCATTTCTTGCTCTGGTGAATGGGTCTCCGACAGCATTCCCAGTCTTTGCATTAGAGGTATTCTTCTTTGGAGGTTAAGGCATTTTTATTCTCTTTGGTGAGGCAGGGAGATAGGAGCTGGTGAATATCCCTTGCACTTGCTGAGATGGAGTTTTACCTATGTCCTTGGTGGCTATCCTTTACCTTTTACTTCATAAGGGAGAAAGATGTAGGTCGATTTTACCATGAATGAATTCCATATCTTCCAGGTACCACCGTGAGAGTCTTTCTCCAATTTCTTCCCTATTATTCTCATAGGAGTCTGGAGCAAAAGAATAGATGCAGGATGCAGACTCCTGCCTGTCTAGGATTCCTTAGGCTTTTAAAGGGCTGGGCAAGCTTACCATTGGCCTCTGAAGATGTGTTAAGCCCTCGTCTTCCTTCTTCTCTTCTGTTTTTGTCGTGGCTGTTGTCTCCTCTTTCAGTTCCCCGAAAGGTAAAATGGTTATATGTCCCAGTTTTCCTTGGAAGCAGCAAACCCTTTCCTGAGTTTAGTTAAAAAACTGGGGCTAGTTTGTCACCGTGGACCAAATTATAAAAGCCAGTTAAGCCAAATTAGAGTTTCAGAGAGCAGGCCTTGGAACTTGACAATAGCTGCAGTGTTTTTCCTCCATGGTCCTTACACTACTTCTGACATGGTTCTCTGATGACTTAGTGCAGAATGACCAAAGCTTTAAATTTGAGAAAACACCAGAGCACTCCAAACTGAAGAAAAGAGTATGTGGAAAACCAGGAGTTAATGTTTTCAAAGGACCAGTTTGTATAGTGGGAGGACTGAACCCATCATGGGGATGTGGTAAGATGAAACAAACTGGACTAGAGATCACTGATACAGGGAATTTTTAATTATTATGGTAAAAAACACACAAAACACTCTATTTCAGTAGTGTTAAGTATATTCACATCATGGTGAAACAAATCTCCAGAACTTTTTCATCTTGCAAATCTGAAACTAAAACTCTCTACCCATTAAATAGTGCCCATGTCACAGGTGTTATAGATAGAAGATCAGTGTCCTGCCCAAATTCTTGTATTGAAAGATTTACCCCCAATGCAATGATGTTAGGTGCTGGCCCTTGAGAACTGATTAGGTCAAGAGAATAGAACCTCATGAATGGGATTCATACCCTCATGAAAATGACCCCAGAGCTCTCCCTGTCTCCTCTGTCACATGAACCAGGAAGTAGGTCCTCACCAGATGGAGAATCTGACAGTGACTTCATCCTAGGCTTGCTTTTGGAAATATGTGAAATAAATGATTATTGTTTATGCCACCAAGCTTACTGTATTTTCACTGAAGCAGCCTAAATGAACTAAGGCACCATGGCTGAATCAGTAAAGATTAGATCTCTCTCTCTCTCTCTCTCTCTCTCTCTCACACACACACACACACACACATACTAAAACGCTGAGCAGTGGCGATGGATGCATGGTACAGGGAATGGGGAGGATAAGACATTGGCTTAGACAGGGGGTCGCAGCTCAATGACAACATAGTAATAAAATGGGTGGAGTTCAAGCTTATTCACAGAGTGTGTGAAAATACCATTATTTATTTTTGTCATAACTTTAGGCTAGATAAATATTGACATGTGAGTTTTAATTAGAATTTTGGAAAGGGGGAATCAAGATCTGGGATGATATTACAATCATTTTGAATTTTATTCATTTGCATTATGATATTAATCAATTTCCTGTTCTATATTTTATCTCAATTTAATGTTTGATGGAATGCGTATAATCGTGATAGCATTATTCAGTTTTTAAGTACAAGACTCCAGTGCTTTTATGTGTTGAAATCTATTAGAAATTTTTAAAACTAAAGCATGATTATAAATGACAATACTTCAAAAATATGTGGCGTAAGTATTAGTGATATGATAGCTATTCTCAATATTTCAAAACAAATATACCTGTTTTTAATGAATATTAAATAACAGTATTCCTAGTTGCATTACAAATATTTAGTTCCATCTGTAATTAACACTTTAGATGACATTTTATTTTTGTAATGTTATGACTTCTCCAAGAAATTCTCCCTACTTTATTATATACTTGATAGCAGTCCAATTAAGATCTAGTTTGATACTATTGGGGATCGATAATCAACAGTCTTTTCCCAATCCAGAAAACCTCTCCACATGGTAGAAGAAAAACGAAGTACTTCTTATTATTAAATAAGCATTAAACCAAAATACGATGTGTGTCCCATGCAATTCACCGAAGGGACTGCACAAGTATAGTGAAATCTTACTCTTTTATGTAGCCATGCACACTTATCCATCCCATGCATTTTCTCAAGGTAAATATTTCTCAAGAGAACTTGATAGCATCATTATAAATATAGTTGGCAATCAGAATACCCATCTGTGTGTGCTAGTTGACTTTATCGAAAGGAAAAGTAGCTTTTCATATCTTTATGAGAGGAGATGGTTTTGCAGTTTGGAGAGAGGCTGCCAATTGGCTTCCCACGCTTCCATGGAATTTGGGGGACAGGGATACTTTTTTCCTTGATGAATGCATTTCAGAGAATGATTTTGGACCTTGAGAAAGACATTCCCATGCTGAAAACCTGCAAAAAAAATATTTAGCGTTTAAAAAAGTTTCTATACATTTGAGATGAGAAAGTTTTCTAGAGAAAATACTCTAGAGAAAGGAAATTGGAGAAGGACTCTTCCCCTATTTTAATAGAGATAATTGAATTAATATCAAATATGTTATTTTAAAAATTTCATTTGCTCTCCTGGTACCTAGAAGTTATGATTTTGTTTTATAGCATAGTTTGCAGTGCTGCTGGTGAGTACCATACCAGAAAAAAAAATCATCATCTGATCGATCCAAGATGGCAGATTAGAGGAAGGCTGCATTCCTACTTGCTCCGTGGATTCCTACTTGCTCGGGATTCAAACAGCAGGAATATGACTCTCAACGAGATTTAATATTCAAAGCACATATAAGGGGTCCCCAGGTGCCGCTCCAGAACCAACTCAGCCGGGCTGGGCTCGGCCCGCCGCGGGCAGCGAGCGACGATCCGGGAGCCGGACAGCTACGATCCGGGAGCGCCTGACCCTGCAGCTGCTTCGGAGCCACCGACCTGGATCTGCGACAGCCAACAAGTGAGTGCGGGTCCCCAGTAGCGCTTCGGAGTCACTGGCCGGGGCTCCAGCACCAGCCAGCGGCCTCCCAGGCAGAGACCGAGCATCTCAGGCTACCTGGGCATTCAGAGGCGTCCGGGAAACTCTGAGATCTCGGACTCTGGTGGGGAGATGGAACTACCCCACGCCATTTTGGCGGCTTAACTGGCGGAGAAGGCTCATTACCAGCTTCCTGGGGCCTTCGGCTGCGTCAGGGGAGCTTCAACCGGGAAACTCTGGGAACGCAGTCTCTGGCGGGAAGTGGGAACTATTCTGTGCCACTCCCCCCAGCTTACCTGGCAGAGAGCGCCCATCTTGGGCTTCCCAGGCCCTCAAGCCGCACCTGGAGAGGTGGGCCCGGAGCCCCTGGAATCACTGACTCCGGCAGGGAGGTGGAACTGCTCTGAATTTGGCGGATTCCCTGGCAGTGGGGGTCCATTTCCAGCTTCCTGGGGACGCCAGCGGCTTCAGGGGGAGCTCCAGCCTGGAAACTCTGAGAACGCAGTCTCTGGCACGGAGTGGAAACTACTCTGCGCCACTCCCCCTGCTTCCCTGTGGCCACCAGCAGTGTCAGCAGTGTCTGAAGTGATCTGGCAGGGAGCTTTGGGCCTTTGGCAATAGCTTACAGTGTCCCCAGGAGAGAGCAACCACCTGCCACTGCCTGAACCCCCAGCGAGGAGTTCAGGTCAGCCTGGGCTCTCAAGCCCAGTGTCTCCATCACTGAGCACAGTTCTGTGACACCACCCCAACTTGAACTAGTGCCCAGGCCCACACCCAGGCCCGGAGTCTACCACCTTGCTGTATCTAATTGTCTATCAACACTAGGCTGCCTCTGCCCAGAAGCATTGATCATTCCCAACCTGGAGGTAGTGGGACAGCACCTTTCTTGGGTCACCGCTTGATCAAACACCCCTCAAGCAACAGAGGGGAAGATACACGAGCACCATGAGAAAACACGGGAAGAAAGTGTCCCAATTAAACCTAGATGATATATCAAGAGAACCCAAAGACAGCATGGTAGAAGGAATGACAGAAATGGAGTTCAGAATGTTCATAATTAAAGTGATCCGAGAAGAGAATGATGTGACGAGAGAGCAGATTCAGGCTATGAATAATCAGTTAATAGAGCAATTGCAGGAAGCAAAAAATTACTTCAATAAAGAGATAGAAATTCTGAG
>JAJEJO010000601.1:0-149898 GCA_020662805.1 Glaucomys volans | reverse complement strand
TTATGGTGAAACGTTAGTTAAAAAATAGAACAAAAAAACCTTATGCTGGCTGTATGATTAAGAATGCTGATTTAAAAGTAATCTCACTGCTAGCCTAAATTGCTTCACAGTGGGGTTATTATCATTCAAGTGAAAAAAGTATATTTAAAGCAGAATGAAAAGATATTACTTACATGTTTAAAGACATTCTGACCTACATCTATCAAGAGTATCCACATTCTTGTCAAAATACATATTTTAAGATCAAGGGTGGTTTCAGTTTTGGGTAATGAAAGTTGAGGTTACTTGGATCAAGCCTCCCACCAAAAACAATAAAGAATTATTTTAGAATGTGTTTTTAAACAATGGTCTTATAAACCAAGGAAAAATCAGAAAAAGGGCAGGAAACCCAGTGCTCAATATTTAAATAAAATCACCCTGGCAGAGACATGAGCTCTAACCTTCCTTTACCTTGGGGCACTTGCTGATGAAGTTCTTTTGGGCTTTGATTTGACAGCATTACACAGAGAGAAGTGAAGGTGTGGGATCTGGCCGAGGTGAAGGTGTAAAGTTCCATAGGATTCCTTTTCCCACTAGAAATGGGACCTCAAAAGGCCATGTCCATTGAGTAAATTTAGCCCAACTCTGTTCTCTGGCCAAGTCTGAATCTTTGGAGACATCAGAGAGGCTGCCTTGGCTCTGAGTAGTCAAAGAACAAAATGAAAAGGGGAAAGTCAGGATTTGTTGCTGAGAACCTGGCTTTGCATGGATTTGCTCTCTAGGTACGCTTAGCATGCAGTGCTCCAGGAACCTCAAGACATGGACTTTATTTGAGCAAATCTCTGACTTGAAGTGAATCCTTGTACCTGGCAAAAGTGCTCCTGAAAGAGGGCTTGTGCTTCTTGGGCCCTTGGGAATCACAACTCATTTTTTAAGTCCAGTGACTCTTATTGAATCAAAGATACCTAGTACACACATGAACCATGTCTGCTCTTTTAAATATACAACTGTCACTCATCAAAACACCTGAAGATGATACAGTTTTATAAATATGGCAGGACCAGTTTTAAAAATAAGCAGAAAGAATTTTAATGATGATCAAAATAACCCAAAGGAAAAATTTAATGATTGTATTTGGCAATAGATTGAAAGTAGCAAAAGAAATAATTAAAACCTAGAATAAAAGTAAGAATAAAAAATTATCCAGGCGAGTCACAGGAAGGCAAAAAGATGGAAATTCAGAAGGCAACAGCATCTCCTGAGTGCTTGCTAAAATATAGATGCCTGTCTCTCGAGGCATAAATACATGAGTTGCTTTGGTCAATGGGATGCTGGGAGCGTAGACAAAAGCAGGAACGGAAGATGTACATCTCAGGAGGTCTCAAGTTTACATGAAACAATACTTCTGAAATTGTTTTCACAAACCAGGAGAAGCAGCACTACTCAAAAACTTACAATGAATGCAAGTTCTCTGACCCCCTTTCAGACCTACTGAATTGGAAACTCAGGGGGCATCTTCATGGACATATGCTCCATCTCTATGAGATCATCACAAGGATGAAAGTAATTGGGGCTTCCCTTCAATTTATCTTATATAAATAATGAGAGGTTCAGAGTTAAGTTCACAAAGACATATAAGGAAACCATTAATACAAAATCCCAGTGTAGCTATATTAATATAGGACAAAATGAGATTTTGTCATGAATTTAGAGATAAAAACTTCTATTTAATTGGAACATATAATATTTCTAAATATGCATGCTTTAATATCATGGACTCAAGTTTATAAGAATGAAGGTGTAGGGTTTTTTTTCTGGAAGAAATAATTTATTTCTGCAAAGTTATGAAACCTGACACAATTTATCATTCATCAACTTATTCATCAATCATTCTGTAAACATGACATGCCAGGCATCATGCTAAGAGCTGAAGACATGCAGACAAACATGACATGATTTCTATCAACAAGGATTTCATTGTTATGTGAGTTTAAAATTTGTTTTTCTTTGGGTAAAATGTAAAAAAGAAACAATATTTTAAGCTTCAGATGACTTCCTCTTTGCACCTCCCAGAATCTCCAACAATTTCAAGAGCAAGTAGCAGCATATTCTTGATTAATGTCATGGTCCTATAAGTAGTGACATATTTCAGCTTCCACAGGCATGGATATCTGAATTAAGTGTCGTTGCCATAAATGAGAATGGAAAATTGCAGAAGCCATTTCCGGTCAAAAATGTCTCAGGTTCTGTGGTTCTGAATGTGACCCTTTATATTTTGGAATCAACTTTTGCACTGTTAGAAGAGAGAGCCGTATGTTCCTCCTGATGTCTTTCCAGTATTACTTCAAGGAGGAGGGGAGGGTTGGTGTGTAGCTCAGTGGTAGAGCTCTTGCCTAGCACGTGCCAGGTCCTGGATTCAATCCTCACACTGTCAAAAGAAAACAATAACACAAAGAACTAGCGGAGCACAGCTCACACTGTGAGAACCAGGAATACAAAGGAACAATAAACCAATGTAGCCCACTCTGCTAATCCTAGAGAATTACAAGCAATGATGACTCTCCAGCAAGTAGTACTTCACGGTGCTGATTTTCAACTGTTCTGTTGGCTCACTGAGCATCTTAGAGTATGTGTGAGTGTATTTATATAAATAATACGTCCACATGGTTCAAAGTCAATACAGCATGAAAAAGGGATGCAGTTTCCATCCATGCTGTCGTACTCTAAAAGTGACTCTGCTTGTTGGTTTCTTCTTTCCAAATATAAGCAAATACAATTACATGTTATTATCATCCTCCCCTTCTTTTTTGGTACTGGGGATTGAACCCAGGGGCAAATAGCCACTAAGGCACATCTCCAGCCCCTTTTTTGTACTTTCAAAATTTTGATACAAGGTCTCACAAAGTTGCTGAGACTGTCTTTGAACTCAGGGTCCCTCTGCCTCAGATTCCTGAGCTGCTGGGATTAGAGGTGTGCACCCTGTAGCTACTCCCCCTCTTTTGACAAAAATTGCTGCATGTCATGTATGCAATTCTTCCTTCACAATTCATTTTAAAGAACTTTCCACAGTTACACATTGATCATTTTTCTGAAGACTCATAGCATTTCATTGTGCTAATATACTATCATTTTATTAACTCATGCTCTATTGATGGTCTGTTCCCAGTATTTTCCCTTCATAAACTTCTTCAATTAAACCACCTATCAGATAGAACAGATATTTCCTTAAAAGTAATCACAAAAAAATTTTGGCTTGGGTAAGAAGAGACTTTATTCAAAAGGATTACTGCATAAGGGGAGAAAGACTATTACCATTTGAGCAAAGAAAGTCTCACAATAGGGAGAAGGTGCCATCCAAAGTTATGTAAGCATCTCAAAGGGTTAGGCAGGAAAGGCTTATTCATTTGGAGGGAGAGAGAAGCAGGACTAAAGGAGCCACGTAGGGGGATGGATGAGGCGGTGATTGGACATTTCAGGCTCCCTGAAGAGGACTCCTACATTCCAGTATGGGGCACAGCTTTTCTGCACTCACGAGCATGTCATTTGCAATTAGAGACAGTTTTTCTTCATTCTTTCCTCTCTGGATGCCTTGTTTCTTGCCTAACTGGTCTGGCTAGAGTTCTAGTACCATGATGAATAGAGATAAGCAGAGCAGACCCCTGGTCTTGTCCCTGATGTTGCAGGAGAGCATCCCAGTCTTTCACTATTATGTATAATATTGCCAGGTAGTGTTTTGGCAAACACCTGTTAATAGGTTGAGGAAATTCCTTTCTATTCCTAGATTATTGAGTGCTTTTATTGAAAGGTGCTGGGTTTTGTCAAATGCTTTTTCTGCATCTATTGAAATATACGTTTTCATATTTTATTAATATTGATGTGCTGTACCCATTGAGTTTTGAAAGTTAAATGAGCCTTGAATTCCTGGTCTAGGCCCCATCATGGTGTGTATCTTTCTTATACATTCGGTTTTCTAGAATTTAAGGAACTTTTGCATTCATATTCCTAAGAGACATTGGGTTTATAATGTTTTAGTCCAGTTTGGCATCCAGGTATTACTGGATTTATAGAATTGTTAAAATATTCCCTCCTCTTCCATTTTGTGGAAGCAGTCACAAAGAATTGTGTTAAATCTTTTTAACTATTGGATAGATGGTGAAGTTATCTAGCCTGGGTTTTTATTTTGGTGTGTTTTTTTTTTAAATTTCTAAATCAGTTTCATTATTTTTATAAGTCTACTTGGATTTTCTATTTCTTTTCAGTTAGTTTTATAATTTATATCTTTCTAGAAAAGTAACCATTTCATCTAAATTTATTTATTGCATTTCTTTATAACCTTTTTTTATTTCCATAAAGTTGATTGTTATGTACTTCCTTTTATTCTAATTCTAGTAATTTGAATATTATCTCCTTCTTAAAAATTTAGTCTAGTTAAAGATATGTCTTTTTTTCCGATTTTTTTCAAAGAACCAGCTTTGGGGTTCATTGATTTTCTTTTATTGCTGTTCTATTCTGTTTCATTAATTTCAGGTCTAACCTCTATTATTCCTTCTTACTGCTTACTTTAGGTAGTCTCAATTTTGCCATTTTTAAGGCAGAGGACTATGCTATTGGTTTGAGATCTCCCTTCTGTATTTTATTGTACTTATTTCTCTGATGCCTGGTTTTGGACTGTGGACTCCCAGGGAGTTGTATCTTTGGCCTATTTTTCTTTTAACATAGGCATTTGCAGCTGTTAAATTTTCTTTAAACACTCCTTTGTCTGAATTCCATAAATTTTGGAATGTTATAACTTCATTTCAATTTATCTCAAAGTATTCCTTAATTTCCCTTTTGAAGGCCTCCTTTATATATCCGTCATTGAGAAATGTGTGCCTTAGTTTTCACGTATTTGTGAATTTTTTCTGTTGTTTTTGAACATTTCTATTGTGACTGCAGAACATGCTTTGTATTATACCCATCACTCTAAATTTACCAAGATTGGCTTTTTGAAGCATTGGGCCTAATCTGGTGAGTATTCCTAGCACGCATGAAACAAATTGTATTCTGTTGTTGTTGGATGAAGCATTCCACATGTCTGCTGGATCCAACTGGTTTATATATTCACGTCTCCACTGCCTTCTTGACCTTCTGCCCAGTTGGTTCTACCCACTACTGAAGTGGGGAACACAAGCCCGAGATGACCTATAATGAGTTATTTCTCCATTTCTTACAGTTTTTGCTTCAGATGTTACGGTGTTCTGATTTTAGGCACATTTGTTTATAATTTTTGATAAACTGACCCTTATTGGAAAATGTCCCTTTATCTCTAAGAATATTTTTTATTTGATAGTAGCATATCTCATTCAAGATATACACATTTGTGTGCATGTTTATACATACACACTTTCTTCCTCATCCTTTTATTTCCAGCCTATTGGAATCGTTGAATGTAAAGGACATCTCCTGTGGACAATATGTAGTTTGATCTTGTGTTTATATCCAAAATGACAATTCCTGCCTATTTATTGGATTGTTTAGTCCATTCACATTTAATGTCATAATTTAAAAAGTTGAATTTACGCCTTCCATTGTACTGTTGACTTTCTATGTGGTTCATGTCTTTTTTTATTCCTATATTCATTCTTTACAGCTTTCTTTTGAATTAAGTGAATATTTTTATGATATGTATGATATGTTAATTCTTTTAGTGATTACAACAGCATGTTGTTGGGATTGTGACATTTGTAGAGGTAATACATATAACAAAACTACAACAAGATAAAAAGAATAGAGCTATTTAATAACCATCTTTTTATATCTCATTGGAGTTAATTTCCTATGAGATTATGATTACTTTATGTAATTTTATACCTTACAAAGAAGCTCAGAGAAGGAAGGAGAGTAAGTTCATATTTATAGCTTTTGTTATATTGAACTTCTTATTATTTCTGGTTCTCTTCATTGGTTTTTATGTGTTTGAATTCCTTTTCTGCTCATCTCCTTTGAAGTCCTCTTGGCAAATATATTACATTTCCATATGTTATAGGCCTAAGAACATATTAGACATATTGCTTTATATTAAGAGAAAAAAGAAAAAGAAATAATTCTTTATACTGGTTTTTATAATTACACAACTATATTTCTCAGCACTTTTTATTTTTATTTATTTTTGTTAAGGTAGATTCGAGCTATTATCTGAATTAACTTGCTTTCAAAAAGAACTTCCTTTTGTGTTTCTTTGAAGGTGGATCTTCTAGCAACCGATTTTCTTAGTGCATTAATCTGGGAATATTTCTATTTTGCTGTCACTAATGAAAGATAGTTGTGCTGGATATAGGAATCTTGACTGCCAAGGCTTTGCTGTTTGTTGTTATTGTTTCCATACTTCGAATATATGTTCTCACTGCCTTCTGATTTCTATTGCTTCTGATGATAAGTCAGCTGTTGCTCTTAGTGGGGTTCCCTTATAGGAAAATGATGATTCATTTGCTTTTTGCTGTTTTCAGGATTTTTCCTTGTCTCTGGCTTTTAGTATTATTGCTGAATTATCTCTCTTTGGGGATCTCTGAATTTCCCTTCCCTGAAGTTTACTAAGCTTCTATATGTAGAGTCATGTTTATCAGTAGATTGGGAAGTTCAGCCACTATTACTTTGAATCTTTTTCCTGCTTTATTCTTGCTCCTCTTTTCTTCCCAGTATGCATGATTGGTTATCTTCCTGTGTCTCACAGTTCTCTGAGTCTGATTATTTTCTTCCATTATTTTTCTCTCTGTTATTTGGAATGTGAACCTGTATCAATCTATCTTCATGTTTGCTACTCTTATTCCAGTTCACATCTACTGTTGAGCCCTTCTAGTAAATTTTTTTCATTTCAATCATTGCACTCTTTACTCTGAAATTTCTTTTGTTACATTTTTTCCACAATGTGTCTGTATTGATTTTCAGTATTGATGCAATATTATGCATCCTTTTACTTTTTAAATCATGATTTCCTTTAGTTCTTTGAAAAGATTTGTAATGGCTCCTTTGGGATTTTTACCCATTACTTCCAACCTCTGCTAACTTTAGTTCCTGTGCCCATTTGTTGTTCATTTGTATGTTCATTTTTGAGTAAAGGAGTCATACTTTCCTGTGTTTTTCCATGTCACACAATTTTTTGTTGGGAATGGGTCTTCTCTTTCCCTCCTTCCAGACTATGGTTATTTTCTGTTTTGGTTATTTATTGACCAGTTGAATTATTTTAGTATTTAGTAAAGTGATTTCCTCATTGCAGTGTGAAGTGTCTAGTGCTGCTCTCCAGGTAATGCAGAATTGGTTATGCTGAATCAATATTGTCATATGCTGTATGTTCTTAAGATCATTTCTGGAGTCTTAACTTTCTTAAAAATAATTTTCACCAGTTCACTGAGAAGCAGGACTGCAGAGCTCCTAAAGCTATGTGTTCTTATAAACTTAATTTTTGTATTCAAGTCTTTGTTCTGTGTGGACTCTCTCTTCATGGAGATGAGAAATGTGAATATAATAGTATCCTGTTTCTACTCAATTATTCTTTTTACATTTAACCATGTGATCTGCAATGCCACATGCATTATGTGATAAATTCATATATACTTGTGTCAACGTCTGATTTTTTAAAATTCTTTTCTTGTTTTTCATAAGTCTAGTGACATGCTGGTATCCACTCCTTATTGTTTGAGTCTTTATAATGTGTTTTAAGATCTGATTTGGTTAGTTTTCTTGATCTTTATTCTTCATTTAAAAAAATACTATCTTGCTTGCTTTCTTATCCATAGTACATACATACCACATTTTGTCTATTCATCCGCTGATGGGCACCTAGGTTGTTATGTATCTTGGCTACTGTGAACACTGCCACAATAAACAAGGACTTGCAGCTATCACTGTGGTATGCCAGTTTCATTTCCTTTGCACACATACCAGAAGCACGATAGCTGCATCACATGACAGATCTGGTATGAGTTTGGGAGGAACCTCCACACTCCTCTCTACAATATTTATGCTAATTTACATTCCCAACAAGTGTATAAGAAATCCTTTTTCTCCACATCATTGCCAGCATTTTCTTATTTTTTCTTTTCTTTTCTTTTCTTTCTTCTTTTTCTTTTTTTTTTTTTGGCAATAGACATTTTTGTGAGGGTGAGATGGTATCACATGGTTTTGATTTGCATTTCCCTGATGATCAATAATATTGATCATTTTGTCATGTATTTGTTGACAATTTACATTTCTTTTTTTGAGAAATATCCAATCAGTGCTTTTGTTCATTTTTAAAATTATATTTCTTGTTTCTTTGTTTTAAGTTTTTAAGCTCATTTTATATTTTGGATATTAATCCTTTGTCAGGTGGATAGTTGCAAATTTTCCTCCCATTCTGTATGTTTTCCCTTCATTGTTCATTCTTAATTATATGGAAGCTTTTAAGTTTGATAAAATTTGTCTATTTTGGTTTTTCATTCTTGTGCATTTCATAGTCAAAAATATCATACCAACGTCTGTAGGGTTTCCCCTGTACCAACATCTTATAGGGTTTCCCCTGTTTTTTTTCCCAGTATTTCAGTTTCAGCTCTTACATTTAGGTCTTTGGTTCATTTTGAATTGTTTTTTTGTGGGTTGAGAAATGGAGTCAAGCTTCAATCTTCTATATATAGATACCCAGCTTCCCAGCACCATTTATTGAAGAGTCTGTCCTTTTTCTGACATGTGATTTTAGTGGCTTCCTTGAGAAACAGCTGTAGATGTGTGCTATTATTTTGGGGATCTCTTCTATTCCATTGGTCTCTGTGTCTGTTCCTATCAAGGTACCATGTGGTTTAGTTTCTGTATCTCTTTAGTATGTCTTGAAATCAGGTGTCATGATGTTTCCAACATATTGATAATTTTTGCTCGGTAAGACTTTATTCCGTCTTTTTGCATCAATGTTTATAAGTGGGATTAGTTTGTCATTTAGTTTTGCATATGAGAACCCCACATAAGACTTAATAATTATATAATAACAGCAACCAAGGCATCACACACACTCACACTGCTTAACAATATTTCAGAAAATTAGAATGATTTGCTAAGGGCACAAAAGTAGATGAGAATAACATTATTTTCCCTTAATACCTATTCTCTTGGGGGGATAGTTTATACAGAGACTCAGGGCTTGCCTTGGGATGCATGGCAAGGAGCTACGTAGGGTTTGAGATTTGTAGCTTAGAGAAAGTAAAATGGAAGGAGAGAAGGAAAGGACCTAACAAGTCTGTGGATGTCTAGACCTCAAGGAAGGTTCTGAGTGGGTGTTTGTGTGATTCGCCATGAGCACCAAGGAACACAACGTACTTTCAAAATTTATCATTTTCCTCTGCCACAGGGGCTGTACCTTCTCTCCATTGTGCCCATCTTTCTTGATCAGCTTATGCAACAGCCTGCATTAGTAGTTTGTATCACTACGGCATGGGAATGGAGAGAGAGTTGCCCCCTCCAAGAGAACTGTGGGCCTCCATTGAAGGAGTACATGGTGCCAATGAATCCAGGGCAAGACCAACCATGTATTGCAGAGAAGACAGAGAGAGTCACTCTCAGGAGTCTGGAGGAGGAGGTGAACTAGTTTAGAAGTGAGTTTGAAACAGACTGTCTTACCCTGAACTACTAGAGGAAGGTGACACTGGAGAGGTGAAGGGGCCAAAGCAGAGCAGCCTGATAATCAAGTCTACTCTGGCATAGCATTTAAAATCTGAATGTCACATTCATATGCATAATTTCATTTGAACTTTATAGGAATTTGGTGTGTTAGGTAGAGCAAGCCATGTTATTATTTTCTAGTGGAATAAAATTACATTGTAAGAGGTCATGTTCATAGTCCAAGGTCACACAGCTAGTTAGAGGTGAAATCTAGTTTATGTCTAGGCTTTGCAAATCTTTTTATCTTTGTTTTTCATGATCATTGAGACCTCTAAAGCCACATGTGCCTGAGAGAATTGTTCTTCGACTTCCTTCTTCTCTAACCTGGAGTGGGTTGTGTTTGCCTATCCTGGGTGTCATTGACTTGATGTGACTCTCGGAGACCTTCCTAATGGTGAGCTGTGCCAATTGAACACCCTAATAGGAAGTGAAATTCACACACACAAACACACACACACACACACACACACACACACAGAAGTTGAATGTTGACTTACTAAAACTCTGATTACACTTAGAATGCCATTTCTGTGCACATTTGATGCTCCTGGAGGTATTACCAACTGCAATAAAAATATGTATGGGTGTAGTCTTGCTTTGAAAAATGATGCTGCTAAAAGTAATTCAGTAAAGATCCCTGATCGTTGCCAGCTTGACAGATATGGTTAAAAGTAAACTTCTTATAGAGACAGTAACTTGCTCAATTATTCGCCAAGCCGAATTTTAAAATGTGATTCTAGTAGTCTATGAATATGATGCTATGCATGGGTGACATCTTAGATTTCCACTTGGCCACTTGCAAAGATTAATGACCAGTGTTGCAGCAAGAGAGAAAAATAGTACTGATTGTGGATTGACACAGTACATCTCATAGTTTCCCTAAATAGCATTTAAGTTTCCTTGCATAGAGTGTATCTTTAATCCTACCAATAAATTGGAGCATTATCAAAAATACAATGAACTCTCTTAAGCAATATTTTTTTCTCAGTAAGACCCCTGCCTGTGTTTTTTTAAAAACTAGGGTCACTGTCTTGCATTTCCCAATGCTTCACCATCTAGGACAGGATATATTTCACAAATGTACTCATATTTTGCAAAAGTAATTTCAGAGTGAAAATTTTAAACATTCTAACTGCAAAAGAATAAGAATGCTATAAACTTTTTAGACACTTGGGAAAACTAAGCTTCCATATTTTGAAATCTAGTATTTTAACATTTTGTGCCTTTAGGAATTATTTATAGTTTTTTATTCTTTTTAGTTATATGTAACATCAGGATTCATTTCAATATCATTACAAAAGCATGGAATATATTTGCTCTAATTCAGTCCCCAGTACTTCTCCTTCACCTCTCCTCCTCTCTCCCTCGTTCCTTTCTCTCCACTCTGTTGATCTTTCTGCTATTGACTTATAGTTTTATTTTTAATTAGTGCTTTGTTGATATACATCAAAGTGGGAGTCACTGTGGTGTATTAGGAATTATATATAATTTTTTTTTCAAGATAAATTCAAAAGGTTTATTGCACCATATGCCACAGAAAAGTGGATCAAAATAATCCATGAACACTTTTTAAGAAAAGCTTTCCACACATTGACATTAGTATCTATTCAGCTCATCAAAATTATAAAGTCCTATCAATTTCTCTTAATGGAATTTCAATAGCAATTCCCAGAATTTTCTCCTTCTTTTATTTGCCTCAAATTTAAGCATATTGCAATCTCACTTCCTAGATATATGGTTCATCAATATTGACATTTAAAAGTTAACATTCAGAGGGAATGTTTACTTTAGGCAGAAATTATATTAAAATATCCCCCCAAGCAGAATTAAAGGAAACAAAACATAGCAAAACAAAACAAAACAAATGGTTCACATTAACTAAGAGAAACTAAAGACTTTTCCAATTTAATGGTGAAAGTACACAAGAATGAAATGCTCACCAAAGTACATATTAGTGGGAAAAATCCAGATATTTAAAAGTATTTGAGGTTCACTTTATATTATTTACATATAACCAACTTGAGTGAAGAACCTAAAAAGCTACATATTCATTTTTTTTTAGATATTTTTAGTTGTCAATGGACTTTATTTATTTATATGTGGTGCTAAGAATCGAATCCAGTGCCTCACACATGCTAGGCAAGCACTACACAACTAAGCTAAAACCCCAGCCCCAGACTAAATTTTTATAAAATCTGAGGACCTAATTATAAGAGCCCAAAGGACAGTTTAGTATCATTTAGCAGGAGGGTAATTTTCTCCCTCTAAAAAATTTACTTTGAAAAATATGATCAGTTTAAAAAGTTGCAATGTGCAAACGGTAGCTCCATGAGATCTAAAAAGATCATAGTTATTTTCATTAAAATCAACACACTTCAGAAAATAGGTTTAAGCCTGTACAAAAAGCTATATTTTAGTTTTAATAAATTGATAAGTGATATGAATGTGAAAGTCATTGTGTATGCTTTAAACATGACGATGAAAATTTGAAGTGTAGGGTCCATACTTGTGTATAATTCCAGAGTATTTTATTTTTTATCAGGAATTATATATAGTTTTAAGCTGAATAAGTAAACGATCTTTCCATAATCTCACCCTCAATTGCTTGCTCCAGGAGACTAGGTACAATTAAAAATGTTTTTCTTGTTTTACATATTGCACTATAGTGGACGTCAGAGACATGGATTCTAACAAAGCACCACTTGGACCGATGTGTCCAGTGAAGACGACACAGCCTCATTTTGCCTGTGACAGTACCTGAACCACTTATAAGGTTGACAGCAAATTGAATCCAGCTCTCCTTATTTCATTTTTAACCAACTTCTCTTAATAAAGGCTGTTTCCCTGGCCCCCTCAACTAAATGAACTCTCTATTGTCCTTCATTTACTTAAAAATCAACTCTTATAGTTGCTAATTTTGTTATTTATATTAAATAACTGCTGCAGCAACAAATACAATTGCTCATTTTCATAAAGCATTATTTCTTTTGTTTTTAATGAGTAATTCAAAAATCTAAGTTTATATACAAATGATCAGTAAGATTTTGTGAAGTTGGGAACTTTCACATTTTAAGTTCCCTGTAATGCCACAATTACCTATTACCCTATATACAGGTATGCTTACACTACTGGTGTGACTCAGCACCACGTTCAGCCAGAGGAATAAGAAATTATGTTCCATTTGTGTACAATGTGTCAAAATGCATTCTACTGTCATGTATAACCAATTAGATCAAATAAAAAAGTTAAAAATTTAAAAAATGCAAGTTTTCTGTAATGCACAGGGAGCATTTGGCATGTGGATTTAGTGACTGTGCTGAGTGGATCTGCGGGTGGAGGCCAGAGCTGTGCTGTCTGGGGATGCTGAGGTGCAGAAGTGACTCCACCTTGGAATTCAGTGGCTTTCCTAATGTGGCTCCACAGGAAGTGTTACTTAGCAGCATTCAGATGTGTGTAGCTACATCATTTTCAATGCAAAAATAAAATGTGAACTCTTGAATTATTTGGCGGGGGGAATTGTGCTAGTTGTTGAAATTATTTTTGAATGCTTTTTGTTTTAATCAATTCAAAAAATCTTTGTCTTTAATGAAAATGGTTTCTTTGAGACAGATTCTGTATAAGGAAGTTTTACAATAGAGTAGACAGTATAAGAATCATAGCAAACATATTAAGGTCAGTTTAAGTAAATAAACATTTTTGAAGGAGGAGGAAGTGTTTTCCATGTTATGGCTTTGGGAGGAAAAGTTTGTTTTCCTTATATTTAAAAAAATAATTTTCAATTGAAATAGGAATTTGATTCCTTTTCTAAAAGACAGCTTTTAAGTACTCTCTGCTTTAAGTGATTGAACTTTATGATCATAGTTATTGTGATCATTTCATTGAAAGAGATACAAACCTTTGTTTGCTATTGTACCATACATACCCCCAGTATGGGGGTACCTTGCATACCCCCAACCCATCAGCAGGTGGGGAAGATCTTCTTCCTAGCGCATCCCTTCTGAGTTTACCGGACACACACTCGACAGTAGAATGTTATGATCCTCACTCACATCATAAGTGGACAAAGATTGGCCTTGCTTTCCTAGGAAATTTGCTTGAGGACAATCTTTGGACACCTCTGTACCCTAACTTTAACCAGGCCATCACCAGTCTTTCTCACATATGGACTGCTATATGGTTTCCTGCACATTATATTTCTAGTTACAGGAAATAGAGTTCTGCTTTGCAGAGGCCTTGACAGTTTCTCATTTATTCCAACCTCCTTTTCCCAAAGCCAGACTCCAATATTCAATCCTATCCAGAAGCTGGAATCTCATTTCAACCTTGGTAGAGTGAGGAGAAATCTAGCTTTTCATTATCTTAACAACATTATAAGCATTATAACAGATGAGAGTGATTCAAATTTATGATAGGACTTTTTGGATATGGACGACTGTATTTTTATTTTTACTATTTTATTATATTTTGTTTTGTTTTAGGTTCCTGATACAAAATTAGATGCAGAGAACATACACATAGAGGAGGTTCATTTAGGCTCCCTCCAATGCCATCTCCTTCATAGTTGACATCCATCTAGAATTCTTAAGAGGGGACTATTACAGCCCACTTACAACTAAGAGGATGTGGCCAAGTGGAGGTCATGCTCTGGTGCTCCACCAAGCAATATTCAGTATTTAAATATAGGAAAAGGAGAGGAGGAGAGCTAAGAAGTGATCTAAGGGAGAACTATTGTCAGATGTTTCCTTCATCTCATTACCTTTGGTCTTCTTCCAAATAGGAACAAGAAATCAAAAAGAAAGAATCTTGAAATCATCAGACAAAGTGATGCAGTTGTCCCTGACCCCTCTGGCCTCTGCCAGAATTAGACAGAGCTGTTACATGGCCAGTTAGGGAGGCTGCTGTGAACCATAGAAGTCTCATGGGATTGCTTCTCTGATGAGGTGGCTTTCGATTTTGGTGGGAATTGCTTTAATGGGTTTTAGAAAGACAATAAGGAAAGACAGGGCGAACAGTTTTACTTTGATTTCTGGTCTCAGGTCTCCATTTATGGCTCTTAGGACTAGCTCCATTCATGCTCTCAAATTCCTGCAAACTATCCATTCCTTTATGTGACAGTTCAAGCTAGATGCATTCTACTGGATTAGTCCTGATACCTACAGTGAGTACGCAGTGTGTGTGTAGAGTACAAACGGGCCAGTGCGGGATGGACCATTGCTTCTTAATACCTGATGTCCAGCTATAATGGGTACTTAGCACAACAGCCTCTGAAAGTGATTTGTATCATATCATTTTTGCTTATTGCACAAGAGTAGCTTGCTGCATTTATTTTTTATACTTAGGAATCCAGCTCAGGTAGGCAGGTTTTTAGCTTTTAAACATAAGGAGGAGAACATCTTAATTTTATTGGTGTTGCTAATGCTGTTAACAGCTGTCCTGACAATAGCTTTTATGAGAATAAATGCTTTCTGACAAAATTTTCCTTGTTAGCGTACCCCTGAGAAACTCCACATTAGATCAAACTAAACTGAATTTGTCCCCTTGCATGATACGATATCTCCTCTGCAGCTTTGTTTTGATGTCTGGCTCCTTCAGGCCAGCATCACATTTTATCAGGAAGTATCTTGCTGAAATGATCTTAGTCAAAATTTTTATACAAGTTGACTTGATACCCAGGATCCCTTCCTGTACACAAAAGTCCACCCCAGAGGAAAGTGACAAATGCACCCTTTGCCTCTACTATCTTCTGTCCCTGTTTTTCATGAGACAGAAAACTGGGCCAGGTATTTTTTTCCTTACCACTGCCTTGTGTTGCTTTTTGTTGCTTCCTTGACTTCATAACACATCAAATTACCTGTCACTGAAAGGACTGAAAACATGTGCATTTTTTTTCCCAGCAAGTATAAGAAAAGAAAAAAATTTATCTTTGTCTATTTTCCCTTTAATTCTGGCAAATGTGAACAGCACTTTATTGAATGTGCGGTTTTTCTGTTTGTCCTGGGTGTTTTCAGCTGTCCTTGACTTCTTTGTTGGCCTTCCTTCATTTTTGGAAGTCGCTGGCAGTATTATTCGTAAATGTTGTTCATGATGCGTTTTTCAAACCTATTAAGAAAAGTCATGTCCACTCATGTGCTTTATGCAGTAGGGAAAGGGATTTCAGGATGGGATATTCACAGAGGGCTGCACAATAAATTTTCTCTTACTCCAAAATCAATTCATCAAAGTTAGAGGTTTAAGTACACAGGTAAAAATAACCCCCAAAGAAGCAGTCATAAACCACTGAGTATAAGGTGAGATTAAGATCCAGAAACAATAAAGGGATAAATATAATTCAGGTGATAAAGTGCAAATACCTTAAAACTAGTAGGAATGTTAAAAAGTGAAAAAATTAACACATTACAAAAACATAAGTTAAATGTAGAATATTCTAGAGAGAACCCAATGAGAAATGGTTAAACCAAAAAAAGGCAGTGTTTTGGAGGGTTGCAATAGGGAGTTGCCTTGCAGTAATGTATCACCGACGCTTGGTACTCATATCATGCCCTGATTCTGAGTACTTCTGGAAGAAGAATCAATTTTTAAAGCACAGAAAACTCATTATGGCGATGTTTACTATTGAAAGAAATTCCATATGAAATGGGGCTTTCTTAGCTTTTTTATCTTCCATTGGGATTTCACTGAGGAAGAAATGGCAGGCTTTCATTAGGAAATAAAATATTAAGCTTTCTCAACATATGGACCCCAAGCACAGAGTGTATTAGTATACAAGTAAAACCTAGTAAATTTTAGATTTCAGAAGGTGAAAGAATTTAAAACAGCCTTAAAATGGCAAATGTCTTAATATGCAAGTAGTAGTTTAGAAGGACATACGCTCTTTATTGCATATTTTCAAAACATCTCTTGACCATTAATCCTTTAAAAAGAAGGTAGGTACGGAATAATCCTTGCTGAACAAATGGCTATGGAATTCTGAGCTGAAAATTAACTGGATATTCTATTTTGTGTTATAGAATATAAATGGATAGAGTTGGAGAATATCATACTAAGCAAAATAAGCAAAATCCATAAAACCAAAGGCCAAATGTTTTCTCCAATATGCAGATGCCAACTCACAATGGGGGTCAGGGGCTAGGGAAGAACTGAGTTACTTTAGATTATAGGTAGAGGGGAATGAAGGGAGGGGAAGGGGTCTTGGGGTAGGAAGGATAGTAGAATGAAGCAGACATTATTACCTATGTACATATATGACTGCCTGACTGATGTGATCCTGCAATATGTATAATCAGAAAAATGAGACATTATACTCCATTTGTGTATGATTTATCAAAATGTATAAATGCATTCTACTGTCATGTATAACTAATTAGAACTAATTAGAAAATAAAAAAATATAAATGACAACAATGCACACACACACACATTCCTAACTTTATAATTCATTATTAGTATTGCAATCTTGCCCCTGCTTTAAGTATATCATGATATAATGATCTTTTGATTGTGAATATTCTCTTATCAGACCTAGTTGAACAATATCATTTTATTAGAACATAACTATTGTTGTTTTTAAATGTGATTCTATTTCTTATTAGTTCCACCAAGAGGATTTTCATCTGTTTATGTCTCTTTAAAAAAATATATATATATACATATATATATATTTTAGTTGTCAATGGATATTTTATTATTTTATGTATATGTGGTGCTGAGTCTTGAACCCAGGGCCTCACACATGCCAGGCAAGTGCTCTACCACTGAGTTACAACTCCAGTCCCTGCTTATGTCTCTTTTGCAATTTTGTATCTCTGAACAACTTTTTCCTCAAGATAGCTTAAAGTGATGTGGCTTTAAGAATTAAAAGGCTTAAACCTTTATGACAAAATACTCAGAACTTTAAAAAAATCATTTTGAATATATATGCACACTTTCTTAATACTTAATGGTCATCAATGTTAAAGTACTATGCCATTAATGAAAGATCATAAAGTACTTAGAGGAGAAATAAAATCAGAAAAGGGTCTCGGTAGAATGAATGAATGTCTAGAAATAAAATCTTCCTGAAATACAATCTATTTTATTTTCATCAGTATTTCCAATGACAAAATTTTCTTCCCCTTATTAGAATTGTTGGGATATATTAAATATACACATTGTCAAAATGCCAAGGAGCAGAGGGAAGAACTAGGCCTGTTTCATTTTGATATATAAGAAACCAAGTCCCTCCTCTCCCCATGCACCTTAGACCTTGCCTATGGCTACGTTCTCTGCTAAAAATTCTCTTCCTCTATAGCAATGGCAGATTATATTCATTTCTCCGTTTCAGTAATCACAACTAACCTATAACCTGAAAGTTTCTTTGAACTTGAATATCTCTCTGCTTTGAGTTCCCCTTCTCCAACTATTTGAATAGATGTTTAAATTTCACTCATGATATCTCCTTTCAACCTGTCCTTCAATGCGGTAGATTATTTCCAAATATGGCCACAGTAATTATTGCATTTCTATACATACATTCAACCCTCCTGTCCAGAGGTGGACTCTTCTTTTCTCCCATTTATGTCTGACATGGTTTTATACTCTCCTAGACTAATAAGATTCCACAGAAGTGACATGTTAGAATTCCTAACTCAGACCTTAGGAAGATATGTAGCTCTTGCTCTGGCTCTTTTGGGATTAAGACTCCACTTTTTGTTAAAAATGACACCTGTAAATTGTCAAGGAAAAAGAGAACAGTTTCCTTGGTAACTTTAATGGATGAGAGAGTTGTTCTTTCCCAGAAATACAATAAAGCAGTGTTTCTGGTCTCACCAATGCTAACTGGATTACATGCCCATCTCAGAGCCCACTGCTGTGGGCTTGAAGGGCAGCTCCATCCATTGTCTTAATGTCATTAGGGTGCAGGAGAATGTGGCTCAGGTTAAGACAATGCGAGACTACTAAAAGATATATTAGAAAGAGCTAAATTACGACCACATCCTCAAGATTGTGTTCTCAGCAGTTTAAATCATAAAGGCTGGCAAAGTTTACCCACATTTATCACCTAGAGATTTGCTATTTACTCTTTCTTCTGCCTCAGGCTTTTGACTCAGAGCCAATACAATTTGTAAATCTGCCAACATATAGATTTCTTAGAAATTTGAATTCATGATTTGAATTATTTATAGAACTTTCCTTTAGGAGATTTTTAAAAAATATGGGCAGTATAATCCCAGTATTTAACTACTATCTAACCCAGTCTTACACAGAGTAGGATCATATTCATAGGTTTTGAGAATAGAAAATATGTTGAGGACTATTGCTTTTCTTTTATAGAGGAATGAAATGCAACCTATATAGAATATTATTTAAAGCTACTGAAATAGTTCTTAAATGTACGACATTTTATAGAAGGTTGTTCAATAAATCTATTTCGCCAGAAATAAAAATGTTCTCCATCAATATCCATTTTGTATGAATATAGCCCAATAATCTTCAGAAGGTGAAAGATAACATTCAGGGTGGTTTGAGGAGACATGGAATAGGATTTATGCTATCGTTGTTTTGCAGTTTTTCAAGGGTAGATGATGTACTTTCTGGAAATCCTTTGGGAGCTTGGGAGCCCAAAAGAATAAAATTCATATTTTAAGTGTAATTTACTCATTTGGAGATAATAATTAGTAAATCATTACTTTCCTCCTTTCTCTTCCTGCATGAAATGATGAGTTGGAACCCTGAGTCAGGACTCACTGGCCTGAACCACTCCAAGGAAGCATCTCACTAGCACCAGCCACCATGTGGCACCAAGCATCAGTGGACAAACCCAGTTGTTACAAACTCCTGAAAAACATCAATATAAAGCTGAAAAATAATGTCTATTTCTCTCCTTTTTCTCATCATGACTTTTTATTCTGTTTGTTTTTTTTCTTTTACTTCTTTAAACATTTTTAATAAACTTTCAATTTTGGAATGATTTTATACTTGCAGAGGGTTGCAGGCACATCACTGCAGAGTTCTCCAATCTCCTCATCCAGTGTCACACACTGGTCCCCTGGCATTATTATGGTACATTGGTCAAAACCAAGAAACTGGTTTTGATAGTTTGCTGCTAACAAAACTGCAGAATTCATTTGGTTCCACTAGTTTTTCTAAGGTTCTCTCTTCCTGGGATCCAATTCAGCATGCCATGTGTATTAATTGCCATGTCTCGCCATTTTCTTTTCCTCCCCTCTCTCTCTGGGCTCTCTCTTCCTTCACTCTACTCTCCTTTCTCTCTCAATGGCAGCATCCTTTACTTTGTTTTCAACATCCTTCTTAACTCTGCAGTCCAGCTGAGCCCTCTATGCTCCACTCTAACTCCTTATTCATCAGAAAAGGTTTTGCTTCAGACAGTGTTAGAGCTACAGAAGAAATGGTGAGGACAGTGCAGCGTCCCCATGCACTCCACAGCCAGTTCCTCTGGGATTGACATCTCTCATTAGTATGTTCTGTCCGTTACAATGAAGGAAATGTTGGAGAATTATTGCTAAATAGGGCTCATGCTTGGTTTGTGTGACTTTTATCTAAAAATTTCTTGTTTCAGGAATCATTGTGCTATTACCATCTTAGGGTTAGCCATCATGCCTCCTGGTCCCCTCTTGGTTGTGACACTTTCTCAGACTTTCCCTGTTTTGGATGACCTGGGCAGTTTTGAAGCGTACCAGATAGTTATTTTGTACAATATCCTTTATTGTGGTATTTCATGTTTTATCTAAGTTTATAATGGAGATAAAGACTACAGAAGCAAAGTGCCATTTTAACCACAACCTAGCAAAGGCACACACTACAGCATGACTTTCACTGTTTTTTAAAAGCTTTTTATCTGTTTTATTAGTTATACATGACAGTAGAATGTATTTTGACATATTACACATATATGTACTATAATTTATCATTCTGATTGTACATGATGTAGAATTACATTGGTCATGAAATCATATATGTAAATAGGAAAATAAGATCCAATTCATTCTACTATGTTTCCTATTCCTATTCCCCCTCCCTTCCCTTCATTCTCCTTTGTCTACTCCAATGAACTTTTATTCTTCCCTGCACCTCCCCTTATTGTGAGTTAGCATTCCCAGATCAGAGAGACTATTTGGTCTTTGGTGTTTGGGGATTGGCTTATTTCACTTAGTATGATAATCTCCAGTTGCATCCATTTACTGGCAAATGCCATAATTTCATTCTTCTTTAAGACTGAGTAATATTACATTGTGTATATACACCACATATATACCACATTTTCTTTTCCCATTCATCTGTTGAAGGGCACCTAGCCTGGTTCCATGGTTTAGCTATTGTGAATTATCTTGATCAGATGACTGGGGTAGTAGCTTTCAGGTTTCTTCTTTGTAAAGATATAATTTTCCCGCTTCCCTTTCTGTATTTAATGAAAAGCAGTCACCAAGAGTATCTGCACATAAGGATGGGATGTATTTACATGAATAATTTGTACTCATTCTGCACAGGAAATGTGTCTACCGTCTCCCATTTCTTTAATTATTTAATCTTATATCAATGTGGGTTCATGGATATTTGTTTTATACTCTGATTCTACTTTTTTTAAACTGATAATTCTTTATTTTGTTGCTCAAGTTGTTCAGTCCTTTTGACATATGCCATTCATTCTGCAGATTTTTTTTTAACTTTCTGACACTATAATACTCTAGAACTATTTTACATATTTTCTGCCTCAATCCTAGGGTGAGCCATTTCTCCAAGGATCTCTCAATTTTTTCTTTTCCTTTCTTTTCTTCTCCCCATGCCCCCCTTCCCCCATTTCCTTCCTTCCTTCGTAGAGTGAAGTCAATTCTCACTATTATCAATCATTTTCGAAAATCTCTCTTGGATTTGTTCCTTCCTTGGCATTGTTAATACTCATGGTCCAATATAGAATATATGCTAACTTTGATAGTTTCTTACTGAGAGCTAGTAGAATATTGCAAGACATTTAAAAACATTCCACTGAGTGTTTTGTGCATGAAATAATACACATTGCATTTATTATGCCCAGTGTAAACTTTTCAACATGCATTCAGGAGTATCCATCATTGGGTCCTACTGTGCTTGCTGAATGTTGCTTCCTATATTTCTAAACATTCCACCTGCTTTCTGATCTGCCTGTTTTTGTAGCATCTCACAAGTGAAATACCCATTCCTATTTCTGTGCTTTTGTTTGTTTTATTTCCCTGCAAAGGATTTTCTTACTGTCAGATGTAATTCTAGGTTCATCTTGTATATTAATTGCTAGATTTTGTTAGAGTAACTTGAGTGCACTTAACTATCCCCAGATTGTAGACTAAAATCGACACATTAATACACATGCCCAAAATAAGTGAGTGAAAGTATGCTCCTTCGTGGGGAGTGTCCACCCTGTTTTTCCAGTGTTTTCTCTCCCCTCTGGAATTCTCACTAATTTATGAACACAGTCAGCATCATGGGATACTGAGAACCTTTCAGCCTGTGCTCAGGGCTGCTGCCAAGCATTGCCCTGTGCAGCAGAGGCTCAGGCTCCTGGCTCCTCCAGAATTGACTGTTAGAATGATGCACAGCTGGGTGTCTTGGTTTCTGTGGTGTCATAGTTAATACATTGCCTGAGATGAAAAATCTGATAGAGTGAAATGAAGATAGGGTTCTCATATCAGTCAGAATCCAACTGGTAGGAAATTTAATTAAGATCACTCAAGGAAGACTCACTCACGATGGAACTTACAACAGAGGTGCAAGCAGGGTGCTAGGGAGCCATGATAGTGCAGGAGTGAGGACCAGCAGCAGTGGAGCTCTGGCCATCCCGAGGGTCGGAGAGAAAAGGGGGATGGAGAGAGTCACATTGAACAGAGAGCCTTGAGTGGAACAGTGGCTTTGGTAGATATAGAGAGCATGAGGCAGCCTCCCAGGGACTAACCAGTGGAGAAAGAAGTGATGATTCTGGAATAGAGACCACAGAGATTGATGATAACTAAAGACTGCATGTCCTCCCTTCTCTATGTTCTAGGGTTCTTTGTTGATTGGGTCCCATGGAAGTGACAGGACATGGTTGATTTGTTGATACAACCCATGCAGATGAGCCCCAGAGACACAAAACATGATCCAGAAGAGTAGAGAATGAGTATAGGGTGAAAATGGAAATATTAGACCCATTCGTGTTTGGCTACTAATTCATATCTGCCTTGTTGATGAATTATATACTTCTGTCTTAATATTGAGTGGCAATTGTCACAATTATCTGGAAGCATCAGGGCATCATTTTAAAGGCTGGCTTTCATTTTGATACCCTTTGAGACTGAGATAAAATGAAAAGATCATTTCATAAAAACAGTGAAGTCTTGCACTTGAATTGAACTTTATGGTTCTCAGTTCTTCTGCATCCATGGTTTCATGAGAGGGGGGTGGGGGTATGAAAGATGGTGGAATGATCATACATCATTACCCTATGTACATGTATGATTACACAAATGGTACGAATCTACATTGTATACAACCAAAGAAATGAAAAGTTGTTCCCCATGTGTGTACAATGAATCAAAATGCAGTCTGTAAAAATAAAAAATAAAAAAATCATAAAAAATAAAGAGATACTAACAAAACAACAAATCATACCCATTGGCCCCATGTTATATCCTGGATGCTTCTGGAGAAATCAATTCCATAACTTTATATGGTGGCCTGTTTTATAGATAAGAAAATGAGACACAGTGAGGTTATCTAGGTTGCCAAAGAGTAGAACCTGGATTTAACGACAGAATCTATCCTCAAAACCAACACATGTGCTGCTTTTGACATATGCAATGAAAATGGAAAGTCCATGTGGATCAACAGTTATTTTGCAAAAGAAAAAAAACAATGGATTTGAGAAGATCAAGTTCTTTGAATTCTTTAGGGTTAATTAAGAATTTAGCAAGAAAAAAAAAATGGTCTGTAATTTTGAATCATTATTTCTCATTTGTAAGAACAATTTCTATGGTAGCCATGATGTATTCATGTTTTGAGTTCCTGTTAGAGCTAATGAATATACGTGTTTGTATGTGTATCAAATGAAGATGTGACACACACATATAAACATAAGTACACATATTTGGGTTTCCATTTAACATACACAAAAAAAGGAATCAAAGTCACTCCACTTAGATAGACACTATCAGGTGTCAATGCCAAATTGCTTGCAATGGCTGCAGATTCCCTGTGATAAACAGTGGTCATCACGTCACTTATATGGTATGGTAGGGTATCTATACCTGTTCTTGCATTTCTTTGAGAATGAGAGGTAGCATTATCTTTTAGTCAGTCTTTTTTTTTTTTTTTTTTTTTTTTTGTGGCTGTGACTAAATGAACTGACCAGCACAATAATTATAAAGGAGAAGAAGGTTATTTGAGGATTCATGGTTGTTTGAGATCTTAGCCCATAGAAGACTGGTTCCATTCCTCTGGGCTCAAGGTGAGGCTGAACATCATGATGGAAGAGGGTAGTGGAGGGAAGCAGCTTACATCATGGTGATTAGGAAGCAGAGAGATACTCCACTCTCCAGATACAAAATATATACCCAAGAGCCACGCCCCAAATCCACTCTCCTTCAGCCACACCCTACCACTTCAATTTATCCCTTCAAGGATTAATTCACTGATTGGGCTAAGACTCTTACAACCCAATCATTTCTCCTATGAACCTTCCTGCATTGTCTCATGTGAGCTTTGGGGGACAACTCACATCCAAACCATAACACTACCACACAGCTATCCAGAGCTATAGCATTTGTGCTCATATGTTCTGCAGTGGAATTCTGTTTCAATATTCCATGTCAGCAGCAAACTTTCAACCATTTTTGTCAGGGCTATTGTTGCTCTAATGTTCCTTGTCTTCAGTCTGAATATCGATGGCTTGGATTTGTGTTTGGTATATATGCACTTATTAATGTTCTCTCTTATCTCTAGCCCTTAAGATTCTTATTCCTTTAGATACAGATGTACCTTGGGCTATTATAACCTTAGTTTATGCTTTTTATTCACTTAATTTAACACAACCCATCTTACTTTTTAAAAATGCAACCAATTTTGATATCTTTCCCCAACTCATATTCATCAAAATATTCGTATCATATTGCCTTATATTGAAAATGAGCATTCTGTAAAATAAAATCCCAACCCTTAATGTAAAACAGTAGACATTACTCAACTATAATATCTTCTTTTACCACTCTTGATGTGGTTTGCTGTGCTTATTTATATTGGCCTTCCCTTAGCAACACAAATAAACTAAGGTCCTGTTTATTTCAGGGGTTTTATAGATCTTCCTTCTGATGAACAATTATTGACCTCCTTTGGCTAATTTCCCCTTCATATTTCAGGTCAAATTTTAAGCGCTGTTGTCCAGAGATCATTTTCCATTAAATTGTGGTTTTAATACTGAAATATTTCTTTATAACACCACAACTTATATTTAGCAAGCATTTTTGTGTCTTGACTTATATTAACTAATTTGTGCATCTGTGTAATTTTCTCCTCCTTTGCTCCCATGGACAGGGAGCCCCATGGGGCCAGGATGGTCTTCCTTTGGTTCAATGCTTCATAGGTGGCCCTGAGCACAGGGTTGAATCAGCACTCAGGAGGCACTGTAAGAAATCTCTGAAAGACTGAATGAATTTTGCTCATCAACTAATTCTGTTATATGCAGGAGGGACAATTTTTTGGATTCCTTGGAATGCCTAGAGCATTTTGACTTATTTAGTTAATCATCCTGGGTCCTTTTCTCCCTTTCCCAAAATCTTCAGGACTTCCTTGGACTCTACTATATTTATTCTCATCTCTGTTCTGCCATCTTAATCTGCTGCAAACATTCCCTGTGAGTTTTTCTTTTTTGCTTTATGATTCCTGACTTAAATATATATATTATTCAAATAGCAATTTGTGCCATTTCCCTGTCACTCATTTTCTGGTATTTGTAAAATGGATTCTGCTCAGATTTGCCTTTTGAGCATGCATACTTCTTTCCTCCCTCCTTGCTTCCTTCTTTCTTTTCTCCTTCTCTCTATTCCTTGGTCCTTTTCTTTTTTTGTTGTCTTTGTTTATTCTTTTTCTTGTGATTTAATTTGGAGACTTTGTGCATGACCATCCCCCTGTACCAAACCTGCTTCAATTTTGCTTAACAAACTGGGAGACACTTTCCTAATTACATCTTGGAAGTGTTTCCTGTTAATTGCAATGTGTAGAAACTCATGCCCACAATGTCTAAATTGCCTGTTCTCCCTAAGGGGCACCTTTCCTAACAAACGCAGGTTCAAGTGTCCTATTATCTTCTGTGCACTGAAGATTTGGGGAGATTCTGCAAGATCTACCTTTTATTCCCTGTTCTACACACAGTTCTTCTATGTGGGCTGGCTTCTATGATAGCCTCTTTATTTGGTGGCCAGATTTGATCTCTATCTCCCTTTCTATTTGACTTTATTTTAGAGTGTTCTTTTACTTTCCATTCCCAAATCTTAGATTAGCTATATTTGTTCTTCAGTACCCAATTCCTGCTCTCCGAATGCCAGCCACGTCAGAGCCTGGATTAGAACCCTGAGTCTCCTGCTTGAAAAAGTTAAGTGTTCACACCAATGACACGGCAGCCTGTCTTACCTGATATTCTATGTAAAGAGTCAACAAGTCCATATGGATAAAACATGAAAATATGGTGAAAATGGGAAAACAAAACATAAATTCTGCATGATGCTTATGCAATGTTGCAATCTCTGAGTGTTGTAATAAGATTTGGAAAATTTGCTCTGTAATTAACTGGATGGCAGTTTTGAAAAGATATGAAATCATTCCTTTAGACGAAGATATATCTGTATAATGTCTGTAGAATATATATCAGTTTCTATAATAATTTATATTCCACAAAAGTTGTATAGATTTGAAAAACTGACCCAGGAGGCAATTGATCTTTTACTGTATCAGCAAACTTGCCTGGAGCATGGGTACAATGGAGGCCATACATCGTATACACAAATATCTAAAGATTGAAATAACATTGGCAAACTCTTCTCCTATAGTAGTTGGACCATGATGACCTGGAAGGGTGGACTTGTGTTTATAATTTTACTTCTTGTGATAACATGTAGGAACACATGGTCCTCCCCCTGACTCTTCACCCTGGTCTGTCTTTTCTTCCTTTCTTGACCTGTGCTATGCTGTAGAAGACCTTCTCTACACACTGTGTGGACCCAAAACTCATGGGCACAAGTTCTCTCTTATTCTGTGCCACAACATCTTGGGGCCAGGTGTGAATACATCTGTGACGTGGGCCTCTTTCAGAGAACAGACCGTGGGAAGAAGACTGTACATGTCCTGTTGCAGATTGGGGTGTCTGGAAAGTCTGGGAACTTCCCATATGGTCTAGAAAGGGTCAAGTAAACATCATCACTTTGAATCACAAATCCCTTATGCTGATTTAGTGGAAATTGCCAGGAGAGGATTCAGGTTAGAGTCAAGATGCCCAAAATTCACGGATCAAGGCAGAGACTAAAGCTCTTCCTGAACCAATGTCTGGACAGTGTTAAGGTTTATTAAAAATTTCTATTTTGCAAATAAACTAAGGCAGGGCTTCGGAATAGGTGTAATTATGTCTCTCCATTTTATTTTTTTACTTTTTCAGATTCAGATTATCATATTCACCAAAGGGGAGGAGAAGCTGAATTTCTACTAATGATATCTCTCTTTTTTTTAACTGAGAAAGGAAAAATAACATTGCCTTTTGGTCTTTTAATGTGTTCTTTTTCCATTTTTAAAAACTTTATTTTTCACACAGTTTTATTGACCTTTAATTGATACATAAATCTGCACGTTCATAATGTATACAATCTTATGAGTTTGCACATACACATAACCCCATGGAAACATCATCACAATCAAAGTTATAAGCATTCTGATCGCATCCATAAATTTTCTTATGTTTCATTTTTAATTATTTTTTCCCATGTGATTAGATTACTTAACATGAGATCTAGTCTCTTTAACAAAAATCTGAAGAGCCCCACACAGTATCATTAAGTAGAGTGTTTCAGTCAGCTATTTCTCTCCTGTGACTAAAAGATCTGACCTGAACATTTTAGGGGAGGAAAAGTTTAGTGGAAGACTCACAGTTTCAGAAGTTTTAGTCCACAGAAGACTGGTTCCATTCCTCTGAACTCCAGGTGACGCAGAACATCATGGAGGAAGAGTGGAGCAGAGAGAAGTGACTCACATGATGATCAGGAAGCAAAGAGAGAGAGAGAGAGAGAGAGGTCTCCACTTACCAAATACAAAAATATACCCCAAAGTCATGCCCCCAATTCTCACCTTCTCCAGTCACACCCTACCACTTCAGTTAATCCCTATCAAGGGATTAATCACTGATTGGGTTAAGAGTCTCATAGCCCAATCATTTCTTCTCTGAACCTTCTTGCATTGTCTCACATGTGAGCTTTTGGGGGACACCTCATATCTAAACCATAACATATAGGTGCCAGATTGGATAGCAGATTCTTAAAATGTATTCATCTTGTGTAACTGAAACTTTTACCTGTTAAATGGAAACTCCCCATTTCTTCGTCCACCCATGAATGATTTCTTGGATATGGTATCAAAAGCATAGGCAACTAAAAGCAAAGATACACTAGTGAGACTATGTAAAACTAAAAAGTTTATGAACAGCCAAGGAAATAATCAACAGCCTGAAAAGGTAGTTTACAGAATGGGAGATAACATTTGCAAACCATAAATCGGATAAGGGGTCAATATCCAAAATATGCAAGGGATTCCTACAACTCAGGAGCATTAAAAACAAACTGGACAACAAAGAGAAGTGGGAAAACTTCCAGAAACATACAAGCTGCCAAGACTGGATCATCAAGAAACAGAAATATGAAGAGAACAATTAGGAGTCAGAATAAGTAATCAAAATGTCACAACAAAGAAGAACGCAGGCCCAGATGGCTTCACTGGAGAACTCCAAGATTCAGCACAAGAAATATTTCTTGATCATTTAAAAATGATCACCATTAAAGATCATCTTAGCTGTGGGCTCATTATACATGGCCCTTTTAATATTCAGGTAAATTCCTTCTATACCTTCTTTTTGGGAAGTAACACTTCCAAACTCATTTTATGAGACCAATACCAAATGACCCCGATACCAAATCAAAAAATAGCACAAGAAAAGAAAACTGTAGGCCAATAACCCCGATGGATCTGGAGGGAGAAGTCCTCAACCAAATGCCAGCAAAAGGAATCCAACAGCAGATGGAAAGGATTTGATGTCATAACCAAGTGAGATTTATCTCCAGGATGCAAGGATAGTTCAATATACAGATCAAATGATGTGTAAAACCACATTAACAGAATGAAGATGAAAATCATATGACTGTCTCAAGATATAAAGAAAGAACATGTGACAAAATTCAATCCTTTTAAACTCCCAAAAAAGAAGGTATAGAAGGTATTTACCTGAACAGTAAAAGGGCCGTGTATGATGAGACCATAGCTAAGATGATCTTTAATGGAGAAAAACTGAAATCTTACCTCTGAGTTCAGGAACAAGGCAAGATGCCCACTCCTGACAATCCTGCTACAAATTTAGAAATACTCCCTAGAATTTTTTATTAATTTTATTTTAAATTTTTAATAGAATTTCTAAATAAGTTGAAGTTCTTTGTTGAAAGCAACAACAGTTTGACTCAGATTTTCACAAAAATTTAATCTAGTAAAAAGATATTTTGTAACTTGCAGAAATCTCAAAGGGTTTGAAGAACAGAGTGGGGAGGGATCAAGCAAGGCTAAAGAATCTGAGTCATCTGGGAAGAACACTTCTGCCCCCATTCTTTTAAATACTTACACTAGATCGAGTCCTAAGTAGAGTAGTGTGTTTGACTGCCTGAAGGTTCCAAGCCCAAGAGGGGCAGGAAACACAAACTTTAGACTTTTAACTTGTTTATTATGAGATGGACTTGCTTCCCATATATTTGTATATTCACATGCTGGGAAATTAACTCAGTAATGACCACCATTGTGTTTGGCTACCTGAAGAAAAAAAATAAAATTAGAGAGTATTTCCATACTAGGGCATTCATAGATAGGATTATCAGAGTCTCTCAAAAGTAGAAGTGGTCTTCTCAGAGTGTAGGGCACCAAAAAATCCAAGGGAGGTAGACCTTAGAGTGGATTCATAGACGTGATGGACCTTCCCTTTCCATGGTGTGCTTAAAGGGTAAACTCATCAGGCCTGGGTTGCCCAAACTCTGCAAAATCCAAGAAGCTTCAGGACTGGCCAGAGACTGGCTTCTGGGGGATCACCTGTGAATCTTTGGAATATCATGACTAATAAGAATGTCTTTGTGTACCAGATCATGGGCCTTGTCAAATAAGTCAGGCTAGCTATGTGATTTGTTGTGATTGCCCATTTTTGTACATATTCTTGGGGCTTGGAGCCATGCTATATCAGTTTGATTCCTTAGGGAGGCATGTTTGAGCTGTTGAGGTGAGACACTCAGGTATTGCATACCTAGGATACTCTCAAATAAAGTTTCTGGATTCAAGGCCAGAATGAGCTTCCCTTGTTGTTACAGGTTGTCAATGGATAACTCGGTACTACCTTGTGTCTTCCCTGGAACAACATGGCTTCCCTGGGTGCTCATGGCTGGTTTCTTCTGCATTCCTCTCTATACACCTGTTTCCTTTGCTGACTATGATTAATATACCACTGCTATAACCACCTGTCATCATGAGTACAATACCTTCTGGGTCCTATAAACTTTACTAAGAATCATCAAAACAGAGGGTGGTCTTGGGGACCCCCATATGCGGGAAACATGATTTAATCAGATTTTCATAAAATCCTGAGTTAAAGAGCTAAGGCATTCTTGCTAGTTATCAATTTTTCTCTCAAGGATTGCTATTTCAATATGTTATAAACTATCATATTTATTTTTATTTAAGGATAAATATAATGTCCACTGGCTATAAGACAAATAATGTGGTGTAGAACTACTACTTGATCAAAGGCTTCCAGAACATTGTGCAGTAATATGAGAACCAAGACAAACAAGAAAGGAAAGTGACTTGGAAGTTGACATTGTTCATAAAACACAAAGCAACAATATGACACTTTACGTAATTTCTCAGAATGCAGTTTATTGCATGCTACTTTTGCATAAATTGTTTTATGTTGATTCCCACTTTAGCTACCTTCTGGATAGGTTCCTTATCTCTTCATGGGGTTGAGTTGGCAAGATGTGAGTTATAGTGACAAAATAAACATGATAAATTTCTGCTGCCCGGTGAAATTTGTGCAGTGTAGAGTTCTTTGGCTGTTTAGAATCTTAATGTTACGCTCAAGCAGTCCTTTCCATCTATCAGATAGCATGCTTCCATCTGTGGAAGTGCCACTGCACTAAGATTTATGTGTTACTATTTAAGGAATTTAAGTTTGGCAACTCCATGCTGTTCATTTGGCCAAACAATAATATGCTAATTAACCTCCTTGACCTAAATTATACAGTACTTGAAGATGTTCAGCCAACCCAATTGCTCAACTGGCTGAGCATTCCTGACCCTACAGTTTTGCATGTAAGGAGCTGTACATCATAAAACAAACGGTTATGGGAATGTTCCACTTCATCATCTGAACGGGAATTCATTATATTCAGTTAGGAGATGAATTTATAATTCCTTTGGTTTGTTATGATTATACCAATATTTCACAATTAATGTGCATCGTTAGGGAGAAAAACCTTTACTTTCCTTCCCAGAATCATTTGTATTTTGTAGTCAACTGAAACACTAATACAAAAGTATAATCACATTTATTACAGCTTGCACTTAGGACTTGAAATTCAAGATTTATATGTGGGCTTCAGAGCACATGAATGCTCAGAAAGTATATTTAAAAGAATTATGTGTTTATGGTATTTTACTGGAAAAGTTTCTCTTTTAAGACTGCCAAAATGGATTCTTACCCCTACAATAAAATTTAAGACATAATTTTTGGATATTCAAAATAATAGTCTTTTTAAAAATAAGTGTTTGCCATCTACAGTGGTGCACAACTGTAATCCCAGTGACTTTGGAGGCTGAGGCAGGAGGATTGCAATTTCAAAACCAGCCTCAGCAACTTAGTGAGGCTCTAAGCAACTTACCGAGATCCTGTCTCAAAATTAAAAAAGGGCTGGGGATGTTTCTCAGTGGTTAGCACCCCTGGGTTCATCCCTGGTACCAAAATGAATGAATGAATGAATGAATGAATGAATGAAATCTTTCTGTGAATTGTGTTTTTGGCTCTTCGCTCATTCTGTAATTCTGTAAATTTATTGCTGCAACTACCTCTTGTCACCACTAATCTGCCAATTTGCCACCTCAACACAAATAAATGAGACTCTCCAATAGCCAGAAGTAAACTAGAACAATGAAGTCATTAAACAAAATGACAGTAGGGAAGCTCTTTATGGGTTAAAATTTGTAGCACGGTTCAAATTAATCCTAAAATTGTTCAGATCCCCAGGTTAAAATCTGTCGGTATGTTGACGATAGAGGAATGAGAAAAGAATATGGAAATAGGAAAACATTCAGTAGGGATAAGAAGAATTAAGAGAATAGAGAAAATGATAAATGGAAGAGAATGTAAAAAATTAAGATGTTTCAAAAACATGTAAAATACATGTATATATATATGATGGTTCAAAAACACTGTGAATGATATATATATATATATGTATATATATATATATATATATATATATATATATATATACATATATATATATATATAAAAAATATAGGAATGTGAGAGAAGGGGGGGGAGAGAGATAAAAGGAAGTAACCAAAAAAGCAAGGTGTATCATCCTGTGAGTTGGTGTTTTCCAACCTGTATAGGGCACAGAAATTCTTTGGGCTCTGTTTAAAATATGGATTCTGATTCTGCAGTTCTGGGATAGAACCTTCTGCTGGGAATTCCTAAGGAGCTTGCCAGGCATGTTAACCAAGCTGTACAGACCATACTTGAATTAGCAAGGCTGCAAACTTACATCAAATTCTATGTGCTGCCCAAATCTCTAAATAAACTCAAATCTAAGACACTTTAAAAAAATTGTGCTAATAGTAAAACTGGAGTTTGAGATTGAACTCAATTCTCCATTTGCTGCTGGTGGGTGATACCTGTGGAAGCTTCAGGCCTCCGCTGCAGAGAAAGCCCGATTCGGTTCTAGCTGCTTCTCCCAGCAGGGGATGCCTACCATCATCAGCTCTGAGCGTCTTGTCCACCGAGTAGACCTGCATTCTCCTCCACTACTATCTGGGGTTGCCGCTTTCAGGTTGCAGCCATCAATGGAGGGCCATGCCTCCAGAGTTGCACCATATCCCAGAAGCTCACTGCCAAGTTCTTTCTGGGTTCTTGTCTCACAAATCCGGAGAACGAAAATATATGGGACAATGGAAGGCAAGAGTGAAAGGAATAGGATTTATTCCAGGGGAAGAATAGAAACAATTCTTGCAGCGGCAAGAGATCCTGACAGAGGTTGCCACCTGAGCCAGTGGGTCTAGGACTTTATATAGCAGTTGGATCAATGCTATTGGTCCAAGTTTATGGTGATCAGGGCAAATCCTAATGCTATTGGTTAACCCTGGAGTCTAAACTTCCATTCATGTCTACTCCACTTCTGTTTTCTTGCCCTTGGTTGGGAAGCAGGTTAAGGTGCTCAGATCCTGGATCCTGGGATTCTGGACTGCGGAGCTGGGTGGAGAGGGCATCCACACAGGGCCTGGGTGAGCCACCCCAGGTGGTGAAATGTTGGCGCACCCAGGCTTGCCTCACCTCGGGCCCTTGCCAGGAGGGCGGGCTCCCTGTGTTTCTGTGCTCCGGCCTACCTGAGCTGCCACTCTGCAGGTCGGAGACGAGTACTTGGATTCAATAGTAAAAATAAATTATATCTGTGCATGTCGTGAAAAGGAGCAAGAATAAGCAAGTTTAGTGGAAGACCGCAGCATTGGCTCATCCATGCTCACAGAGCATTGCATGAAGGATGCCTACTGTCTTTGCTGGCTCAGCATCAGGTAAAGATGATGAATGTCCCTAATCAGTGCGATTCAATTAGGGCATATGAGAAATGTTACTTAAGCGTCTTCCAATAAGATGATCAGGTAAATGTACTTATCGTTGGCCTAAAACTTACTAAAAAAGCAGTGCTTAATTTTTTAAAAAAAGGCAATTTACAGGAGTGTAATTGGTTTAAAGTTCGGCCTCGTCTTCCCAGTACTATAACTTTCTCTTGCAGCTAACTATTTTTATTAGTTTTTATTTATGCATAGCTTCCTTATTCAGATAAAAGCAGAGAAATATGTATGTATCTTATTATTTTTATAAATATTGCACATTACATGTTACATGTGTTACATGTTCCCTTCTGGACTTCTATTCTTAATGTGCAGCATATTGTGTATATCCTTCTATATTATACACAGCGTGTTTTCTTTCTGTTTTTTTTTGCAATGGAATAGTACAATTGTTCATTTAACTAGTCCACTATTGATATATTTTTTAGTTTTTTCCCTATAATTAATAACAGCATCATGCCTAACACATTTTGTACATGTGTAAGTATCTGCTTGGAAAACTCTCTGTTAGTGACTTTGTTGAATCTAAAGAGATATTCATTTGTGGTTTTGATAAATACTGCCTAACGCTCTCTGTAGAGATAGCTAGCAGTGTAACTGATATTCTCCCATAGCCTTATCCGCACAGAACATTATATTTAAGTTTCTTTTAAACTCACAGTTGAAAAGGATTTCTGAGTAGTTTAGCATTTTCCTGATGCTAACTAGACAATTTTAAACTTCTTCATTAGAACTTTTTCAAAAATGCAGTGAATATTCTCATTTATTTTTGATAAAACTTTAGCATCTACTTACATAGATCTAAGGAGATTTACTGTTACTTAATTGAGTTTAAGTGTGTAGAGTAATTTATGAATGACAAACACATATTGGAAGCCTCCTATGGGCCACATGCTATGCTGGTTCTGGTGATACAGTAGATAAAACAGAAAAACAAAACCAAACCAGCATCCAAAGGAGATTATATTTTAGTGGTAGAATATAATCCAGGGGAACAATCAAATGTGTAAATAGCATAATATATTAAAAGTGTCAAGAGCTGTGGACAAAACTAATGTAGGGAACATTGATACAGGGGGCCAGTATGTATGGAATATTATCTCTCTATCCATCCAACTGCTGTTTACCTGTCTATCTGTTATGGTTTGGATCGGAATGTCCCACAGGCTTGTGTTGAAAGCTTGGTCCTTATTGCAGCAATGTTTGGAGGTGGGGCTCTTGGTAAGTAATTGGATCTGGAGGGCTTTGACCTCATCAATGGATTAACCCACAGCTGAATTAATAATTTAATGGCATTGTTGGTAGGTAGTGGGAATTGTTGGCAATGGGGCTTACTTGGAGGAGGGAGGTTACTGGTTCTGGGCCCAGGAAGGTACAGCCTGTCCCTGGGGCCCTCCTCTCTCCCTCTCTCTGTTTCCTGGCTGCGATAAGCTGAGACATATTCCCTGCCACACTCTTCTGCTCTGAGTTCTGTCTCACCACAGGTCCAGAAACAATGGAGACAGTCGACTAAGGACTGAAACATGAGCCAAAATTAAATTTTCATACTCTTAAGTGGTTTTTCTCACTGTCAATGGATGAATGGATAAAGAAAAGTTTTATTAAGCCAAGAAGAAAAATGAAATTGATCCATTGATCAGAGTGATAAAAAGCTGATGAACCTACCAGTTTTCCATCTGTCCTCTACTTATCTGCCTGATAGTAAGTGTACCTATCAGAGAACCTGGCCTCTTCCATTTCTGTGGCTTTCTTTGGTTTCCTGCAGTATCTATTTTTCAGCACTTTTCTACCTGCCATACCACCTTTTTTTCCTCTTTCCACATTTTTAATTGGTGTGTTATAGTTGTAGATGATGATGGATGTATTGTCACATATTCATACATGCACTCAATATGACACTATGATTTAACCGATATCATGCTCAGCTCTTTTACCCTCTGCTCTCAACTCTCCCACTCCCATTCCTGTTCTCCACTGATCTCCCTTTGATTTTCATGAGATTCCCCACCCCCTGCACCTTCCTTTGCTTTTTTCCTCTCTAGCTTATACAATTGAGAGAAAACATAGGACGCATGACCCTTGAGTTTGGCTTATTTCACTTAACATAATAGTTTCTAGTTCCATCCATTTTCCTGCAAATGTCAAAATTTCATTTTTCTTCTTGGCTTAATAAAACTTTTCTTTATCCATTCATCCATTGACAGACACCTAGGCTAGTTCCACAGTTTGGCTAATGTGAATCGTGCTGCCATACACATGGGTATGCATGTATCACTGTGGTATGAGAACTTTAAATCTTCAGGATCAATACGGAGTCGTGGTGTAGCTGAGTCATATGGTGTTCTATGCCTATTTTTTGAGGAAACTCCATGCTGATTTCCATACTGGTTATGCTAATTTACAATTTCACTAAGAGTGTAAAAGTATTCTTTTTTCTGCACACCCTCTCCAACATTTATTATTATTTGAGTTCCTGATGACTGCCATTCTGACTGGTATGAGATGAAATCTTAGTGCAGTTTTAATTTGCATTTCCCTAATTGCTAATGATGTTGAAATTTTGAAAACATTTTTGTTGACCTTTGTATTTCTTCTTTTCAGAAGTGTCTGTTTAATTCTTTTGCCATTTATTAATTGAATTATATGATTTTTTGGCATTAAGTTTTGCAAGTTTTTATATATTCTAGATATTAATACTCTGTCAGAAGAGTAGCTAGCAAAGACTTTCCTCCCAGTCTGTGGGTTTTCTCTTCACATCCTGAATTGTTTTCTTTGCTGTGCAGAAGCCTTTTAATTTGATTCCATCCCATTTATTAACTCTTGGCATTATGTCCTGAGCTTTAGTGCTCCTATTGAGAAAGTCATTGCCTATGCCCGTGTGATGTAGTGTTGACCCTACATTTTCTTCTAGGAGTTGCATAATTTCTGGTACCTGGATCTTTCTACCTGATAAGGATTAACTAGGCTTACAAAGCATACGTTTTGGTGGTGGGAGGGAAATAATGGATAAAATATAATAAGCAAACCATATTGTAAATTCAAAGTGAATGAGTGCTGGGGAAAAATAAGTCCGAGAAGGAGCACAGAATTAGTGTGAGTATGTGAGTGTGTGTGAGTGTGTGCGTGTGTGTTGGTAGAAGAGGGGGAAGCATTATAGACATCTTTTGTGATACAGTTCTTAAAATTCAAAATAATATGGTTTTATGCAATTCTTTTTTATGTCTTAATGTTTTAAAAATTCTCTATATAGGTCTAGCAAGTTTTATGTTTATACTCTTATTTTTGTATTCCTGCCATTGTAATGAATTTTTTCTTCCACAGTATCTTCAAAATAGTTACACAGTATATGTGTGTATACAAGAATACATATAATTTTAAATTATTACTCTAATACTAATGAGATGGACTCCTTGTGTAAGTAGTTTTATCTCAGAAGAGAATGTAACAAGCTTACTAATTATAAGTTCATTTGGATGTTTACACATATACACATGTTTATACATAATAAATGTGTGTGTGCCCGAATACAAAACAGAGAGAAAGAGCAAGACAGAGAGAAATACAAGACAGAAGGAGAACCTAACAGAAAGCAATGTATCTTCATTGAAATACATTGAAAATATCAGTAAGTGATATTGTGTACCATATTCCTAGATAGGAAAAAAAAAGTCAACTATCCAAATTAGTCTGTAATTTAATGAACTTTTCAACAAACTCTAGCATGTCATGAGTACTTGATGAGTTCAAAATGAAGAGCAGAGGTCAAGTTATTCATGAATAAAAACTAGGTTACTGAGTTGCTGTACCAGATATCAAGGTGCGTCTCGGAGCATGGTAATTGGGTGTGGCATTTGGTACATAGATAAATAAAGACACTGTCCTGGTCATGTATAACTCAGAGTCCAGAAACAGATCTCTACATAGTGAAATGCTGATCCAAGGCAGATCAGTAGTAGGACAGGACAGTTGCTGAGGTTTTTGGCTCATTACAGAGAAGGAAATAGAAAGCTTCACTGCATCCAAGTATACATCAGAATCAATTCCAGGTAAGTAACTCAAGTACAGACAAAAAGCCATGAAACTTTCAGGAGAAAATATGAAAAAATCTCCTTATGACTTCTGATTAAGTAAACATGTGTTAAATGATACTCAAGTAAATAGAATAGTTTGAAAATTCTAGTGAGTAGAATAGGTAAATAGAATAGATTGAACATTTTAACTACACTAAAATCATCATAGAGAAGAATATAAGTACAGGTAACAAATTTAGTGAGGGTATTAATAATACATATTAGTAATAAAAGGTAAAGAATCTAAAATACATGAGAAATCAATAATGTAGAAATACAAGTTGATAGGTACATGTGCTGAAGTGAGAAATGGAATTTAAAAATGGAAACAAACTCAACTTCATTAGTTATTACCAACTAAAATTTACACTAACAAGAGTCACATCTTAAATCTTCAAAGATCATTCAAATGTAAAAGTATGAAAGTTCCAAGTGTGGACAAGAATATATATCTCAATGGCAAATGTAAATGGGGCAGCCTCTTTGGAACACAAGTTGTCATTTTTGTATTAAATTAAACATGCATATACATGTGAGTTAAGATTTATAATACTGTAGCTTAAGATTCTTTGACAATGGACATTAAAATTATTGTGAAAAACCTTTACAGTACACTGACTCTGGCACTTCACCAAACTAAATCCATATTAATGCATCAGTACTACAGGGATATGTATCAACATGGATTGATTTTAAAAGTGAAGTGTTAAATGGTGTCCGACTTTAGAATCCTCAGAAAATAGAATGCATCTCTGAGATCTGTGCTTAGATTTATTTGATAGTGTACTTGGAAACAATACCTATGAGCAATAAGAGAAGCAGAATTGGAAGGAGAGAAGTTGACCATGATGGATTGATACCAGGAGCTGCAGCCAATCCAATGTGGAGCTTTGATTGTCAGATAGCCATGTCAGACTCTGACCCTGCCGCCCATTATAATCATTATATGATCAAGTTGCTTCCAGAGTCCCACCTGACCTCCTTTGTTTAGGAATCTCATCATCCAGAAACAATTCAAAAAATTGACAAAACCAAAAGTTGGTTCTTTCAAAAAGTAAACAAAATAGATAAACCTTTAGCCACACTAACAAAGAGGAGAGAGAAAAATTACTAAAATTGTGATGAAAAACGAAACATCACAACAGACACCATTGAAATACAAAACATAATTAGGAGCTACTTTGAAAATCTACACTCCAACAAAATAGAAAATCTTGAAGACATCAACAAATTTCTAGAGACATGATCCTCCCAAACTGAACCATGAGGACATACACAATTTAAACAGATCGATTTCAAGTAATGAAATAGAAGAAGCCATCAAAAGCCTACCAACCAAGAAAAGCCCTGTACCAGATGACTGGATTCTCAGCAGAGTTCTACAAGACCTTCAAAGAAGAACTTATACAATACTCCTGAAAGTATTTCATGAAATAGAAAAGGAGAGAACCCTTCCAAATTCATTCTATGAAGCTAGTATCACTCTGATACCAAAACCAGACAAAGATATATCTAGAAAAGAAATCTTTAGACCAATATCTCTGATGAATATAGATGCAAAAGTCCTTAACAAAATTCTGGCAAATCGCTTACAAAAACATATAAAGAAGATATTGCAACCCGATCAAGTGGGGTTTATCCCAGGGATGCAAGATTGGTTCAACATCCGGAAATCAATAAATGTAATTCATCACATCAATAGACTTAAGGTTAAGAATCATATGATTATTTTGATAGATGCTGAGAAAGCATTTGACAAAATACAACGTCCCTTCATGCTCAAAACACTGGAAAACATAGGGATGGTAGGAACATACCTCAATATTGTAAAGGCTATTTATGCTAAGCCCACTGCCAACATCATTCTTAATGGAGAAAAACTGAAAGCATTCCCTTTAAAAACAAGAACAAGACAGGGATGTCCACTGTTACTACTTCTATTCAACATTGTGCTTGAAATGCTAGCCAGAGCAATTAGACAGACCACGGAAATTAAAGGTATACAAATAGGAAAAGAAGAACTCAAGTTGTCACTATTTGCTGATGACATGATCCTAGATTTAGAGGATCCAAAAAACTCCATCAGGAAATTTTTAGACCTAATTAAAGAATTCAGCAAAATAGCAGGATATAAAATAAACACACATAAATCAAATAAATTTATCTACATAAGTGATGAATCATCTAAAAGTGAAATGAGGAAAACAACTCCATTCACATATCCTCAAAAAAAAAAAAAATACTTGGGAGTCAATCTAACAAAAGAGGTAAAAGACCTCAACAATGAAAACCACAGAACATTACAGAAATAAATTGAGGAAGACCTTTGAAGATGGAAAGATCTCCCATGTTCTTGGATAGGCAGAACTAATATAATCAAATGGCCATACTTCCAAAGATGCTGTACAAATTTAACACAATTACAAAAAAAATCCCAATGACATTCCTCATAGAAGTGGAGAAAGCAAATATGAAATTCATCTGGAAGAACAAAAGACCCAGAATAGCCAAAGCAATCCTGGGCAGGAAGAATCATGCAGGAGGTATCACAATACCAGACTTTGAACTCTACTATAAAGCAATAGTAACTAAAACGGTATGGTATTGGCACCACAATAGACAGGCAGACCAATGGTACAGAACAGAAGACTCAGAGACAAACCCACATAAGTACAGTTATCTCATACTAGAGAAAGGTGCCAAAAACATGCAATGGAGAAAAGGTAGCCTCTTCAACAAACGGTGCTGGCAAAACTGGAAATCTATATGCAATAAAATGAAATTAAACCCCTCTTTCTCACCCTGCACAAAACTCAGTTCAAAATGGATCAAGGATCTAGGAATTAGACCTGAGACTCTTCACCAAATAGAAGAAATAGTAGGCCCGAATATTCTTCATGTTGGCTTAGGACCAGACTTCTTCAACATGACCATCAGGGCACAAAAAATAAAAGGAAGAAACAATAAATGGGATGGATTCAAACTAAAAAGCTTTTTCTTAGCAAAAGAAACAATCAATAATGAGAAAAGAGAGCCTATGGAGTGGGAAAAAAATCTTTTCCACACACACTTCAGACAGAGCACTGATCTCCAAAATTTATAAAGAACTTACAAAACTTTACACCAAAAATACAAAGAACCCAACCAATAAATGGGCTAAGGAACTGGGCAGACACTTCACAGAAGATGATAAACAAGTAATCAACAAATATATGAAAAGTGCTCATCATCTCTAGTAATTAGAAAAATGCAAATTAAAACCACCCTAAGATTTCATCTAACTCCAATTAGAATGGCTACTATCACGAATACAAGCAATAATAAGTGTTGACATGGATGTGGAGAAAAAGGCACACTCAGACATTGCTGGTGGAGTTGCAAATTGGTGCAGCCACTCTGGAAAGCAGTATGGAGATTCCTCAAAAAACTCGGAATGGATCCACCATTTGACCCAGCTATCCCACTTCTCAGTTAATACACAAAGGTCTTAAAATCAGCAGAGTATAAGGATGTAGCCACATCTATGTTCATATTTGCTCAATTCACAATAGCTAGATTGTGGAACCAACCTAGATGTCCTTCAACTGAAGAATGGAAGAAACTGTGGTATATATACACAATGGAATGTTACCCAGCCATAAAGAAGAATGAAAATATGTCATTTGCTGGTAAATAGTGGAGTTGGAGAATATCATGCTAAATGAAATAAGCCAAGCCCAAAAAACCAAAGGCTGAATGTTTTCTCTGATCAGTGGATGATGATACATAATGGGGGTAGAGGAGTTATGGGGGAGACAAGAAAAGAATGGAGGAAGTATGGATAGTCTCAAGGAAAATGGGACAGGAGGGGGTGAGGGAAGGAAAGATAGTAGACTGAGACAGACAGTATTACCCTATGTATATGTAAGATTATATGAATCGTGTGAATCTACACTGTGGAAAAAAAGATATATTCCCTGCGGCATAATTATATCAAAATGGGTTCTACTGTCATGTATAATTAAAAAGAACCACTAACACACACACACATACACACACACACACACACAAAAGAATCTCATCATCCTTTTTGCTGGCATAACCAACTTCTATTTTAGCATCTCTTAATTTAGCCCTGACATACTATTTTGGTGAATGAAAGTCCCCTAGGTTTTATGGTGAGTTTTCTCATTTCTTTACCCATCTAGAAACATAGTAACACTCCCTCCCATGATGTTTGTTTACTAGAGCACTTAATCTCATATTATGGGAGTGCTTCCATTTTAATGACCTCCAGACTTATGTACCATCTCCCTTAATCCAGCACCTAAAAGATCCACCCCTACACACTCTCCCAGCTCATACTGGGACACTCTGACCAGGTCTTACCAGCCCTTTGTGGATATGGTCCCTTTTCTTTCATAGCAGACTCAGCCATTTTCTGGCCAGATCATGTCATGACCCTCCTTGATGGTCTGGTAATGAGGAGACAGAAGAAGATGTTGCGGGGGATTATATGCTTGGGAAGTAGGAGACTCATCAAGACTTCAAGCAACAAAGGAGAACTTGCCTCCAAAAAGTATGAGTGAGCTGCTTGGCAGGCTCAAAGCATTCAGGAGAATCTGGGGTTCAAGATACTGTGGTCTTGGGATCATATGGTAAGGGCCTGAGCTAAGTTGCATCTGCTAATTTTTCTGGCAGCTGCAGGAGTGAGGACATCAGTCCTGAAGGGCAGACTTGGTGGTCCACCATGATATCTACGACAAACCAAAGGATATAAACTGAAACAATAAATGAAACAATATTTGAGAAGTTTGATAAAAGGTAAGAAAGTAAGTCAACACCTACGTATGCACGTACATATCCATCAGACATACAGGGACACGTTCTGCATTTGTGAAAAACTGTTAAGAGAAGGGAGTAATTTGCACAAAATTTACCACTGCAATTAACTGAGTGGTGGGAGGGATTGGTTATCAGGAAGGTCACCCTGCATATACTATTCCACTCCTCAGTTTATACCCAAAGGACTTAAAATCACCATATTATAGTGTCGCAGCCACATCAATGTTTATAGCAACTCAATTCACAATAGCCAAACTATGGAACCAACCTAGGTGCCCTCCAAAAGATGAATGGATAAAGAAAATGTGGCATATATACAAATGGAATATTACTCAGCCATAAAGAAGAATGAAATTATATCATTTGCAGAAAAGTGGATGGAGCTGGAGAATATCATGCTAAGTAAAAGAAGCCAACCTCACAAAACCAAAGGCCGAATATTTTCTCTGATATGCAGATGCTAATTCACAACAAGGGATGGGGCTAGAAAAAACAGAGGTACTTGATTAGGCAGAGGAGAGTGAAGGGAGGGGAGGGGGTTGGGGTAACAAGGATAGTAGAATGAATTAGACATTATTACCCTATGTACATGTATGATTACATGACGGGTGGGATTCTACATCATGTACAACCAGAAGAATGAGAAGTTCTATTCCATTTATGTATGATGTGTCAAAATGCATTCCATTGTCATGTATTACTAATTAGAACAAATTTTAAAAAGAACTAAGTTTACTTTTAATGGTTACATAAAAAATAAAAATTGCATTTATGGGTACCATGTGATGTTTCAATACATGAAGACATTGAGTAATGATTGAATTAATTAAACGTTTCCTCACATTTTGATTGATTTTTTTATGGTGAAAACATACTGCATGATTTTTTCTAGATTTTTTGGAAATATAGGGTACATTTTCTCTGTCAGTGGTCACCCTCCTGCACAGGAGCACACCAGGACTGCCGACCCCTCTTTCTCTGTAAGTGGTTCTCATTGTTAAGCTTTCCACGTCTGCCCCTTCCTCGTACTCTCCCCAGCCTCTCCTAACCACCATGGGACTCCAGCTTCTGTGAGACCCTCTGTCTGACACTCCACGTGAGGGAGATCCCACAGTACTTGTCTTTCTGTGCCTGGCTTACCTCCCTTATTAGAATGATCTCTAGTTCCATCCGTATTGTCACATGATAGGGGTTTCATCGTACATATGCCATATTTTCTTTATCCACTCATCAGTTCATGAACACAGGTTGATTCCATTTCTGGGCGGTTATGAATCAACACAGTGCAGATGACACTTCGACATCCTGAAGTCATTGCCTTTGGTGCATAGCTCCAAGTGGGATTGCCGGATCACATGCTGGTTCTATTGTTAATTTTGTGATGAACCTCCATGCTGTTTTCCATAACGGTTGTGCTGATTTACATTTCCATCAGCTGCACAAGGGTCTTTTCTTTTCTCACACCCCATGCAGCACATGCTATCTTGTAGTTTTTTGAAAAGAACCATTCTTGCTGAAGTGAGATGGTTTCTCATTCTGGATTTGACTTGCATTTCTCTGATGGCTGGTCATTTGAAGCATTTTTTTTCATATTCCTATTGCCATTTGTGAAAAGAAAGTGAAACACACAAACAGCACAGAAACCAGGCGGAGAGATCCATAGTTAAGAAGCTTTATTTGTCAGTCAGAGTCTGACAAATGCCATCCCTCAAAAAAGGTGAGAGAGGGCAGGGAAAATCTAACTCTGGGGTATTTTATAAGGCTGCTTGCATAAGCTTGCATGAACTGCCTCTGTAAAGCCTTGTGGTGGGTATTCCTAAGTGTGAACAGCCTGTGTGAAGCCTTGTGGTGGGCTCCTAGGAGAACAAAGAGATATTTCAGGTAAGTTAACCAACTTACCTGAAAGGGGGAGAGAGAGCTATCTGCTAACTTTTGTTCCCTCTGAAAGCACCTATCTTAGGGCAGGAAAGCAAAATTTATTTTCAGGACAGGAAAGTGCAACTTATTTTATAGAATGGAGGTAAGAATTTCAAATGGTTGCAGAGATGTTAAGCCTTGGACCTAATAATGTGAATGTCTTCTTTTGAGGAATGTCTATTTAGCTCTGCATCCCAATTTTTAAGTGGGATATTATTATTACTTTTTTTCTAATGAGTTTTGGAGTTCCTTGTATATTCTAGATATTAACTTCTCTTGAGATTTATCATTTGCTAATGTTTTCTCCCACTGTGTACATTGTGTCTTCACTCAGTGGATTGTTTCCTTTGCTTGCAATAATCTCTTAGTTTGTTATAATCCCATTTGTCTATTTTTGCTTTTATTTCCTGTGCTCTTGTGATCTTGTCCAAAAAAAGTCCTTGCTGATTCCAATGTCCTGAAACATGTTCCATTTTCTTTTAGTAGTTTTACAGCTTCAGGTCTTATGTTTAAGTCTTTAATAACATTTTGTGGAGATTTCTGTAATTGGTTAAAGATAGGGTTCTAATACCATTTTTCTGCATACAGATATGCAATTTTACCACGAGCATTTCTTGAAAAGACTCTTTTCTCTAATATGTGTTTGTAACACCTTTATAAATACCAGTTGGCTTTAGATGTGTGGGTCGACTTCCAGGCTCTTAATTTTGTTCTGCTGATGGATGTGCTGGTTTTTATGCTTATATTTTGGTGTTTTTGATTACTGCAGTTTTGAAATATATTTTGAAGTCAGGCAATACAATGTCTCCTGCTCTGTTATTTATTTGTTTTCATTCAAGATGGTTGAATGGCTTTGCTTTTGCTTTTCAGGTTTATGGTTCCTTATAAAGTTAACATTGTGTTGCAGTTTTTTCTTTTTGGTTCTATGAAAATATAATTGATATTTTGATAAGCATTGCATTAGATATGAATATGTAGTTCATTGTGGGTGGTATGGACATTTTAACAGTATTGATTCTTCCAATTCATGAACATGGAATGTTTTCCCATGCTTTTGTGTCCTTTTTGGTCTTTTAAATCAGTGGTTTGTTGTGTTCATTTTAGAGAATTTTCACCTCTGGTCAACTTTGCTCTTTGGGTTTTATTTTAATTTTTGTAACTATTGTAAATGCTACTGCTTTCTATACTTATATTTCAGATAATTTTCTGTTCACATGTATCAATGCTACTGATTTTTGTATGTTGATTCTGTATCCTGCAACTTTGCTAAATTTATTTATTAGTATTAATAGTTTGTTTGGAATCTGGTTTTCTACTTATAAGATCATGCCATCTGTTCCTGTTTTCCAATTTGGATGCCCTTTACTTCTTTTTCTTGTCTTATTTCTTTTGCTAGGACTTCTAAGACTTTGTTGAATAAAATGGTGACAGTAGGCATCCTTGTTTTGTTCCAGATTTTAAGAGAAAGCTTACAGCTATTCCCCAATCAGTATCATACTGGCTATTGGCTTATTAAATATAGCCTTTATTTTCTACATTCCTGGTATGCCTAATTTGTTTGTCATTTTTGCCATGAAGGGATGATCAATTTTATCAAATACATTTTCTGCATCTGTGGATATGATCACATAGTTTGTGTCTTTCGTCTGTTGAATTAGTATCATGGTTATTTATTTGCATGTATTGAAGCATCCTTGTCAACATGGAGTCAATCCCATTTGATCATGGTGAGTGGTATTTTTAATGTGCTCTTTGATTCACGTTGCTAGTACTTGGTTGAGTTTTCTTTTCTTCTTTTTTTTTGTCAGGGACATTGTCCTACTTTTTTCTTTTTTGTTGTATTCTTGTCTGGTTTTGCTATCAGGGTAATGATGGCCTCATAGAATGAGTGTTGAAGAATTTCCATTTCCTCAGTGTTTGGAATGATTTAAGAAAAATTGGCATAAATTCTTTAATGTTTGGTAGATTGTAGAAGTGAAGTATTCTGGTCCTGGGCTTTATTTTGATGGGACACATTTTATTACTGATTCAATCTCATTGTTTGTTACTTTTCTGTTCGAGTATGCTATTTCTACAGGATTCAATCTTGGTAAGATGTATGTGTCCAGGAATTAGTCTTTTTAGGTTATTAATTACCTTGTGTGTAATTATTAATAATGATCTCTAATGAACCTTTGTATTTCTGTGTTGTCATTTATGACATTTCCCTTTTAATCTCTGAATTTATTAATTTGTATCTTCTTGCTTGTTTTCTTAGTCAATCTAGGTAAGGGTTTGTCAATTTTATTTTTTTGGAAAAGTCAGGTTTTTTATTGTGTGGATCTTTTGTATCTTTTTGTCTCTTATGCTGTGATCTTTAGTACTTCATTCTACTGTTTTTGGATTTGGTTTGTTCTTGTTATTTTAGCTTCATAAGATCCACCGGTAGATTGTTTATTTGAGATCCTTTGATTTTTTTCATGTGGATGTTGATTACTATAAATATTCCTCTCAGTACTGCTTTGCTGTATTCCATAATTTTTGGTTATTATCTTCTGTTTTCATTTATTTCAAGGAATCTTTTGATTCTGTTTATTTCTTCCTTAATCCATTGGTTGTTCAAGAGTAAGTTGTTCAATTCTTATGTATTTGTATAGTTTTCACAGTCTATTTTGTTTTTGATTTCTAGTTATATTCAATTGTGATCAGAAAAGGTACATGAAAAGATTTCAATATCTGAAAAAAAAAGCGTGGAGACTTGTTTGTAGCCTATCTTATGACTGATCTTGGAGAATAAGTATTCTGCAGCTGTTGGATGGAATATTCTGTAGATATGTTAGGTCTATTAGATCTAGGGTACTATTTAATTGCCACTCCCTTGCTGATATTCTGTCTGGATGGTCTATCTATTGCTGAATGTTCGGTATTAAAAGGTGCTAAAATCCTCTAATATTATTATAGTGGAATTTTTCTTTTCCTTTTGGTTGATTATTATATGCTTCATATATTCGGGTGCTGTGGTGAATATATGTTTAGAATTGTTATTTCTTCTTGGTTATTGAACTCCTTTACATTATATAATGTCCTCCTTTGTCTTTGGATTGCTTTTGATTTACAGTCTGTTTTATCTGATGTAAATATGTCTACTGTGGCTTTTCTTTGTGTTCCATTTGCATCCAACATCTTATTCCATCCCTTCACTTTCAGTCTGTCTGTGTCCTTAGAGGTGAAGTGAGTTTCTCATAAGCAACATGTTGTGTCTTGTTATCCATTCAGTCACGCCATGTCTTATAGCTGGAGAATTTCCTCCATTTATATTTAAGGCATTTATTAATAGGTAAGATCTTATTATACACATTTGGTAACTTGCTTTGTATTGTTATTATGGTTTTTCTCCCAGCCCCCTTAGACCTTCTTTTGTGTTTGACTTTCTCTAGTAGTATAGTATATAGCAGTATAGTAAATCATTGCTTATGATTTTTGGTGTGCTTATCATATATGTTTGCTTTGTGATTACCATGAAGCTTGTAAAAATTTTTTGATTATAACAACTATTTTGAAATGAAAGCATCTTCATGATGGAAAGCATCGATGAAAGCATCGATCGTGAAGGTAAGAAAATAAAAGAAAGAGAAAAGAATTAATACTGAAAACAACACTATGCACTTGCATTATATTCTTCCCCACATTTTGAGTTTTTGATGCCACATTTTCTATATTGCTTATCTCTTAATTATTAGTGTAGTCATTATTATTTCAAATTGTTTTGTTTTTTAGCATGCATATTGAAGATGTGTGGTTTATAAAACCTATTTAAAATATTAAAACTTTCTGAATTGGTGTGGTTTCTTTCACCAGTGAGTTTTATACCTTCCCATGTTTTCTTCTTACTTCTTAATATCTCTTACTTTCAATTTGAAGAACTTCTTTCAGCATTTCTTATTGGACATGTCTGGTCATCCCTCAGCTTTTATTTACCAGGGAATACCTTTATCTCCTTCATTTCTAAAGATACTTTTCCTGTAGTTTAGATCTGGAATGTTCCCTCAAGAACAATGTGTTAAATGCTTGGTACTTTTGTGAGGTTGAGTCTTTAAGAGGCTTAAGTTCATTGGATATCTTTCCCTCAAGGTGATTTTAGGATTCTGGTCTTGCCTTCTCTCCTTTGCAGTAGTGGTCATGTGGTGAGGGGTTCCTCTGACACACGTTTCCACCATGATGAACTACCACACCACAGGCCCAAACACAATGGGTCAACAGACCATGGACTGAAACCTCCAAAACTGTTAGACAAAATGAACCTTTCCTCTTTGAACTGATTATCTCAATAATTTTGTCAAAGTAATGGAAAGCTCACTAACACAGATTGACTATATCCAGTATTTTGAGTTGATAGATTTTTTTTTCCTTTAATACTATGAAAAATCTCATGCTATTATCTGGTAGCCTGTAAGATTTCTGCTGAGACCTCTGCTATTGGGACTCCCTTATGCATTTGCTTCTTTTCCCTTGCTGCCTTGGGGATTTTCTCTTTAAGTGCTTTATTGTAATTTATCTTGGGATAGACTTAGTTGAACTAAATTTGGTGACATATGACCTTTTGGAATTTTTGTGTTTTTTAGCATGAACAAGTTTTCTGTTATGATTTCTTTGAATAAGGTTTCTATCCCTTTGGTATTCTCAAGTCCTTCTTGAACCCAATAATCAAATATTTCCTCTTTTCATACTGTCCCAAAATTTCTGTAATCTTTCTTTACTTCTCTCCATTGTTTTTCTATTTTTATCTCTGACTATGTATTTTGAGATAGTCTGTCTTCAAGTCTAAAATTTCCTTCTTCTATTTGATTTATCTTGCCATTGATGCTTTCTACTATGTTTTTAATTTTGTTTAGTATATTTTTCAGCTCAAGAATTTCTGTTTTTTTTAAATTGATTCCTTTTCTGTTAACTTTTTGTATTGGAATATTGAATTATTTTACTATGTTACTTTGAAACTCATTGAGTTTCCTTTCAAACAGCTATTTTAAATTCTCCGAGAGTTCGTCATACTAATTACTTATATGGTCATGTTCTAGTGACTTAGTTTGACTGTTTAGGTGAGGGCATGGTTTTCCTGAAGAATCTTGATGCTTTGTTGTGGTGTAATGTCCTCTGGGCATTGAAGGATTATGTATTTATTTCAGTGTTCATGATGTGACTTTGTACATTTTTTTTCCTGAAATTCTTACTCAGTGTACACATTTTCTCTAAGCCCATAGTCACTACTGCTATTTCAACATTATATGGCACCCTAAGTCCAGATTTGCCATGTCATTGGTGGTGCCACTGTCAGCTCTAGAAGGCCACCCCAGTCCAGCTTTGATCTGAATTCATTGTTGGTGTCTTCAACATGAAATGAGGGAGTACCTAAAATGAGTAGTATGTCCATACAAGCTTCTTCCCAGGACCAAGGTAGGCAGTTGCCTTATTCAGTCACAGACCCATGGTCTCGTACTCTGGTATTCTGCCAGACTCTGGACAGAATCACAGTAGAGGGTCCAATACCAAACATTTATTCCAGACTTGTGTCAACCAATAGCACAACATTGTGTCATACCCTGAGCCCTTTAGCCTACAAAGGCCAGTAAAGATTGGTGTAGGACCAGGGCACACACTGCTATAGGCTATCTACTACTGAGGTAGATGTGGCACAAGGTCACTTCTAGAAGACCCAGGTGATACTAGCTGGGATAGACCAACAGATGAAAGCCACATGTCCATGCCCAGCACCAGGGTTGCTCCAGAAGCTCTGTCCATAGACAGTCCTGGGGATGGGGTCCCCTATTATCTGCCTAGTGTGAAGCCCAATCAACCCACCATCAATATCCAAGTCAAAGTCGTTTGGCCAGTCACTGCCTCACGACTAGTGAATGGAGTCCTATTCCACACTGGGGTATCCGAGGTTGGATAGTGTTGATGAAGGTATTCCTTTGGTTACTGATGCTAAGGCAGGTTGCACCTAAGTCTTACAGTCACAAGATCTTCCCAGTTTTAAGGGTGTACCCAGGATCATGCTACAACTTGTAGTACTACAGGCAAAAATATGACTCTATCCTACTGGGTACAAGTGTGGAATTTCCCAGTGAGTACTAGTCTGGAGAAGTTGTGCTGCCTGGGTTGGAGGATGGGTGGTGGAGAGAGTACTTTGTTGTCAATACTGATGCCTGCCTGGCATACATATGAGTTTTATAGCTGCCTGTTCAGTCTTGGGGCAGGGAGTTTCCTCCAGGACCATTCAAAGGCTAGCAATAATGCAGGCTAAAACTCAAGTCTATCCCATTGGTGTTCAAGTCTCTGCATGATACTGAGGAAGATCGAGATGCTCCTGTGAGGTCTATGGCCTGGGTATAGAGGACTTTGATTTTTGCCTAGTGTTGGGTTTCACAGCAGTGAACTTTGCAATGAGCTCCAAGGCAAGCAAGCTTTTGTGCCCTGCTTCCCCAGCAGGTAGACTCTTGTTTTCTGTCTGCTTTACATGATTGATGGAGGGAGATGGCAGTAGTCTCTTGGTCACCAGGTCAATGCAGTTCAAGTGGCCTAGTTTTCCAGTACTGTCCTGAGACAGCACAGGCTATGGTACTCTGTCTAGTACTGCGTTTCATCATGGTGGACCCTGGGACTGGGTTTCAAGTCTAAGGCCTGCATGTCAATCTTTCTCCCTCTTTCAAGAAGCAGATGTCTTTCTGTTGCTTGGAGTTGACACAGGTAACTCCTTTCTTACTACTTTCTTAGTTTGTCTTTTCTTATCATACCAAAATCAAGCACTATGTTCTCCCACCTGGTTTCCTTAACTCCTGTGAATGGGTTTTGGTATGTGACTAACTGTTCAACCTGGTGTCTGTGGATAGTCAATCTCTGGAGGATCTTATTCAATTAACATCTTCACCTCCTTTAAGATATTTTCTGATTTCCAGATCATTGAACACAATACTTGTAAAAAGTATTTGTGAAATGCTCACCTCAAATAGAGTTTCATTAACTTTGAGTTAAATATGCATTCATTCTCTGAATATATCAGAATATATTTTACATTTTATTTCATTTATTTGTTCATAATGAAGTCTTAAACAGATTAGCAATGAACATTTTTCAATGTTGTTTTTATAGGTTGCAAAACAAATCTAAACTCTTTTGATTTGTTAATTATTGAAAATTTGGTTAAGTCTTATTTGGAAATCACAATTTTAGCAATAAATTTATTCTAATAGAGAAAATATCTATGAATAATTGGTCCATTATGCATAATAAAAGAATTTAATAGAAAATAAATTATATTGAAGTTCAATATTTTAATTAATGCCTATGTTTTATATTTGTTTATTTCACTACAACACATAAGAAAGGGAGTTACTGTTTACCGTAATGTATAGACATTCATATACTTATTCTTTTCTTTTTCCTTTTTCTTTTCTTTTTCCTCACTTTTGTCAGAATAATCTTCACATCTCAGAGTTTAGGTCAGGACCCAGGCTGGAAAGCAAAATTGTTTGAATAAATAACAGGTACCAATAAATGTCACTATGGAAACACAGAATGAATGTTTCCATAGAAACTCTAAGCCTTCCTACTATATTTATATTGCTATTCACTTGTGATAATATAGGTTTTTTGTTATTATTATATGTAACAAAAATAAAAGGTAGTTTGTGGTCCAAGAATTGGGACAATACATAGGACCCAAGGAAAACCTCTTCATTCAGTCAGTCAGCTATCCATGCCTGCTTTCCAAGAGTTGCTCCTGTTTTTTCCAGTCACTTTTCTATATCCTGGGATACAGTAGCGAGTAAGAGAGAGAAAACCTCTAAACCTTTTAAACTTCAGTATTTGTGTGTATAATTTAAAAGTAAAATGAAATCAAACATAATTTAATTATATAGTTCCACACAGGACTAAGAGCTCAGAGTTAATGGTATAATTTTGGGTGTACCGAGTGTGCACTATTAAGCTGTTTTATCTCTCTTCCTAGCATCGCCCCCAAACTTGCTGATTTACCTAATTACCTAAGGAAGTTCCTACTTACTCTTTAAAACCAGGACTGTTTGTTAGAAATGCCATTTTCGTTCTATTTTGCATGTACTTCTAATGTTGTGCATTAATATTTCTTTGCCTTATTTTCTAAAATAATGTGGGATATTTTTTGTTTTGTTTTTGTTTTGGTTCATTTCAAACTAGAATGGTAGATTTAGTTGTTTGAAGTCAGTGTGAACACCAGGGACAGTGAAGAGGAACACTAGATTCCCAAGGTTGGATCTAAGGACATTCCTTGGAGAACTGGTCTTGACTACAGTCATTTTTACTATGTTTAAAATGCAACTTTCCATAGATATCAGGGGAGTACACAGGGTTAAGTATCATCACCTGGGATGTTTTCAATACAATGCTGTAATTTCTCAGAATTTATTATTTTCCTTATTGTGAACAGTGAACTTCCTTAGTGTTTTCTATGTGCCAGACATGTTTAAAAGGATTACTTACATTAATTAATTGAATACTCACAAGATCTCTTTAAAAATAGCTCCTTTTCTCTTCCATTTTTCCAGCAGAGAAGACTAGGCACAGAGTTAACCATAGTCAGAGGTATTAAATGACAGAATAATAACCAAATCCAAGCATATTTGCTTGAGAATCTTTGTTCTCCTATGTATACCAATTATCACGTTAAAGAAAAATGAAAATGATAGGGATCTACAATGAGATAATTGTGTCAGTCAAGTGTCTTCTGAGAAACACTGCAGATGCATTTTCTAGTTTAATCTTCACATTCATGTTGATGTCATCATTCTTATGTTAAAAGTTGGAGACTGAAATATGGGAGATTATAAGAGTTGCTCAGGGAGAGGTTGCTAAAATTTGGAAGAATTAGTAGGCAAATTCATTATGGTAAAGCCTGATCTTGTTCACCATAACATCCTAGATTGGGGTCATAGAAAATAGAGAAAGGGATTTTTTTTTTTCCCTTAGGCATTACACTAAGCCAATGACTCTTTTTGTTTTTTCTGGTACTGGGGATTGAACCTAGGGCCTCATGCATGCTAGACACTCACTCTACCATTGGACTACATCCCCAGCAGTAAATCTTATTCTTGAAGTTACAATTTAAGTGCAAAACAAAATATCATACACTTTCCTTTCAAAGAAGGAGCTCTTTTGACTGGGTGTGTCATGACATTCAAACTATTGGCCATTGACCAGTTCCATTCTTATTCTTGTTGTTAATAGCAGTCATTTTACTGTGAGCCATTTATATATACCAGGAGACATATTCCTTTATTTTGCAAGAACACTTTATGATTAATTGAATCTAAGTGATTAAAATAATGGATGAATTCTTTTAATAACTATGGCAATCATAAAGAAATAAACAGATTGTCAAAAAGTTAACTTCCATTTATATCTGATATATACCCAGTGAATTATTAAATTATGACACATCATTTATTTTGTTTCTCCTTAGACATAAGAAAATAAACCTCTAAAGGAAACTCCCAGTGGGGTTCAACCTTTAGTACTCATAAATTTAAGTGGAACAGGTTTGAAGGAGAAAATAAGAGAAGTATCTTATTTACATTGAAATATGTTTTATCTCATTCATTTCCAAAGATATAGAAAAATGTTGAAATCTTATTTTCCTCTCTCCCTCTTGCATGCACACAGGAACATGCAAACACTGACCCGTAATTGTAGGAGTCATTAATGTATGCTCCAAAGACTTAAACACCTATTTGAAATTTACAGGTTTACCCTTGGGGGATAAAGCTTGATCTCAATGATGAAGTGAAAAATCTCCTAGCTATTGCTTTGATAATAATGTTATCATTTTGGCAGATATCACAATTTTCTCTAGCATGATGCTTTGAACTTCTAAGGAGATAATCATTTTGAAAGTCATTCCCAACAACATCATTGACTGGTGCCCCATAATCCTTCTACATTACTGAAGACAAATCATCTCCAGACATGTCTAATAAGAGAGAGTCACCCATCCATAATAGTTACCAAGTCTATTGATATCTTGGCATTTTATTTTCATTACTTATAAATATGATATCCACTGACTGAGCAAGGCCACTTCTGACCACAAAGATGAACTTGTTTTTCTTGGAATAGAGTTAATGCAGCCTGTGAACCCATGATTCACATTTGTTCAAGACAGAGGACAGAGAGAAACTGGGCCCTGACTAATGGAATGGGAGACGCAACTAGACTATCAAGGGTACACACAGTTCAAGGCTTCCTTCTGGAGCCACTGAGGTAATTTTAGTATTGATAATACAATTATGGAAAGAGTTATGTTCCTGACCTCTTTCTTTCACGGAAGTTGACACATCTGGGATTCTCAGAGGGATTTTTCATGCCACAAGAAACTCTGAGAAATAATTTTTCAAATTCTTTAGAGTATTAAGAATCACCAAAACAAGTCAAACCACATGCATTTATTATAACTATGAGTATTTTGTAATGTATTCTACATGTCTGATAAAACAGTATTTATAGCTTTTTGATGTCTGATTCTGTTTGCATTTACTGATTAAATGTAATTTTTCATCTTATCCATTAAACTTCTATCACAATCCTTTGTGCAATTTTTTAAAAGCAAAACTCTCCTTAAAAAGATTTACCATCAGAAAAAATAACAAAATAACAATGTTAGCTTTCTGTCACCATGACAAAATGTCTGAGAAAAACCATATAATGGAGGAATGATTTATTTTGACTAATGGGTCCAGAGGCTTTGGTCCATGATCACTTGGCTCCATGGTTTCTGGGCTTGAGGTAAGGCGGACCACCATGGTAGGGGTATGGTAGAACAAAGCTGCTAATCTCATAGAAGAAGAGTCCCCTCATTCAGGAAAGCAGGTAGGAAGAAAAAGAGAGAAAGGGGCCAGGGACCAGGTCATGCCAGTGACCTACTTCCTCTACCTCCTACAGCCTACACCACTTCCTAATACTCCTTTCAGGTAGGAACCTATCCATAGATTAATCCATTGATGAGTCAGAGTCCTCATGATTCCATCACTTCTTAAAAGTACACTGTAAACACTATTGCACTGGGGACTGAGTCTTTAACACAAGAGTGTGGGTACATTGTAGATCCACACGATAGCAGACCCTAAGGCAAGTATCCCACACTTTTTAAAAATAAAAAGCTAATGCCATGGAGTATATGTATAGTCTACTAAGAAGTTACTTTAAAGGAGCAAATGATTTGCACCTAAAATTTCTAAGCTGTTTGTAAAGGATTTATTTGACCACATTACCTCATAGTAGTTTGTCTTAGCTAGGTTAATTCTGAGTAGGCCAGGTTACCAACCTTTCTTTAAAAAGTTACTTCAAGTCTGTGGACTTTTTCTTTTCTTTTTTTATTTTTGTAACAAGAAAGGGATAACTCAGAGGTATGCCTTCCTAAGGCAGCATTCTCTTGTTCTTTTTTTTTCTTTTTTGATTGAACTATGTGTACTTGAATTTTTAATCTCATTTTCCAGGCTTATTTTTTGATGTTTGAAATGACGAATGTCATGGGAACAAATGACCTACATGACCATAAACATAAACTGTAAAACCCTTAAATTGCTTTTAAATCATCGTAGTTTGAATTATAGATCTGATTCTGCATCCAGCAGTCAAGAAAGGTTGAGAGTGGCCTGAGAGCATTATTGGTATGGAAGGCAATGTTCACCTCGAGCAGAGCACTCTGGAAGTACAGCTCTGGGTCACATTGTCAGAGTATATGGAAATCAATGTTCATTTTCCAAGTAAGAGGAAATGGTCTCTCTTGAAAAACTATTCCATCCATACACTTGACTTTGTAGGTGGCACAGATCAAAAGCTTTGTCATTATTTATTCTTCCTTCAACTAAATATTATGTACCTGAATAGAAGGTGTTTGTGCAATTCATCACACATGCTTTCTGTCATACTCAACAAATAACTACCAATTTTTTGGAGAGAAAAATTCATGATGACAAACTTTTATCATCATTACTTATGAAATTAAAGATTTGAGAAGTCATCAGGAGCATTCCCAGTGGTAAATATTAGCTTTCTGCTAAGGTCTAGGCCAGGCCTCTTTATTGACATACCATAAAATAATGATTATTTTTTCATTTTTCTGAAGAATTGTGATTATAGGTGTTATGGTTTGAATGGAAGGTGTCCCCCAAAAGCTCACATGTGAGACAATGGAAGGTTTGGGGGAGAAATGATGGCATATATTTTCAACCTAATCAGCTAATTAATCCCTTATGGGGTTAACTGAGTGGTAACTGGAGGCAGGTGGGGTATGGATGCAGGAAGTGGTTCATTGGGGTGTGGCTATGGGGTATATTGTTGTATGTGGAGAGTGGAGTCTCTCTCTCTACTTTCTGATCACAATGTGAACTGCCTCTCTCCCCAACACTACACTCTTCTCCCATGATGTTCAGTCTCACCTTGAGCCCCAAGGAATGGAGCCAGCCTTCTGCAGACTAAGACCTCCAAAACTGTGAGCCCTTAAATAAACATTTCCTCCTCTCTTATTGTTCTGGTTGGGTCCCTTAGTCACAGCAGTGAAATAGCTTACTAAAATAATAGGTTTTATAGCTTTTTAAGACGTTGGCTAGTAACTCAAATGGACTTGGATACCATATGATATTTGACTGAACTTAATATTTCATTCTACCCTAAAACACTTTCTTGTAATATAATCTTTTATAAATGTGTAGTGTTATGTATATAGAATATGCAGGAGGAATATTTTCATGTTTATTCTCCTACAGGAAAATTAATTATAGAACCTGAGATACTATGATGCTTGAGAAAAGGAAGGGGAAATGAAACTTGGGAAACACAAGCAAATGGAGATTTGTAAAATATTCTTCAACATCATTAGATGTTTGGTATATTTGAGGGAGAGAACTCTAATTATATCAAATGTTCATATACGGTGTTTCTAAGATACTTCCCAACCTTCAAAAATTGACATTCATTCAAATAATAGTTTCCTCTTGCTTGAATGTGTCCTTTATATTGTGAGGAAATTAGTGTTGAACATTGTTTCTTTACATGTGACATCTAAGCCCATTTGAGATAAACCCCCAAATAAAAAATTTTGTTGTACATGTATAACAATGTGATCCTATAGTATATGTAATCAGAAAAATGAGAAATTACACTCCATTTATGTATGATCTATCAAAATGTATAAATTCATTCTGCTGTCATGTACAACAAGTTAGAATAAATAAAAAATTTTTTTTAAATGTTGCTGTAATCTATGCAGAAATTGTCTGGTTTTATAAGTAGGTTATGCTAAAAGGGAGCTTTTTACATTGCTTATCTTTTACACAAGATTCTCCTACCTTCTTAATAAGATTTAAGAACTGCAGGGTGGGTGGGCTCTAGGATGTATATCTGAATATATCTCCCAGTCTTTTAGGTGCTGAGTAAATTTGCTTAAGTTTGACTTAGAGGCTGTGAATGCCTCACCGAGATCCCCCTGACCAAGCCCAGCTCCCACCTAGCCCATGTCCTCAGCTGCTTCAGGAGTTCATTGCTGATGGTTCTCAGGAGCTCCAGCTCCAGAGGATTGCCTTATGCATCACTGTGTCTGAAGATCCCTGGGAGTGAGGCATTCCCACCCTGGGATGTCTCAGTCCTCGACTGACTAGTGCAAGATGTGAAAGCTTAGCTTCTTCACTTGGGCAGTGCAAACTGTAATATCACTTACACTCCAGAGCCACCTGTGGGATCCAGCTGATTTTGACTTCTCCTAGCTCCTTCCTCTGACTGTCCTGTTTCACTCATTCACTTACTGATTTCTCTTGAGGCCATTTTTAGTGGTCTATTTTCTAGCACAAGTGAGAGTAATTTTTGAAAATAGATTTAAGGCAGGAAGGGAAGCAGGGAAGTGAGGACACAAAGCATCTAGTGGTGGCTACATAAATAATTGATGAAGTTTAAATCAGTAGATAGGGTTTTTAGCCTTTTTGAGGTTAATATTATTTTTTATTTGCATTGTTTGAATCACCCTGTCTTCCCTTCCTGTATAAGAATAAGAGACAAATGGAATGCACTTATGCATCTTGTTCCCAGGGGTGAGGCCACATAAATAATTGTTGTCCTGGAACCTGGGTGATGGCTGGTGGGCGGGTGCAGAGAATTCAGCAAGACAAAGAGAAGCAGTTAAGAGTTTATTGGAGGAAGACACACTGTACGCTTGCAATGGGGATGTGGCAAAGACATCTGCCTGTGACCTGAGAGGGAGTCTGGGCTGATATGGACTCTGAGTTCTTTGTTCACCTTTGGTGGGCTTTTTTCTAGGAGTGCTTTATGCTCATCAGAGGATGATTGACATCCATCAAATCCTTCTTCTCTGGCTTTCTATTAAATGGGAGATACAAGTAATACATATGAAGTCTTAAGCAGGGGATTCTCCTAGGTTACTATAGATCAGACTAGGATGTCTCTGCACATGTACCTGGGGGCTGTTGGACAATCCTTTGAAAAGAAGGATCTTGCTGTTTGTGCTTCAGGGATATTTGCTCTTCTGATAACTGGGAGGGGCAGGATGAAAGGGAGGACCCTAGCCTCACTATAGGTCTGCTAATCAAACTGAGGTGGGTCACTAATCTCTCCTGCCTCCTTTTGGTGTTTTTCTGGTGATGAGAAGTCAGAATGAGAAAGTGCTCACCATCTTCCTGATTGTTCACTTCCCTGCTTTTCCCAGAAGATGCTGCCTATGCAGGCTGCCTTTGCTGGGGTTCCTCTGGATCTGGCAGATTGTGTATTTAAAAGTGGCTGCTTTGAAAGCTTCATTAACTGCTTGGGACCTTTAGGGTATTATTTAGCATAATTTAGGGGCTAGTCTTAGAGAATTCCAAGATGGTGAATCACTCTAAAGTATGCACTAGAGATTTGAATGAGTCAATGCACCCAGGAGGAAGCTATCTCAGTGCCCAGGGGACAGTTCGGGACAGGATGGCTCTGTCTTGGCCCTTTCTGAGCAGATTGACTGGGGCTGGCTTCCTTTTGCTTCCTTCTTTGTGCTATAGAAGAGTATTTTACTAGTGATAATCTAGGTGTCTGAAGGAATTAGTGGAGTTTTCACTTATTTAGAGATAGATGAGGCACTGTCAGAATCTGGATCTGTAAGCCAAGAAAGAAGATTAATTATTTCCCATCTTTAAACAAAACCCAGTGAGTTCTGAATCCTAGTGCATGGCATTTGTATTAGTTTGCTAGGGCTGCCTTAACAAGGCATCCCAAATGGAGTGGCTGAAACCACAAAAATTTATTGTCTCCCAGTTCTGCAGAGTAGGTGGTTGAGGTCAAAGTCATCAGGGTTGATTCTTTTTGAAGGGGAATCTGTTCCACATGGCTCTCTGAGCTTTTGGGGTTTTGCTGGCAATTTTTGGTGTTTCTCAGCTTATACAAGTCTTGTGCCTATCTTTGCATTCACAGTAAGATGGTATTCTCCCTGTGTGGATATCTGTCTACAAATCTTTTTTTCTTTTTAAATTTGAGCTCAACCTAGTTATAACATTTAACTTAATCATCTCTGTAAAGATCCTTTCTTCAAATGAGGTCTCATTCTGAGAAACTGGTGGTTAGAACTTTAACATGTGAATTTGGGGAGACATAACTCATAATAGCATTATTAATACATTCTTCTGTGTTGGCTGGTGTCATGGCTTGTAGTCACCTTGTCACTCTTCTCAATAAATGAAAATTATGTTTTCAAGTTAGAGGTAGAACTTCAAATTGCATACCTGGTAGTTGACTCAGGTAAGCAGGAGTAGGAAGGCAAACCAAAGCAAAACAAGTGCCCTGTCCTTAATAAAAGAGAGTGGACATTCACCCTTAGGGGATTTAATTAAAAGGAGTGTGGTAAAAGATGTATTCCTCCTCTTGCCTTTATTTTGTTCCTATTTCTGAGTGTGGCTGTGTTGCCAGATCTTCTGAAGTTTTAAGAGATGCTGTAAATTGATATTGTGATGTTACAATCTCTATCCCTTTTCCTTCTATTACTTCACAGTTTTGAAAAAAGCACAGGAAAAAATAAAGCAAACCAGATGTGGGCCAGATGTGACCAGGGTACTGTCCGTCTGAGGTCAGTGACCTCTGGTTCATTCATTTGAAATCTGAGTTCCTCCATGAGCATGGATCTCATAATCGAGTCCTAAGAGATGGCATGGTAGAGTGGATACTGAAGCAGGATCTTGAATCCCTGAATGGAAAGCCACATAATGTTACTTATTAGTTATTTTTGATCCTAAAAAAGTTATTTATATTGTATTGCCTCAATTTGTGCAACTAGAAAAGGCAGATTAAATATAATCCCAACTTCACAGATTTCTTATGAGGAGAAATTAGCACCCTTTTATGGTGGCAGGTGAACAGAATGTACTCAATTCGTGTTAGAATTATATTAATTACAGCAACACCATTTTACCTAACATCTTTACAGGGTAAGGTTTAATGAGAACAAAGTAGTCATGTATGCCTGCAAGCATTTGTAAAATTATTGTTTTCCAATATCCTTTATTGTATAGCATAAGCCATTATGTATCCTCAGTCATTATGACATATCTTGCTAATCTTTCTTGTTTATTGGATGCTGTAAACCACCCTGTAATACAATTTAGATACGAGACAAACTGGCTGCAATGGAAACTCCAATTTTTAAACAGATGAAAAATTTCTTGAAGTCAACCTGAACAGTTTAGATAGGTGAGAATATGGAAAAGTTTAATCGTTGGACAATTAAAGAACAGAACATTGACAAGTAGAATAGGATTTCAATAGAGAACAATTTGAGTATCAAAGGGAAAAAACAAGAGTTCCTTGGAGAAACTGGTGTCACATACTTTTATTTTTTTAAAAAAGGTTTATTTTAGGACTAGGCTGTGAAAGTATAATGTGAGCTGGGTCATATCATGATGTTTTATAATTTTGTCAAAAATAATGCATCTATAATAATTCATAGTTTTAGGATTATAGCTTGAAATTATAGCATTCATTTGCATGCATGTAAATGAAATTGCTTGTCATTTTTAATTTTGCAATGTAAATATTTTTCTTACATTTAACTGCAAAATTTTGCATCTTTTTAAAGATGTATTTTTGTTTTTAGCTTATCCGCTCATTTATGCTGGAGAACACATTTGAAATTCTCAGTTTTCTACATGGCTAAAAAGATTCTTGATTGGACTTTGTAAAGAAAACTCAAAGATTAATTTTAATATAATCCCACATTTTGGAATCAGAATTGGAAGAATTAATGAAATAGCTGAATGGATTATGACAATTCTATCATTCTTCTGTGTACCATTCACTGATGTTAGTTTATAATTTCATTTTAGCAGGGAATTGTTGAGTCTTTACCAGATGGATTGATAGAAATGTCTCTTTCCTGATCTGCTCTATTCTGCGCTGTGTTTGTTATTCTCTTCCTCTGATCATACATTTTGCCCCCCCCACCATTCTTGTTCCATTCTTGCATCACTGGAATTGTTGCAACCTAACATTAGGACATGAGTTATCCATTTCAGAAAATTCAAATTCTCAGAATCAACTGAGGGTAGACTTTGAAGTAGAGTTGTAGCTACTTGTTTCTACTGAACAGTTTCATTGATTGATGGGTTGATTTTTTTTTTCTGGTTCTGGGGATTAAACTCAGGATACTCCACTACTTAGTTACATGCCCAATCCACTTTTTTATTAATTCTTTTTAGTTTTACATAACATTAGGATTCATTGTGACATAATTATAAAACCATAGAATATGAGCAGCTCTAATTCAGTCCCCAGTATTTATCTTTCCTTCCCCTCTCCCCCGCCCTGTTCCCTGTCCTTTACTGATCTTTCTGCTATTTAGTTTAATTTTTCTTTCTTTTAGTGTCTTGTGGATACACATGATGATAAGATTCACTGTGGTACATTCGTGTATGGACATAGGAAAGTTAGATTGCAGTCATTCCATTGTTCCTTTATTTTATCCCTTCTTCTCCTCAGTCCCCTTCATCTGGTCCACAGATCTTTCTTCTATTTTGATGGAATGTCCCCCTTTTCTCTTTCTCTGTCTCTGTCTGTCTCTGTCTCTCTCTCTCTTTTTTCCCCCTTATTTTGGATTAGTTTCTGTACATCAGAGAAAACATTCGATTTTTGACTTTCTGTCTTATTTCACTTAGCATGATGTTCTCCAATTCTGTCCATTTATCAGCAAATGCCATAGTTTCATTCTTTTTTATCGCTGAGTGAAACTTCATTGTGTATATATATATATCATATTTTCTTTACACATTCATTTGTTTAAGGGCCCCTAGCTTGATTTCATAGCTTGGCTATTGTGAATCGTGCTGCTGTAAACACTGATGTGGCTGTGTCCTTACAATATGTACCATGTGATCCAGCTCTCCCACTCTTTGGTATGTATCCAAAAAATCTAAATGTTTTCAGTTTTTAATATGTTATTTTCATTCCAGTTGACTTCAAGGAATGAAGATATCATGTCATTTTTTTAATTTATAATTGTTCTTTTTCATATCTATGGATATAAGATACATTAACTAAAATACAGACATTTGTACTGCATTTCTGCTATAAGAAATTTTACATGGCCTAGAAATATCATGGTCCTTTGGTAATTCTTTTGATTTGTTGACTTACGTCAAAAAAGCACTTTCTGGGCTGTAGTTGTGGCTCAGTGGTAGAGCGCTTGCCTAGCATGTGTGAGGCACTGGGTTTGGTCTCAGCACCACATAAAAATAAATAAAGGTATTGTTTCCATCTACAACTAAAAAGAATTATTTTGACAAAATACTTTCTGCTCTTTTTCATTTGTTTGTTCCAAATAATGCTAAGCAATTAGGTATATCCATCAGCAATTTGACACTAAGTCATGTAATTTATAAGGCTACTGCAGTCTCATTTAAATTTAATGGAAGTAACTTATATAAGCATAATAGCAATAATGTTATTTAAAATAGTAACTCAGGGAAACCTGCTCATAGATAGATTTATATGAATACATACTTTTTTCAATGTAGTGCCTTGTCTTTGTGATGTCTGTTACCTCTCCAAGTTTTTTTTTAAATTCTTAAAAATTTCAAATATTAAATGAACAGAAATAAGTTTAAAAATATGCCAGTATGTACATATTTAGATTTGACTCTATTTGCCTCTGATGGAGCTTTTTCTCTGAAATCTATATTTATGATCCAGTTTAAAATGTGCTTCCCTTACTTGCCGTCACCTCATTCCACAAAGACAGGACTCATGCAGAAGAGCACCTGCTCATAGGCATGTGCGTTTCCATATGGGTACCATAGGGCACCATAGCAAATTGCCAGAGACTGGGTAATTTGAAACTGGGTGTTTTTCACATTTTAGAAAGAGTTCTCCTCCTCTTCCCTATCCTTCTCCTCCTTTCCTTCTCCTCCTCCTTCTCTGCTTCTCCTCCTCCTCCTCCTTCTCCTTCCCCTCCTCTTTCCTTTTCTTCTACTCCTCCCTCTCCTTTTCTTCTCTCTCTCTCCCTCTGTCCCTCCCTCCCTCCATCTCTTTCTTTGTCTGTCTTTCTCTGTTTGTTCTTTGTTTTTTGTAAGGACACCAGGACTGATTAGGTCTGACCCTAATTCAGAATGTCCTTGTCTTAACTTTGTGCATTTGCAATGACTCTGTTTCCACATAGGATCACATTCTGAGGTTCCCTATTGATATGGGTCTTTGGAATCTATTCAATCCAGTAAATCATGTTTTCCTTTTCTTGATAGATAAGTCTATAGTCATTGCCAATTCACAATATAGATTTAGTGCTTTCAGATATACTTAAATGTCTTACACGTGTCCTTTTTCAATACTTCCTTTATGTTTGAAATAGCAAGTTGATACTTATATATCAGGTGCACTAGTTTGAATAACTGTATATTTCACTGTTCACAAAAATCAGTTATTTATTCATTTTGAATGAAAACATAGTTTGCAAGTTTAGCTCTTAGAAAAGTATGAAAATTAAGATGAACGTTGACATGATAATACATCATCATTCATGTCTCTTTTTATGTGTGGATAATGATTCTCTAAGCTTGACAATATGAGACAAAGGGGTGGGGGAAAAAAAGACAATGTTTTAAAGACATACAACACTTTTTTCTAGACATACAACACTTCATTTTTCAGTCTTCTCCATACTTAGACTAGAGTTGTATGACAACATTCTGACCACAGAAATATGGTGGTTCATTAAAAAGTCCCCCATGCCCTCTATCCTTTAACGCACCATCCAAATAGCTGGAAGCATAAGATTCTAAGAGGTAATGCCACCCAATTGCAGAAGAATGTGCCACTCTCTGAACAGCCCTTAGGAGTTGAGCCTCGTGGGCGAGTTGTCTGATCAGCAACATTTACATTTGTTCCTGTTTAAGTGCCTGGGCTTTCGGAGTTCTATGGCAGCTACCTCTGATACCACCAGTTACCAAGACGAGTCTTGGTTCCTCAGATGTTGAAGGATAACACCAGAGAGGCACATGGAGGCAAGTCTAGAGTAGAAAGTAAGAAGCTTTATTAAAGTAAGAAGCTTTATTAAAAAAAGTAGAACGGACTTCTCCTGGGTGGAAGGAGGAGACCCAAAGGTGGAATTATAGCTTCTAGGTTTTGTTCTCCTGTTCCTTCCCCTTTATCTTTCCTTCCTGCCTTTGTGACTAGGCCCAGGCGATGCAGGTGAGATGGCAAAAAAGTGAGAAGCAGATGGGCAGGGGGAAGGGCCAAATGGAGTTATTTATTCATTAGGGGCCCAGGGGGCATTAATTAGCAACTCCTTGCCAGTAGCCTTTTGAAAAGGATGGTAAGGGCAGGTAAATTTGGTAATCAATGGGCTCCCAAGGTCTCTAACATTCCATCTCCCAGGGGCAGTCTTCAACTTTCCAGAAGCAGATGGCCTACATTTTCTTGATTTGACACTATTCCCTATTCTACACTAACTGCCTGTCCTCAATTCTGGCTTCACCATTACTTAGGTGGGTTCTAACACAACATGGTAGCTTACTTCAGGATATTGCTCTAACGAAAGCTCACGTGACAAAGGAACTGATAACAAAGCCCAGAGATTGGGATCTGTGTTGGCTAAACATTTGCTAGGATTGGTGCCTACATAAACTTGGATGGTAGATCTTGTTCTTACATAGCCTGCATGTCTTGGGAAGACAGATGGGAGGAAACTGGGTTCATGTGCATTGGCTACCCCTGACTTTATTTTAAATAAAAGGTGAACATCATAATGAAGTGGCTGGTTTACTGGGGAGTATACTAAAGAAGAGTGACCCTAGAAATCTGGAGTATTTTAGGGTTGAAAAAGCCCATAGTTTCCATACCCTTTACTAACAGGAGGTAAAATTTAAATTTCATTATTCTTTTAAGATAGACCCTATATACTTCATCAATATCACAAAATTATTCAGGCCAAAGGTAAAATCAAAAGCTTGGCCTTCCACCTTTGTTTTATTTATTTATTTATTTTTAAAAAATAGACTTATTGCTCAATGAGAGAGACAGAGGGAGAAGGAAAGAGAGAGAAGAAGAAAAGAACAATTAGTTATTGGCATATTGAATGTCTATAAGCACATAGATCAGAAGGTCTTTAACCTTCTGAGGAAGCTATAACGTCAAAGAACTTGTAAACACAGATGAAAGAAGTATGTTTGCCCCTTCAAAATTTAAACTGCTTTTGAGAAACTAAAATTCCCTTAAGAAGAGGTCAGTTTTCTGGCCATGGAGACTATCAGGAGAGCATGCTGCCCCTCCTTCTCCAGGTGTGATGGAGAGGTGATGACCAGGAGGTCCTGTGAAGGTACAACCAGGCCATGGAAGGCCACGTGCCAAGGAGCTATGGAAGCTAATCCTGTAAGCCCAAAAAGGAAAATGGGAGGCAGACCTTCACGTATTCAGAGAAGCCTTTATTCCTTCGCAGAGTCGGGTGTCATTCAGGTCCACTTTCCTGATGGAAAATGGCCCTCAGTTACAGAGGAGATTTTGGCTTTATAGGGTACAATGATGTCATCACTGGGAGCAGACTTGACAGTCTGGGGCTAGTTGAACAGGTTAAAATCTTAATTCAGGAAGGCAGTTGTAAAAAGGTTGAAACTCATTGTCTGGGGAGATAAGAGTCCAGATCCCAGGGATGAGCACTCAAATCTTGCCCATGGGTGTTGGCTGTGCTTCCGTTTAGGACTGATTAGCCATGGGGGAAGGCCATGGTTTAGGGCACAGCATTCAGCATCTGCCTCTTTCCCCCAGGGTCCATTGTTATCAGGAATGTACTGGGAGAGGTTTAATGGTTGGCCAGTTTCCTTTCCCACTTCTCCAGCTACACTGTCCCTTCATTTTTCTTGGGGAGTTATTTTATAGGAATATTATTTTCCATAACCCTTCAAATCCTGTTTCCTCTGGCTGTACCTTGAGGTGGAGGCACATCACTTGGTTCTGACCAGCTGTGTACATCAGGATTTTTATACACCCCATTGGGTCTCATTGTTGGACACATCCTGCTAACCTTCCAGCTCTGTCTCCATCTGTGAAGCCCAAGGAGGAGGACCAGCTGGGGAGCCACAGAATTCAAATGCATTTTTGCCTTTGTCTGATGTTGGAAAGCTGCCAGAAATTGGTTCTGGGAGGGCTGTGTGTAGGAGACCTCTGTCCCAGACTTGGGGGCTCTTGGGGGTGGTGCTGAGCATTCTGGGGTATATGGTCATGAACTCTCTTTACTTTTTTCTCAAGTTAGATCCTCTTCTTGGATCTTGATTTAACTTCCTTGTTTTACTTTTTATCTCCTGAATAATTTGCTGAGAGAAGATCCATGAGAGGTAAAATTTGGGGGAACTTCCATTTGACATTTTCCACCAGCCTTCTACACTCACACCTGGCTGTTTCTTCGGATATGAAATCCTGGGCTATAGTCATTGACCCTTTCAGTCCTCATGTGCATGTCCTTCATTTATGGGAGACTTTTATTTATTTATTTATTTATTTATTTATTTTGTGGTGCTGGGGATTGAACCCAGGGACTTGTGCTTACAGGGAGATTTTCTTAAGCTGTTTTCTTAAGCTGTTTTGTTTTGTTTTGTTTTGTTTGTTTGTTTTATTTTTTCCTCCCTTTTAAGTTTTACATTATCTCTCTTTGGAACATTATTTTCTCTGATGCATTTTCTATGATTTCCTTAGCGTTGTACAGTTATTCAGTCTCTTTTCAAGTGTTTAATATGCAGTTTAGCTCATTTGCTGAGCTTCTCTTTTTTGTTGCAATGGCCCTATTTTTCATTTTATGAGTTCTTATTAATTTTTTCCACATATGCCCATTTTTTCCTCACAGTGTTTCTTTATGTCTCTTTAAAATTTATATTATATTTTAATAATTTTGGCAAAAGCTACTTTTATAGTCTTTGAATTTTTCTATTATTTCAGTTTTTAAATGTACTGTTACTATTGTTGTACTTGCTTACTTTCACTTATAATTTCTCATTTTTTCTTTAGTTTTATAACTTTTAACTTATAATTCTCTTTTCATGGGAAATATATTTTGTGTGTGACTAGCCATTTTTTGGAAAGTGTCCCTTTAGACTGATTCTATATCCCAGAAGAATCCCTAGCATTTTAAAAAAGCACTTGGACCTTAGTTTCTGAGCAAAGGTGTTCCTGTAACACACAGCTACACTGATTCAATCTCAGCCTCTTCATAGAGTCCAAATCTCAGAAAAGATGGGTTTTCCTTCTGCTCAGTGGTTTGTGTGATAAAGGCCCTTTGACGCTTCCTTGCCATGTTTCTGGTCCTGTGTATTTGAGATTTGTCTAGTATTCATCTTTGCTGAGATTTGAATGTTTTTGTTGTTGAAGGCTATAGTTTTTGTAGATATCTCACCTGCAATTTTTATGCTGGGTGTGTTTACCTCCTACCTCTGAGGGAGTGCGAAAAGCCAAGCAAAGCATTCAGCATTTGACTTCTATACTGAAACATAAATATTTCATGTACGAACCTATGAAAAGGCACTGTGGGCATGGAGTAACAAATACCACCGTTCACATGCTCCTGTGGAGAGTGCTGTGCTATTGAGAAAGCAGCACTTTTGCTTTGATATATTTAGAATTGGTTGAACTGATCTGCACACTCCATCACATACATACACACAGAGGTTACCTGTCAGTGTGTCCACACAGCCCTCAACTATAGTTCTGCTCCTTTGTGGCAGTGGGCACACATCTGTTTTAGACAGTACCCTCCTTAGAAATACCCTTCCTTTAAGATCTGGCATGGAGAGCTTGCTAGGGAAAGGTCCCTGAGACAGTGGTGGACCACTCTTTGTAACTGTGGATAATGATGGACCCTTCCTGGTCCTCTGCCTGTGGAGGGGAGGCACTGTGCATCAGCATCACCTTCAAGTGGCTTCTCAGTGACTCCCAGTGAGGAGTGAGCCATGCTCTTGTCAGAGACTCTCTCCTGCTAAGGCAGAACTCTGAGAGGAAGCCAAAGTGTGTGAGTGTGAAGGGAAGAGAGCTCACGTGAACACACACACTCATGTGGCGTTGGAGGAGAGATGTCGTGAGTGTGTTCCAAACTTGAAAAATTGCATTTTGTTCCCTTGCATCAAATTCATCTTTCTATCTAATTAATTTTCCCTAATCAGTGCAGCCATATGGAAAATGCAGACGAGTTGACAAGTTGACTTTTATATCTTCTACTATTTAATGTACATTTTTTCCTATCATGAAGCTGAGCCAGGTGGTCGGTCACATAGTAAATCATACATCACGTCCAGTGTGAATGGCTATTTGGTACCTGGGAGACATTGGATCGTCTATTTTTATGTGATTAATTCTTCTCACTAAAATTGCCTTGATCTCTCTCTTGCTCCTGTGGTTAGATTACAGAAGTCCCAAACTCACCTCAAGGGGTTTGCAAAACCTGAGACTTACTTTCATTTTATTATTTATTGAAGCTAAGGTTTATAAATTTGTATGAGTCTACATAACACACCTACTATAAATATGGTATGTGATGGAACAGTTTTGGGGCTTTTGCTTTTATAAATATTCTAAAGTATTTTGAAATGATTTTTAAGTCAATAATTTACTAGTTTAAATTATTTGCATTTAATTAAATGAATCAAAATAACCAATACTATCCCTGTTGGAATTACCTCATTCCAAATAAGTGGGCAAACTACAAACAAAAAGAAATCAGATTGTTTATTTGCCAGTGTAAGTGGAAGGAATGTCACTAGGAAAATATACCAAGAAGTTTTGAACTTCTGCCGATGTTAGTTTCCATGGAAATAAACTAGGACAACTATGTATTATGTTTGGGGTACAAATTTTATTTAACCTGTTGCCCAAGAGCCTCCTCTCACTTTATTCACTATCACTTTGTTGAATTGCAGAATAAAGCGATGCTAAAATAAAATCAATCTTTATTATTTGGCAAAACTTGCAAAATTTACCAGTCTCAAAGATTAAATTTCTTTCCTTATGAATTTCATTTTTGTGCCTCAAATTAAATGTCTTCAAGATGGTAGAATCTTGTAGACATTATGCTTGGTATGATTTGTGAAAGTATCTTAAAATGTTCTAAAATATGGAATATATTTCTAAAGGAAAGAAATTTGATTTGAAACCAAGATTCATATCATTCAATTCAGTGAAAACCAGGTTGACTCTAAAAATATTAAAATGCATCAAATACAAATAGGTATTAAAATATGAGAATCTGTGATTATAAAGCTGATGAAAAACAAGAAATTCTATTGCCATATCTCTACTGGTTCTAGATCTTCCAAACTCTAGTGAATTTCTCCTTATGTATACATATGAAAAGATGCTCAACATGTGTCATTTGAGATTTTGCACATTAAAAAGACAATGAAAGGCTACTACACATCAGTCAAAATAGCCAAAATCCAACATACTGACACCACCAAATGCTGACCAGATTGTGAAGCAGTAAGAACTCTCCCTGGCTGCTTGTGGACTGGGAAATAGTGCAGTCACTTCAGAAAGCAATTTGCCAAGGTCTCATGAAACTGAACATATTCTTACGATACCACCCACCAGTCACACTCCTCGTTATTTTCACAAATGAGTTGAAAACTTATTTCTATACGAAATCCCATTCATGGCTGTTTATACAATTTTAACCCTAATTACTAGAACTTGGAAGCAACCAAGATGCACTTCAGGAAGCAGATGGATAAACTGTGATACTTTTAGGCAATGGAATGTTGGTTCTGTGTAAAAAGGAATGAGGTGTCAGGCCATGAAGAGACGTGGAGAAACCTTCATTGCAGATTGTTAAGTGAAAGAAGCCAATGCAGAAAAGCTGTATATTACAGGTTCCAATTATATAACATTATGGAAAAGTCAAAACTGTGGAACCAGTAAAAAAGATCAGTTGTTGAAGGCGATTGGGGTGGGGTGAGGGATGAATAGCAGAATACAGATGATTTTTAGGGCCTCAAAGTATGCTGTATGAAATTATGGCCATGAATACATGACATCATGCATTTTTCAGAACCCACAGAATATACAGAACCAAGAGTGAATACAAAGTGTGGTGCTAGCAACGTGTCAGAGGAGGTTCTTGGATTGTAATGTATGCATGTACCACTCTGACTTTGAATGAGGGTGTGAATGTGGATGAAGGCGGTGTAAGGAAACTCTTCATATTTTCTGCTCAGATTTGTTGTACACCCAAAACTTCTCTAAAAGTAAAATCTAACTATATAACTGACAGGAGGGTTGATATTGAGAATACATAAGGAATTAAAATAACTTAATAGCAAAGAAGCAAAAGATTTTAAAGTGAGCAATAGATCTAGGTGCACAAGTAGCCATCAGGTGTGTGAGCAATTGCTTAGCATCACTAACTGTCAGGGAAATAGGAATGAAAACCGCAGTATCACTTTGCCCCATTAGAATGACTCTTATTGAAATACTAAAATAGCAAGTGTTAATAAGAAGGTAGAAAAGGGGAACCCTGGCACAATGTTGGCAGGAATGTGAACTAGTAGAGTCATTATGGAAAACAGGGTGAAAGTTCTTCAGAAAGTTAAAAACAGAACTACATATGTAACAACTACCTTATGATCTAGCAACAGCTACTCCTGGATATATATAAAAAAATGAAATCAATGTGTTGAAGAGATATCTGCGCTACTGTTTGTTACAAAATATTCACAACATGCAAGAAATGAAAGCAACCTAAATGTCCATCAAAGGATAGCTGGATTAAGAAACTGTGGTACACACACATAAAGGAACACTAGTCAGTCACAATAAAGAATTAAATCCTGTCCATGATGTCGTCTATGATAGAAATTCCAGGAACAAACAAACAAACAAGCATTGTTAGTGATGCATATTTGGGTGACAAACTATGAACAAGTTTAGAAAATAAGCACCATACATATCAGGATATTGAATGACTCTGAGAGCCAGGAGGGGTTGGTAGTGTGGGGAAGGTAAGAGGAGAGCTTCCCATTGCTGACCAATGTTCTGTTTCCTTATTTGGGTGTTGGTAACTTGAATGCAATATTTGGGATTAAATCACTGAACCATATTTGTGTTTCATGAACTTAAAAACAACTTCTTAGTACATTAAAATTATTCATAGTAATGGGCTTCATTTTTGCATATTCACAAATGCGAACAACTGTTATATGCATTTGAATACCCAGTACAACCCCTTTCCTCCTTTCCTACCCATCCCTGATCCCATTCCTCTACTCTGTTGGCCATTTATTTATTTATTCATTAGAGTTATATATGGTTATACATGTATCTAGCATAATTTGGCCAAATTTATTCTTCAGTTCTTCCCCTTTTTCTTCCCTCTTCCCTCCTTCTTGTTCCCCTGCTTCTATTCTACTGATCTCTGTTCTGTTTTCGTAAGATCCCCCATTTTTTTCTTTCTAACTTCTGCATATGAGAGAAAACATTGAACTCTTGACTTTCTGAGTCTGGCTTATTTCATTTAGCATGATGTCCTCCAGTTCCGTCCATTTAGGAGAAAATGATGTAATTTTATTCTTTTCATGGCTGAGTATAACCCCATTTTATATATTTACCACATTTTCTTTATCATATGTCTATTGATTTGCACTGAGGCTGGTTCCATAATTTGGCCATCAAGTATTGTGCTGCTATAGACATTAACATGCATGTATCACCACAGTTTGTTGATTTTTAGTTCTTTTGGAAAAATACCAAGGAGTGGGACACTTGGGTCATATGGAAGTCCGGTTACTAGTCTTTCAAGGCACCTCCATCCTGCTTTCTAAAGTGGTGTACTAATTTGCAGTCCTACCAACAACGTATAAATGGACCTTTTCTCCCACATCCTCACTAGCAATCATCATTATTTGTATTCTTGATGGATGCCCATCTCCCTGGGGTGAGATGAAATCTAAGTGCAATTTTAATTTGTATCTCCCTGATTACTAAGGGTATTCAATATTTTTTCATAGATTTGTTGGTCATTTGTAGTTATTCTTTTGAGAAATGTCACGTTAGATCCTTCATCCATTTATTGATTGGGTATTAGTATTTTGGGTGTTAAAATTTTTAGTTCTTTATATATGCTTATTATTAATCTCCTGTCAAAAGAGTTGCTGGCAAAGATTTTCTCCCATTTTGTAGGCTCTCTCTTTATACTTTTGGTTGTTTGCTTTACTATGCAGAAACTTTATAATTTAATGTTATACCAATTGATTCTTGGTTTTATTTTTTGAGCTTTAGAAGTCTTATGAAGAAAGTTGATGCTAATGCCAATGTGTTGGAGTATTACTCTTATGTTTTCTTCTAGAAATTTCACTGCTTTTGGTCTAATTCAAAGATTTTTTATTTACTTCAGTTGGATCACTGTTATCCATACCTGGATAGCCAGTTTTCCTACCATCATTATTAACAAAGCTATCTTTTTCCCATAGATACTTTCAGCACCTTTGTCAAGGATCACATGACTTTATTTGTTTCACTGTCTCTTGGTCTATTCCACTGGTTTATGTATTTGTTTTTACGCCAATATCATGCTGTTTTTGTTATTATCATTCTAGAGCATAATTTGAGATCAGGTATTGTGATGCCTCCAACCTCACTCTTGTTGCTCAGGATTGCTTTAGCTATTCTGGGTCTTTTATTCTTCTATATAAATTTTAGAACTGTTTATTCTAGTTCTGTGAAAAATCTCATTGGTATTTTGGTAGAGTCTGACTATTTTGATGACAACAATTCTACCTGTCCATGAACAAAGTAGGTCTCTCCATCTTCTGAGGTCTTCCTTAACTTCTTTATTCAGTGTTTACAAATTTCCATTGTAGATGTATTTTCCCTCCTTAGATTTACTACTAAGTATATTTTCTAGGTTATTATGAATGGAGTAGTTTTCTTGATTTCTTTCTTGGCAAATTCATTATTGGAGTATAAGAAAACTATTGATTTTTATATGTTGATCTTATATCCTGCTACTTTTCTAAATTATTATTTTTTATCAGATGTAGAAGTCTTCTGGTGAGTTTTTTGGGTCTTCTAGGTATAGAATCATGTTGCCAACAAACAGAGATAGTTTGACTTCTTTTTTGTCTATTTGAATCCCTTTAATTTCCTTTTCTTGCCTGATTGCTCTAGCTAGTTTCAAGAACAATATGGACTAATAGTGGTGAGAATGAACATTCTTGTCTTGTTTTTGGTTTCAGAGGAAATGATTTTAGTTTTTCTTCATTCAGTAAGATATTGGCTTTAGGTTTATTATTTATATCTTTTATAATGTTGAGGTAAATTCCTTCCATTTCCATTTTCTCCAGGGTTTCTAACATGTATGGGTGTTGTATTTTCTCAAAAATTTGTTCTGTATTTATTGAGATTATCATATGTTTTTGTCCTTGATTCTATTATTTGATGAATTATAACCTGATTGATTTACATATTTTGAAACAATCTTGCATCTCATAGATAAATCCAACTTGATCATGGTGTACAATCTTCTTCATGTGTTGTTACATGTGGTTTGCTATATTTTATCAAGCAATTAATAAATCACTGAATCTATATTCACCAGGGATCTTGGTCTGTAGTTATCTGGTTTGGGTATCAGGCCAATACTGGACTCATATAATCAGTTTGTGAGTGCTACTTCCCTTTCTACTTCGTGGAATAATTTGAGGAGAATTGGTGTTAGTTCTTCTTTGAAGGTCTGATAGAACTCAGTTGAAGATCTATCTGGTCCTGGACTTTTGTTGTTCTTGTTGTTGAAGACTTTTTATTACTGCCTCAATCTCATTGGTTGATACTGGTCTGTTTAAATTTTCTGTATCCTTTTGGTTCAATTTGGGTAGGTCATATGTGCTTATAAATTTGTCCATATCTTTTCTCTCTCACCTTTTAGTTAGTTTGAGTTGGGGGGGGGGGTTATAAATTCTCTTATTTGTTTCAAAGAACCAAATATTCATGGCATTGATCCTTTGTATTATTTTTTTATTCTTTATTTCATAGTTTCAGCTCTCACCTTAATTATTTTCTGATTTCTACTGATTTTAGGCAATTAGGTTTTTTCCTGCTTTTCTAGGGCATTGAGATGTAGCATTAGGTTGTTTATTTGGGATCTGCTTATTGTTGTTGTTGTTTTTAATGTAGGAATGTAATGTAACTTTCCTCTTAGTACTACCTTCACAGTATCCCAGAGATTTTGTTATGTTCGATCACTGTTCTTGTTTGAGTCCAGGAATTTTTATTTCTCTTCTATTACTCCTCTAATTCATCCACCACTTAAAAGAGTACTGTTCATTCCTCATGTGCTTATGTGGCATCTGTAAGTATTTATGCTGTTGGTTTCTAACTTCAGTCCATTGTGATATGACACGATGCATGGGATAATATTATTTTGTATTTGCTAAGACTAACTTTGTGTACTAAAATAGGGTATATTTTAGAGAACGCACCATAATCTGTTGAAAAGAAAACATATTCAGCTTTTGTTGGGTGATCTATTCTGTAGATGCCTGTTAGGTCCATTTGATTTATAGTTTAATTTGGGCCAGAAGTGTCTTCATTGATTTTATTTCTGGATGACCTGACTTTTGTTTAGAAAGGAATATTGAAATCACCAAGTATTATTGTAATGGGATCTTTCTGTGATTTAAAGTCAAGAAGTGTTTGTTTTGTGTAAGTAAGTATACAAAACAAAGTTTGCTACATAAATATTTACTATCATTATATTTTCTTGTTAGATTTTTTCTTTTCACAGTATACAGTGCCCTTTCTTATCTATTCTGATTAACATTTATTTGAAATCAGCTTTATCACTATGAGTGTAGCTACTCATGCTTGTTTTCAGACTCCATTTGCATGGAATACTTTCAATCTGTAGATATCTTGGCTTATAAAATGAGTCTCTTACAAAAAGCATATGATTCATCTTTTTTAAAAAACTCATTCTGCCAGTATGTGTCTTTTAATTAGCTGAGGCCAGTTATATTCAGAGTTAAAATGAAGAGAAATTCGTTAGTTCTATCATTTGGTTTGTTTCATAGGTTTAACTTACTTCATTTACTTAATTGCTCTTCTGAGCACTTCATCCATCTTGAGAGCCCTGGGACTTGTTTTTTTTTGTTCTTTTTGTAGTCTTTAGTTTGGTATTTTCTGAAGTGTAGGTTTAGTAGTTTGTGAATTCTTTTAGTGTATCCTTATCATGGAAGCCTTTATTTATCTTTCAAACTTTTATGGATATAGCAACTTTGGCTAATTTTTTTTTTCTTTTGGAGTTTGAATATATTCATTCCAAGCCCTCCTGTCCTTTAAAGTCTGAGTCAGGAAGTCTGAACTTAACTTCTTTATTGGTCTACCAATAAATGCGATTTGATGTTTTTTCTTACAGATTTTAATATTCTCTCCTTGCACTCTATGCTGGACATTTTGATTACAACGTGTCTTAGAGAGTTACTTTTTCATCTTTTCTATTTGGTTTCTACATATGTGGGTGTCCACCTTCTTCCTAAGTTTGTAAAACCTTCTTCTATTATTTTACTGAAAATGCTCTTAATGCTATTATTCTGTATTTCTGAGCTTTCTTTTATCCCAATGACTCTTTAGTTTACCTCCTAATGTCTTCCCAGAGTTGTATACTCTGATCATGGTCTATTATTTACTTCTTTTACTTTCACTGCCAAGTGTTCTATCTCAAATATCTGTCTTTGAGGCTTTGAGCAGAACTGCTTGTATGTATTCAAGTCTGTTAGTGATAGTTTCAAGTGAATTTTTACTTGATTTATTGTATATTTTATTTCTAGGAGTTCAGATTAATTTCTTCTCAGAGTAACTATTTATTGAAAGGGTCTTTCAACTCTTGTAATTGATCTCTTTATTTTCTAATCTGTTTCTTAGATCTTCTTTTAACTCATAAATCACTTTCATAATCGATTTTTGAAAGTTTTTTTCTAGAATTTCATTCCCTTTTTTGGCTGCATGTTCCTTTGTTGGGGGATTGTAACCTTTAGTGGATGACTTTTTTTGCCTCTTTCCTCATGTTTCAGAGGTCTTGGGCTTGTTCATCGTTGAGATGTATTCCTCTTCCTCTTTTGTGAGGATGTCCCTTGGCATGTAGTTGCCTCTTGTAATATGTCCTGTGTTGTTGGTATCTCTTAGCTTCAACACACAGGCTTCATGTAATTTGAGCATTACTTTAAACTTCTGATATCTTTCCATTTGTCACAGCAGAACTGCTGGATTATTACCCTCTTTCAGAGTTGTCACAATATTGTGGTTTTTTTCTGAGACTTCTTTTGGAATATTTCTATAATTTTGCTATAGGAGTAGATGTGCAAGAGTGGTCATTCCTACCTGGGGCCTTATTATGGGTTTGCACTTTTGGTCTCCCCTATGCTCTGTGTTAAATTATTAAAATTAAATTGTTAAAATTAAATTGTTGAAGTTTGAACAGGGTTGTGAAGGAAGATGTGCTGTCACATTGCTGAGTTGTGGGTATAGTTCAGCCACAGATTCTTGTTCCTATGAATTCATAGTGTACCAGTGCTTCCTACTGTCTCTCAGAAAAATGGGAGATAAGTCACAGCACTTTCCATAATGATCAAAATACAGCATTAGAATAAATGTGTGGTGTCTACTATGCATATAACCCATTAATTAGCACAAAAAGAGGATGGAGGGGTCAACATTTAACAACAGAAACGATAAACACACATGAACTAGGTCTAGCATTAAAGTATACAGTAGGGTCAACCCATCCCTCTCCACTATGAAAAACCACAATAATAGGAATGGTGGGGGCAGTAATTATATAAATCAAATTTTATTAAATATAATAAAATTACCATTAAGAGGAAATAAAATGGGATAGGAAGGGAAAACAAAGTTTAAAATATTCAAAAGATGAAGAGTGAGAAGTAGCAAGTGATGGTTATGAAGCAGAAGCTACAACTAGCTAAAAGAGATAAATAGGAAGAAAGAGAAAGATAAGCGAATTTGCTATTGAAGAGGAAAGAGAGGAGAGAAGGAGTAAATAGAGAAACAAAAACAAGAGCCAAAACTAACAAGTCAAACACACACACACACACACACACACACACGCATCTACCTTGTGTCAAAACCAGGCAAAACAATAAGTGGTTGAAGAAAGAAAAACATAAATTAAAAAGGAAGAAAAAAGAAGGAAAGAAAGTGATAAAAATGAAGAAAACGGAAGATTGATCTATAGCTAGAGTTGCAAATGTATTCTATGCCTCTCTATATATTGATCTATAGATATGTAGTTCTCTGTCTATAAAGAGACACATACAGTGATACAGAGAGAAAACTATAGTTCTATAGATATATTTATAGAGAAAGAGAGATCTCTCTCTCTATCTCTGTGAGGAAATCAGCACAGCTAAAGCAGGCACACACACACACACACATTCACTTTACACTCACACTTGATGGAAAAAAGAAGAAAACATCTTGATGAGAAGTACAGGGCCTGTCTCCTCTGAGGTGGTCTGGACTGTTGACAGGAACAATGGCCCCTGCCTATGCCCCTCTGCTCTTGTTTCTGTTTCCTCTTGGGCTGTGTGCCCCTTAGAGCCACGCTGGGATTGCTGAACTTGTCCTCTCTGAGTTGTCTGGAGCTGCCAGCTGGAGGGGCCCAGGGCTGAGGCTGGTTGGAATGGTTCCCTTCTGACAATTTTAGGATGGGACAGAAGCGAAAGTGGTGACAACTGGAGTTGTGTCCTTGCTAACTAAGCAGATGCCCTCCCCGGGCGGACTGATGGTGCCTTCTAAATGGGAGGTTGAGGTGGCTGGCTGTAGTTATGACTCACCTTTGGTGCTTGGTGGGGAGGTACCTGCTCTAGACAGAGGAGTGGGGCACCTGAGGGAAATCCACTCTTGGGCAAAGTGACCGACTTTTGTTCTCATATACTTCACCTGCCTGCCAATGTGCTCTTCCCAGGATCAGAGCCCAAGGTGCAAGTGTGCCACCTGCCCAGCTTCTGAGATCTCCACCCACAGGGAAAGGGAGAGGTCGCTCCACTCTGTATCCTGGGCCTGATTCCCCCTGGGCACTGTCCCTCTGTGCCCACCTTGGTGGCACCCTACCAAGAGGACTCTGGATTTCATGCCCAGGCAGGGACAGGTGGCCTGTGCTTATTATGAACTTGCTGGCCACTGCAGAAAGCTGCATGAGAAAACTACCCTGTGGTGGCTCTAAGATTGTGTCCTATGGGTTGTCACTCTCCAGTAAGAGGGCACTGCGCCCTCACACACCAACCTGCAGCAGAGGTCAAACTGCGGCTCTCTTCCAAGGTTCTCCTGTGCCAGATTTTCTTCACAAATTCAGTCTTTCTTTCTCCCAGGATTGCCACTGTCCTCCAGGGAGGACCAGCCTCAGCATTATCAGATTCCCCAGGGAGTCTTCCAGGTCTTGTGTTCAAAGAGCCTGAATTTCTGTCTCTGTGATTTATCCTAACCCCCCTCCCTCCCAACTGGAAGCAGTGTTCCTGCTGCTTGAATCCCATGTCAAGAGCAACTGGAATCACACCCTTCCTCTGCTCTGCCATCTTTCTGTCCCCACTACAGATCTGAACTTTTAAAATATGTACATTACATTTCAAGATAGAAGTGAAAATTTATACCCCATATGTATTTAATGAATCCGAATGAAGTCTGTAACGATAAAAAAAGTTAAAAAATAAATATGAATAAAAATGTTGATAAAATTTTCTGATATCACAACCGATCATCTGATATAGTCTCCGAACTGCAGGACCTTACTTTGAAGACAAATGGATTGGATTGTAGACAATGATAGCCAGACTTCAGACACACAGACACACACATGTACATGTGTGTGTGTACCATTTGTTGAAGACATATTTGATCTTTTTTCATGATGATAATGTTTTACTGTTTCATTTATCCTTTCTTCTCTATAATAGAAGCTTTTATTTTCTTCCTAACAAATAAGTGGAGTCACTGTAGAATAAGTATTGGGTAATAGCAAGAATTAAAAAGCAACAACATAAATCCCTCGATGGCCTCACCTGACTCATCCTCAATGTCGTGGCCCAGGCTCATCTCCTGGATGTCCTCTCAGCTGTGTTCCTGCCATAGTTTCCTAACGTGCTCTCTCGTTTGCTCTCCCTCAAGTCCATTTCCAAACTGTCACCTCTCTCAAGGTAAAATCTGACCACGTTGTTCACAGAACTACGTTTTCTGCTGATAAATTAATGTTTAAACTTCCCGGTTGGGTAGATTGGCCCTTTCAGAACATTTTCCGAATTTGCATTTCCAGTTTCAGTTCCCAGTCTCCTGACTGGTGCCCTGAGCCTTAGCCATGGCAAGCCTTCTTAGTGTTTTCTGACCACATTCCAATGACATTTGCCATCTACTGCTCTGTTTATTCTTCCTGACATGCTGTTTTCTTCTCTCTGCAGACTAAACTTATCCTATTCATCAAAGAACCCAGATAAATATGAGCTCACTCAGTGTGCTCTCTCAACCTCTCCAGGCTGACCCTTCTGTCCTTCATGTCCCTCCTGCATTTGACTCTGATATTCTGCAATAACAGTACTTTTTATCATTGTATCCAGAAAGCCTCATATTATGCCCAGAAGAATCAGAAGAATTAAAACATTCATGTACAATGATTATTTGTTGTGTGTCCTTGTCTTTTATACTTAAAACAATGCAGATGAATACCTAGCTTTATGAAGTTGATTGAATAAGTCTTAGGTAACGTGTAGACTTTGTATCCATTACAGTGCCTGTCACGTGCCTGTGCTCAAGAAATACTTTTTGGGCAAATTGATTACAATACAAGTGAAGGCTGTGCGCATGAGACAACAGGAAAGCTCTTAGTGAAAGCTGACTTCAGCGCTCTTGCAGGACTTCACTCTCAAGACCCCCTGACACAGCCTGGTGGAAAGGCTTACCCCGCAAAGTCCAGATGCCACTGACCTCCAGCGTTGGCAACTGTTTTCATACCATATATCCTTGGGATTTTCTGTTGGAAAAATCATGATCCAGAAGCTTCTCACATCGGGCACATATTTATTAAGGCACTTTAATCATGAGAAGAATGGAGGAACTTTGGATTACATATAGTGAAATGAGAGGTGGGGGTGTGGGGGTATGAAAGATGGTGGACTGAGACAGACATCATTACCTATGTACAAGTATGACTACATGAATGGTGTGAATCTACATCGTGTACAATCATAGAAACGAAAAGTTGCACCCCATTTGTGTACAATGAATCCAAATGTTGTCTTGTAAAAATTAAAAAAAAAAACTGATCATGAACACTAAGAAATAATTTCCATGGATACAGTCTACAGAAAGAAACATTGTTCCTAATAAGGTGCACAAATGGAAGCTTTGAATATGGGAATATGCAGATACAGATCTGGAGTTAGGAAACTGCCTAAGAAATACAATTGGGAGGACCATGAACATCTTTCCAAAAATGCCAAGGTGATTCTTGCACATGTTATCAACTAAGCACTACTGTCCAAGGGTGAGGATTAAATACATCCTGTGCAGGGATCAATCCAAAAGGAATGGGAGAGCTCTAGGAAGGTCAACAAACCTGAAATTATTTAGATAGAATAATGAAAAGTCTCTTGCCTTGTTTATCAAAAAACTTGTGAATCAGAATCTGGAGGCTCTCAAACACTGGAAGTGAGAATTGTATGTGGAATTGAGAGTTTGTGACAGAGACTTTTAAAGGAAAAATAAAACATTAAGAAACAACAGGTTTACACACAAACCATTGGTGCCAAGTGGCGTGGTTTACAAAGTGTCTTTATCAACTAGTTAACAGCTCATTTATCAACCACCATTAGTTTAATTATAAGCAGGGAGGCAGTGAATACACAAAAAATATTTTAAAACCCTCAAATCATCAAGTTTTTTCTTTCATAAATGGAGTTATTCTCAGACAATAAAAAGAAAATTAGAGTGACATCACAATAGCAAAACTTACTTTATAGGTTTTTTTCTAATTAAGGACAGAACAATATGTCCTGCTTTTCACCGAGGACAGCAACTTCATTTGAAAGTTCTCCTTCCAATACCATTTGGTTAGAAACTTTGGAAATGTGTTTAAGGAGATTTACTGATAGATCTAAGCTAAGACTGATCGAGCTGCAAACTTCCCCTTACCTGAAGAACAAGTCAGAGTCTCCCCCACAGTCTTAGTAACCAGAAAACTTTTGTCATGACTCGGGTGGAAATAGAGATGGCCTAGCATTTCCAAGTAATTACTTTGATCTAGATTTTCATTAAGCAACTTCAACCCAGGCTGTTTCTGCTCCATGCTGTCTTCTTGAGTTAGTCTTTCCTAAAACTCCAACTGAAGAGAAGCTAAGGAGAACTGCATATTTGTTGTATTCAGGACTTGATGTATTGCTTGAAATGTGTTAAAAGTTTGTGAGTGAAAGAAGTTTGCAATCTCCTCTAGAGAATATTTCCATTCAGAAGCCTCATCACTGTGGATTCACTGTGCTAAGTGCTGTAGATAATTCCTGGACTTTTAATTGTTTTCATTTCTGCAAATGAAGAAACTATACCCAGAAAAATTTATATGCAAGGCTATAAAGGGAGCTTTGGGATACTGAGCCAGCATCGGGTCTCAAAATTGTTTTCTGATTCTCAGTCCTGTGTCTTGCATATCCTTGAACATAATATTTCAATGATTTTTTTTTCTGTTTCTATATGAGAAACCCTTGATCAGTGTTGAATATCCACTTCAAATCTTTACTTAATTATAGAAGAAGCAGGATTATGTGTGTTTTAGTCAACTTTTTCATTGCTGTGACCAAAAGACCTGACGAGAACAAGGTAGAGGAAGTTTAGTTTGGTTCAGAGTTTCAGAGGTTCAGAGCTATGGTAGGTGGACTCTTAGCTCTGGGTCCAAGGTGAGGCAGAACATCATGGCGGAAGTGTGTGGTGGAGAAAAGCAACTCAGGGAGTGGCAACCAGGAATCAGAGAGAGGGAGAAAGCCCCACTCATCAGGGACAAAATACAAACTACAAAGGCACAACCCTAGTGACCTTCCTTCAGCCACAGCCTACCTGCCAATGGACACCACGTGTTAATCCATATCAGTGAATTAATCCACTGACTAGGCTAAGGCTCTCCTAATCTAATCTGTTCATCTCTGAACATTCTTGCATTGCCTCACACAAGAGCTTCTGGAGGACATCTCCTATCTAAACCAAAACAATGTAAAACATAGCAGCAGATCATTGTTTTAACTGCACCATCTCTGATATAAGCTAAATAAGAACTTGGGTTCCTTTTTGAATCCCCAAATAAAAAGAAGCCAAGAGTAAGAAGGACAAATTATCTCCAGGAATGAATTATTTATAGCAGATACTTAATAGTATAATTTTTTTCATAAGCTTTTCCTAAGAACTGTTTTCAAAGGAAGAGCAATAAAAAATCTGAGTACCCTGGAAATGACAGGAGTGGAAATAAGAGGACAAATGCTGAGAGTGGATTCCATCAGATTTCTTTCCAGCATGTTTATTGTAATGTCATTTCCTACTTGGGGTACAAAGTCTTTTTTTTAGTGTGTGTGTTTCTACCAAGTTTTCCTTATCAATACATGGACTAAAATTCAATCACATTCTACCAAGTATATTAAAAATCCTTTAGTGCTTTTGAGGCACCTAGGACTTCTCTTTATGAGGCAGAATCAGGGGTGGCCTTGTGTGGTTAGTAATAATGTATGGCTACCCAGGCCTATAAATACCGATTCCATACAGGTTTTTACGATCAGATTAACTGGAGATCACCTCACTGTCCAGTTGAAAAGTTATACAGATCCCTGGAGAGCAATCCTGAGTTCATAATATTCAGTTTAGAATATAAAAAGAGAAAAAAGCACAAAAATAAAATAAAAAGTAGGAAATCATACCAGAATTTAGAAGGTCTTATTGTCAAGGAGCTATTCTAAATTGTGTCTTTAGTAGACAATCATGGGAAGAGCACTAGATTTGGAAGAAAGAATTCAGCTGTGAAATTACAAAATAATTTTATAAAATGAATTGCTCATCTTCCCCCCAAAATACCTAGCAAACAGAATATGGAATAATCTATCCCTACTTTATAAAATGGGAAAGGCAGCAGTGCTTTATTAAATTACTTGCTCAAGTTACTATAGTTAGTAAAAAGCAAAGTAGGGACAGAACATTGATGGTCAGACTCAAACTAGATTTTTACTTTATATTTTCGGATCCTAAATCTGATGTTCCTTTACAATAACATGAGAACAAAGGTGTTAAAATATTCTCTGGAAGATAGGGTAACAGAGTCCATGCTTATTTATTTATTTATTTATTTATTTATTTATTTATTTTTCCCTGAAACACAATAAAAAACAAAAGACAAAATGCTTGGAACAAGAGTTTTCAGACATTGGGTAGGGTAGTACAGTGATCCCTAGGAGAGGGAAATGAATGGGGTAAGAAAACTAGTAAAATCCAATTGTGGTTAAAAATTTGCAAGGTAGAGTACCAGCTAAGAGAGAAAAGAGAGGCAGAGAGGGAGGGAGAACCTAATAGAGAGCTTTACCTAATTGGCATTTACAGACTGCTTCTGCTAACAAGGGCAAATTACATATTCTTTTCGAGTACATATGGGACATTCATAAAAGCCAATTTCTGAGCCATAAAATAAATCCCAATAAATTCTAAAAGGACCCAAGTGGTATCACACAGAATGGTGTAATGGTATGTAATACTTGGACATATACCATGGTGTATGTTCAAATGTGTAGTTAAATGCTAAAGAAACTGCTAAAAATTGTTTTAACAAGCCAATTAAGAAGATTAATGGATTCTCCATAATTCTGAATAATTCATGAGTATATAAATACAGACTATATGGGGAAATGATGAAACAAATACCAAGATGATAGATTTAATCCAACCATACCATATACACATTAAGTACAAATGGTTTAAACCCTCCAGTTAAAGGAAGAGATAATTACATGGGATTACAAAGCAGATCCAAGAGTGTGCTTCATTAAAGAACTCCAATTTAAAAATGAAGAAACAGAAAAGCTAATTGTACAAGGCAAGAAGAAGACGTACCATCTTAATACTACACAAAATGCAATGATATTACTTATCAAACGAAGTAGATTTTTAAGTGAAAGAGTATTAACAGGTAGGGGTGGTGATGTAGCTCAGTGGTAGAGCTCTTGCCCAACCTGCATGCACAAGGCTCTGGGTTCCATTCACAGAGCTGCCAATCAAAATAAGAGTATTACCAGAAACAATGACAGTGATGGCAGTCACTTCATAACGGTAAAGGGGTTAATTTAGCAATGACAATAAAGACCTGAATATTTATGGAACCAACAGAAGAGTTCCAAAACACATGGAGTAGAAAAGCAAGGAGGAATGGGCAAATTCACAAAAGTAGAGATTTTCATACCTCCCATTAACCGGCAGAAAGGTTGGAAAAAGTCAATGGAGATACAGAAAACTCAAGCATTATCAATCAACTTTACATAATTGTAAATGCCTCTGCCAACAAAGGCAAATCTATATTCAAGTACATGTGGAACGTCTATCAAAGTAGACAATTTCTGAGCCATAAAATAAGTCAGATTCTAAAAGGACCCAAGTCATATAAAATATGCTTTCAGGTCACATGGATAAAATTAGAAATTAATAATAAAAAGCTGAAAAACCTGCAAATATTGGGAAAGTAAGTGGCACAATTTTAAGTAATCCATGGTTCAAAGAAGTAATCAAATGGAACACTGAAAATCATTTTTAACTTAATGAAAACAAAAATAGAACCTATTGAAACTTGTCATATAAGCTAAGATAGTACCTACAACTTTGTGTGTGTGCACACATGTGTGTCAGAAAAGGATTGAAATCCGTGACCTTAGCTCCACCTTAAAAAAAAAGACTACGTTAAATGTGATCAAATTAAACTTAAAGTGAGTAAAAGTACCAAAAGAAAAAAAAAAGTAAATCAAGATGAGAAATAAAAAATCAGAACATAAAAGAGAGAGATCAAAATCTGGTTCTTTCAAAGATCAATACAATTGATAAACCTCTAGTGAAGGTGATGGATGGGGGGAAGAGAGAGGAACCAAAGCACCATTGTCATTAATGGAAAGGGTCATTAGTCCAGAGCCCAGAGTGTTTACAGAGTGATAGGCAAAGTGATGGGCAACACTGTGCTAATATGTGGCAATTTAGATGAAGGGAAAATATTCCTTGAAAACTCCCTCAAGAGAAATTGGTAACTGAATAGTGCTTTCTCTACCAAACCAACTGAATTTGCAAACTAAGATAATTTGAGGCCCCGTGAGTTCCCTGGTGACGTCTATCAACCACATAAAGATGAATGGTTGCCTTTAATGTTAGCCAACATCTAGTAAGAAAGTGGGCAAAACATATGAACAGACATTTCACCAAAAAAAGATAAATGAATTAATAAACACATAGAAAGATGCACTACTTTAGTCATTTGGGAAACACATGTTAATACAGGAGATGTCCTTATACCCTAGAATGACTAAAATGAGAAGCCTGAACCAAATAATTTGGGAATGATGTGGAAAACTTTGACCTTTTTCTATCATGTTATTGGGAATTCAGAAAGTTATAAACATCTTACAGAACATTTACGTATTGCTATGGTTTGGATGTGACCTGTTTCCCCAAGTTCCTGTTAATCCAGGAGTGTTCAGAATTGAAATGATTGGACAGGGAGAGCAGTAACCTAGTCAGTCCATCCTAGTTTGAATGGACTGATGTGTGGTGACTGTAGGCTGTGGGTCACTGGGGGCTTGCTGAGAAGAAGCATCTTCCTTGTAGCCTCTGTCCCTCTCTCCCTTTTGCTCTCTCTGCTTCTGGACACAAGCTTGAGTTAAGCAGCTTCCCTGTGCTGGTCCCTTGTGCCATGATGTCCTACTTCATCTTCAGTCCAGAGCGATGAAATCAGTCATGTATAGACTGAGACCTCTGAAACCATGAATCCCAAACTTTGCTTCCTCTAAGTTGTTCTTGTTGAGTGTTTTGGTCATGGCGATGAAAAGCTAACAGAACACACACATACCTGTGACTTGCCCTGAAACTGAAATCAATCAAAATGTCAGGAGATGAATGCTTAAATTAATTGTGTTATATCATGATAGTATACTCTTCAGTGGTAAGGAACAATGAACTTTGGCTACATGTGACAAAATGAATGAACTGCAAAATAATTAAGCTGGAAAGAACTCAGAAAAGAAAAAGTACATATTCCATGATTCCATTTGTGCAAAATTCTAGAGAACTCAAACTTGAAACACATAAAATAGATGAAAAGTTGCTTACGAATGGGAGGAAGAAGTAAAGAGGCCCAAGGGTGGATTTCAAAGGTGCATGTTAACTTTTAAGGATAATGAATATTTTTGTTGCTTTGATCATTGTGGTAATTTTATTGTGTATGCGTATGTGTCTGTACTGACCTATACACAGGTCAGAACTGATAGAACAATACACTTTATATACAGTTAATTTTATGTCCATGAAGCAGTAAAATATTATTCTGACCAGAGTTTTCAATAGTATTAATAATTAATATCTGAAGTGATGGCTAAAGAAAAAAAGAACACAAACAATTTGGATTGATGTGAGGGAGGGGTAAAACATTGTCTCTTATGTGGTCTTTGCACTAAACCCAAACTGAAAAATGACTCAAATGTTCATAAATAGGTGAACAATTAAACGTGATGTTGTATATTCTTACAATGGTATATTACTTAGTCACAAAAAAGAACACACTTTGATACATGTAACTATGTGAATGACTCTCACTGTTATGACTACCTTTCCCAAATATTATAAGAATGTTTGGGTAGTTGAGTTTTTTAAGTCCAGTGAATATTTGTATAATGGATATTTTTGCTAGATTGCTTCCCAGTGAAGTGATATTAGTGAATGATGAATTATCTAATTTGTCTGCAAGTTATTTTGGGGAGAAATAGTTGCATTTTCTTATTTAAGAAATCAGATATATCATAATTATAAGATACTTAAGGTTATATGTCCTATCTTCAGAATAAGATAAACTGCAACCAATAATTTTGTTTACCTTCATTTCCAGGGGATGCTATGTTCTTGCCTCTCTGTCAATTCATATTTTAATAGTGACAATGAGCATCTAATTCCTCAATATCTTGCAACTTTGCAAACATTTTTACCATAATTCCTGGCCTAGTCTTCATTCTAAATTCTTCAGGACAAACACTGACTCTAGAATGGTGACATTTTCTTCGTCCTTCATGTTTAGAATCGCCTGGGCTACATTTGAATCATTCCAACTTCACAGGATATTTTGAATCCATTTTTCTAGACATGAAAAATCCTATTGAGGTTGTTTTTGAGTTGAATGGGGAAAATTTTATCATCATCCTATTAAGTATTCTCATTCACTTAGCATTTACTAAGTTTCCTTTAATGATCTTCAATAAAATTTCACTTTTTAGATATCTCCTGCACATTTGCTGTTACTGACATTATTTCACATTTGTTTTCAGTTTTTTTTTTTTTTTTATGGTGCTGGGGATTAGAACTCAGGGCCTTGTGCTTGCAAGGCAGGCACTCTACCAACTGAGCTATACCCCCAGCCCTCTGTATGTTTATAGTTAGGGCCCACAAAATGACCTCAGGGAGGTTTGAAGATGGGAGTAAAGCAGTAGCCATTTTCTAACTCACAGCTGTTGTGACGTATCTGCTGGCTCACTTCCTAGACGTCTTTCCACCAAAGTGACTGAGCACCGCAGAAAGGAATTTTAGTACGAATTAAGACCGCAGAAAGGCTAAGCTGTTTGTCATCAGCTGGGATAGATTCAGACACAAGTGGAGCTTCCCTTGACTAATTGCATTCTCCCTTGTTTTATTTAAGTCAGGAACAAAGAAAGTCTATCTGGAAAGTGTGGACCCATTTTGCTACCCGGTTTTCATTGGTAATCTTGCTAATATAAATAATTTAAGGAGGAAAATGTTACTATTAGATTTTTTTTTCCCTTTAGGACATTTGAACTTTGTTGCTAATGATGTCTACCTGTTAGGGTGAAGTACACAAAGATAAAGTCAGGAGGTGTAGACTCACATTTTACACTGCATACACATGTTCATTTTTATTACTTTTCTGATTCTCTATTTGCTTGACTGTGAATGAGAGGCTGGATGAGAGTCTCAAAGTCATTTTCTCCACCTAAAAATGAACAATTATTTTATTCCAATGCTCTCTTGTAACATGTTACTCATTTTAGTTATATAATTTATTATACCATTAGTATGACAATGAAATCTAATGCTACAAATGAGTTAATTATGCCCTATCAGCTTTCAGATGGTTCAACATGCAAAACTATTTTGCCGCTACTCAAAACTGCCTGCTTTCTTCACACTTATCAATGTTATAGCAATGAAACAGGGCTGCGAAGGAACATTGGTAGCCCGAAGAAGTATAAAAAAGGGAGATGGGTTGTATTTTCAATTTTATTAAAATTCTTATTTTCCACTGGCTATATGCTTTTTATGCTGGGCCTAATTTCCTTTTGGCTGTGGGGCAACTTTTCATGGGTTTTACAATCTCTTCATAAAACACAACCTATTCCATTATCACATTACATACCTCTATAGGCATGTAATATTTTTCTCAATTTAGAGGTAGGGAAATAAAAGCAAGAATACTTTCCAAGGTTTTGAACTTTTCATTAAACTACAATTTAGTGGGTTTTGCTCCTGGTTGCATGTTATCCGATATGCGTGATGAAATATCTGAAACCTTTTTTATTTTCTGATTTCTATAAATCTCATATAAAGAACATTTTGGGGTAATTTCCAATTGATGAATTATATTAATATATAATTTTATTTTTACTTTGGTTTCTGTAAGTGATATACATAAATTGAGATTTACTCTACACATATATCAAAGTAAAAAATTGAGCTGTGCTGATCAAGTTTAGATTTTTTTTCTAATCGTTAAACTTCCTCTTCACTGAATGCAAAGAAACTTCCAGTTGCTACTATCTCATTGTTTCCTGAGTTGACAAGTCTCTTCAGTATAAACAGTCTACTTAAAATCTAGCTCCCTTGCAGGGTTTGTTTTGTGTAGTGACCTTTATATTAATGACTTAATTATTTACCTATCATTGGATTCTTGAAATCTGGTTGAATCCCACCTGATAATCTCCGTGCCCCCCACCCCAATACCTTTGGTGCTAGAGATGAACCCAGGGGTGCTTTACCACTGTGTACACCCCACTCCTTGTTTTTTATTTTTTACTTCAACACAGGTCTCACTAAGTACTGAGGGTCAGTCATGCTAAGCTGCTAAGGCTGTCCTTGAACTTGCAATCATCCAACCTCATCCTCCCACGCCACTGAATCACAGGCATGCCCCCACTGTACCTGGCATGAGCTCCACATTTTAAGTCAATGGATTTGAAAATTTATACCTTCCAGCTCACCCCAACGAAGTACTTGAATAGTATTTAAAAAACAGAAATTGTGGAAGAGTTATGTTCAGAATTCTGCCCCTCAGAGTCTATATTCTGATCACCAAAGACTTGTGTCCCTTCCCCCCAACACACACACACAAAAAATGATTCCATTCCAAGTTTCCCCAAAGTCTTATTTCCTTTCTGTATAATTTTAAAGTCCCTGATCTCAACTATAGCTCATCAGCTCAAAATTCTAAAATCCTGTCATCTAATGAGGTGTGGATGGGAGGCTACCCTCGTTCCTGAAGGCCATGAGAGAGACCCTGTTTCAAGTTCCTTCAGATTGTTGGCAGAACCAGTTCCTTGTGGTTGCGAGGGTAAGATCCTGTTTCCTTGCAAGCTGCACTGGTCTGGAAGGTCATTCTCTCATGGAGGCCAGTTGCGTTACCTCTGCAAAGTCTGTTTCCATACAACAAAGCCTATTAATGGGCATCTGGGATCTTTTCCATCACCCACCACAATCCCCTAACCCTCTGGACACTGGGAGATCAACAGCTCAATTTTGTTCTAATACTAACTTCTAGTGCAGGTCCCACAGCTTACGGCGTTCATTCCCAGGAGATTGCTCCCCACTTGACACTAGCCACAAGTCCTTGGCCTCCTGTGTTTCTAAACTACCTTGCTTTAAATTGGGGTTCCCTCAGTCCCCTCCTAATCTTTATTATTTACAAGAATGGCTCACAGGACTCAGGCAGCTACTCGTGTGTACTGGTTTGTGAAGGAGTAGACTCAGGGAGAGTCAAATAGAAGAGATGCACAGGGCAAGGTAGGCGTGTGTACAGTACACAGAGCTTTCATATCCTCTCTTGCTGCATCTTCCTGGCACCTGGATGTGCATGCCAGCTGGCGAGCTCCCTGCTCCGCTTCCTGGAAGTCAGGGGGTGGAACTCCATTTGTTTCTGGTACCCAGTCCCTTCCTCCAGCTCCAGTCTTCTCATTAGCATCAGTGCAGTGGGATCAGTGGGACTCATTATGAATAACAAAAGACCCTCCTATTAGGAAACTCCAAGGCCTTCAGGAGCTCTGTCTAGCCACTGGAACAATGGCCAAATATATTTCTTATTATCCCATGGAAGGATAGTTTGTCATTCATCTTCAGTTCTAGGAATTAGGCAGGGCAACTTTGGTAGCCACCATAGATGGGATCTCCTCAAAGCATTCAGGAGCCTTCCTGCCTCTCTTTCCTCCTCTTTTTCCTGATCAACCAGACCTCAATCCTAGATGTGTCTGGTCTCCCTCCATAGGATCTACTGGTTCTGAGAAGCAAGATCCTGGCATTTCATTTATTTATCGTACCTCATTTTCCTTACGACCTATGTTGCCTAGATTTTTTTGACTTATATTATTATGTTTGTTTTTTGTAAAAATCTTCAACTATGTTTGCCAAGTTTGGTTCTCATTCTGCCACAGGAAACCTTGGATTCTGGTGTTGTGATGTTAAAATAAAACTGCATTCATTTTGTTTAGTTTTTGGTGAGGGAAATCTAACACTTTCATCTAAAATACACAGGAATTACAGGAGAGATAAATGGAGATACATGTGGTTGAATTAACATTGAAAATAGAAAAGAAAGTACACATTGCAATTATGAAGTGTTTAAGTTCGAATTTACAACATTGATTCTGTGATGAAGAGGTTCCTTTAAGTTTTCTGGTTAGCATTGTTTGGTGCTACCTAGGTCTGATGCCAGGACCAGCAATACAATCTGAGAAATAATATAACGCACACAGAGCTGAAAGGAAAAATAATGCTCATGTGACACTGAAATAGCAAATATTTATTGGGTGCTTTCTACATATGTCAGTGCCTCTTATTTTTCAGTGTTCTAGTGGATAGGTTGCACACAGAAACATATCAAATTCTCTACAGCCAACTACATAAGTGAAAGATACAGAATGATGGAAAATAAACACTACTTACAAAAAAAAAAATTGAGCAGAATGAAAAACATCAGAATGTTGATTTTTGGAAAGAAATTAATTTTAAGCATTTGCAGGAGACAATCTCACTCAGAATATACCACTTGAACTCATCTGAAGCTCTCGAAGAGCAAAAGGGAGATTGCTGAGTGGTTATCTAGACAAAAGCATGGGCAGGGGGACACATGACGGGGAGGCCCTCGGTGACACTGTCATGGAGAAGAGATGTCCTCGGAAGTGGGCCCTGAGGAGGTCCCAGGGAGGAGATGTCCACTCAGGGCCAATTATTGGCAGGGCCACTTAATAGTATGTGAGGTAATTATCTGAAGTGAGTGGATTTATAGTTACCTTTAAGATGTACAGATTTCCCAGAAATTTTGGAGTGACAGATCTGAGAGAGACTGGCTGGGGGAGGTGACAGGCCTGGAAAGGTGTGAGGGACTTCAGATTAAAATCAGGCTTCCCTGTCCTTCCCTCATGTCTCCTTCCTACTTGTGTTTAACTATTTCCATCCTACCTCTAGACCATACTGAGAATGGCCTGGCGGGGGCAAAGGATCGCTGAGGCTGAAGTTCAGGTGAGGAGGGGAGTGAGAAGACATGAGGAGGGCAGGGGTGAGAGGTGGGAGAGGGGTCAGCTAGAGGAAGGACTTCAGAGGTCTCTCTGAAGGAAATGAGGACACCTCTCTGATTCAAGTTTGATGTAATAATAGGATTTGTATTTTATTGGATTGTCTGATTGATCTCAGTACTGGAGATTGAACCCAGGCACACTCTACCACTGAGGTATATCCCCAGCCCCATTTTTATTTTTGTATTTTGAGACAGGGTCTCACTAAGTTGACTAGGCAGTCCTCAAATATGTGATCCTCCAGCCTCAGCCTCCAGGGTAGCTGGGCTTACAGGCCTGTGTCACCTCGGATTTATATTTTAAGGTGATCACTGGGCTGCTTTATTGCAGGTACTTGTTTGCAACAAGGCCAGGATGAGGACTTGATTAAAAGGCGACTTCAGAAATCCCAATATGTTAGTCAACTTTTTGTCCCAGACCAAAATACTTAACAAGAACAACTTAGAGTGGGAATAAATTATTTGGGACTTACAGTTGCAGAGGTTCTGTCCATGGTTAGCCAGTTCCATTGCTCTGATCCCAAGATGAATTAGAACATCATGGCAGAAGGGTGTGGCAGAGGAAAGACACTCAGCTAGGCAGAAAGCAGAGAGAGATGGGATGGGGGAGACAGGAACAACTCCCAGGAGCACACCTCCAGTGACCTACTTCCTCTAGCCATGACTCACCTGCTGACAGTTACCACCCAGCACTCCATTCAAATGATCAATCCTTCAAATTGATTAATCCAATGTTGAGATTTGCAGCTGTCATAGTCTAATCATTTCTCTTCTGAACCTTTCCTGCATTGTGTACAACATGAACTTTTCAGGGGACACTTCACATCTCAAACTCACATCACTCTTAACTCACCAGAGATGATGGAGGTTTACATCTGGGTGTTAGAGATGGAGATTTAAATAGTGGTAAATTGATATGTTTTGAAAATGTAAAAAAGACTGTGTATTAAAGGGTTTATTATGGGTGTAAGAGTAAGAAGGGACTCAAGGATAAATCTACATTTAGGCTTGTGCATTTAGAAAGATGGAATTATCCACTGAAATGAGGAATTCAGGTAAAGCAATTTGGGGGATAGCAGAAGTTGAGTGTTGGTTACATTAAGTTTGAAATACTCATGAGATACCCAAGTGAAAAATATTAGATATTCAAGAATATCTGTTAGATATTCAAGTACAATTGTTTGCTAGATATCAAAGCAGAAATGAATAGTAGGGATGTATAAGACAGGCAAGGGGTGGAGATACAAATTTGCACCCAAGAGACAATGTAGAATCATCAGGGGAGATGGAGGATATAGTGGTGCACTAAAAATTTAAGAGGTAGCAAAGGAGGAGTAAGAAAAGAGACTTGATCAGAAGAGGTCAGAGTAGTCAGAGAATATCAAGGGGATGTAGTGAGAATCAAAGAAAGACAGTGGTGGGTAGAAGGGTGTGATTATCAAGGTGTGCTGAGGGATCCAGTATGGCAAGGGCTGAGGACTGATTGTTGTCGCAAGAAACAGAAGGTTATTGGTGACTTTGGTAGAATTAGTTTCATCCAAGTGTGGGTGGTGGCTTGTGCAGAATGAATTTAAGGGAGACTGGAAAGAGCGGACATGACTAGGGTGAGTTTAGACAGCTCTTTAAAGAGTAAAGATGAGCAGAGAAGAGATCCCTGGCTGATGAGGAAGTGGATCAGGGGAGGGTTTTGTTTTTAAAGAGAGAAACAGCATGCTTCTGTGCTGATCAGAGCTATCAGGTAGTGGAAAAGATGGTTATGTCAGAGAGGAGAAAGTCAGGATGGCAATATTCTTGAGAGGGTGAGAAAGAAATGGGATCTAACGCCCAAGCGCAGCAAATGGCTAGCTCCTTATTACAATAGGTGGGAAGGCAGAACACGTGGACCCTGGCCCTGCAAGTAGCAGGCACATGTGGCAGAAGCAGAGGCAAGATCATGCACTAGAGTGAAGATGAGGGAAGTAAAAAATTCTTTTTGAATTATGCTGAAAAAATATATGTAGGATTTTTATTGTTGCATATTGTATGAGTTTGTGCTGAAATGCTTTCACATCAGATCTTGTTTAGCTTTAGCTTATTCTTGGCCTTTTTTGGTAGAACTTTGACCCACATGCTTCTTTTCTAGTAGTATTTCCAGGGGTCTTGCTGTGCTGAAGTTGTGCTCTGTCACTTTCAGAAATCAGAGTGCTCTGTTAGATATTTCCTTTATTCTACAACTTACATATCTTATAACTCATTGTAAATGACTTCTAGTCACCTGCATTAATTTTTATTTTAACATAGTTTTCATTTTTTATTAGAGAATTATATATACCATTTGGGTTCTTTTTGAGAAAATTATGCATACAAGGAATTTTATTTCAATCCCCATCCTCCCCTCCCTTTCCTTATCTCCTCCTCCTTCTATTCTTCCTTCTCTATGCTACTGATCGTCCTTTCACTCCTTTGTTTATTTATTTTTGATTGGCACTTTCTACAGAGACATAAAGGTGAAATTCCCTTTGGCACTTTAATCTATGTATATAACATGATTGTGTTAGGTTCATTCATGTTTTCCCCTTCCCTTCTTCCATCCCTCTCATTCTCCTCCTTTTACTCCACTGACATTCCCTATATATTTATGATATCCAAACTCCTCTCCAAATGCCCATGCCTTATTTTGCTCTAGCTTCCACATATGAGACAAAACATTTGAACCTTGACTTTCTAATTCTGGCTTATTTCACATAGCATGATTTTCTTAATTTCCATCCATTTAATGGCAAATTCCATTATTTCATTCTTTATGGCTGAACAGAACTCCATTGTTCATGTGTACCATGTTTCCTTGATCCATTCATCTATTAACAAGCTTCTGGGTTGATTCCATAATTTAACTATTGTGAATTGTGCTGTTGTAAACATTGATGTGGCAGTATTGATATAGTATGCTGATCTTAGGTCTTTTGCATAAATACTGAGGAGTAGAATAGCTGGGTCATATGGTGGTTCAATTCTCAATTTTTGGAGAATTTATATTCTGCTTTTTAGAGTGGTTGCACTACTTTGTAGTCACACTAACAATGTATGAGTGTACCATTTCCCCATATCCTCACTAGCATTTATCATTATTCATGTTCCTGATAATTGCCATTTGACTGGGTGAGACAGTCTTAGTCTAGTTTTGCATCTCTCTGATTGCTAGAGAGGTTAAACATTTTTCCATGTATTTGTTCATTATTTGTGTTTCTTCTTTTGAGAAATTGCTGTTTAGTTCTTTTGCCCATTTCTTGATTGGGTTACTTGTTTTTATTGGCATTGAGTTTTTTGAGTTATTTATATATGCTGGATTTTATTCCTCTGTCAGAGGAGTAACTGGGAAAGATTGTCTCCCATTCCACAGGTTCTCTCCTATTGCTCTTAATCATTTTCTTTGATGTGCGGAAGGTTTTTAATTTAATAGCATCCCACTTATTGATTCTTGGTTTTACTTCTTGAGCTTGAAGGGTCTTGTTGACCTGCACCTGTATGATATAGTGTTGACCCTAAGTTCTCCTCTAGCAATTGCAACATTTATAATCTAGTTCTTAAGTCTTTGATCAATTTGATTTGACCGATGCGCAAGTTGAGAGATAGGAATCTAGTTTCATTCTTCTGTAGGTGGATATTCAGTTTTCCCAGCAGCATTTGTTAAAAAGGCTGTCTTTTCTCCAACAAATATTTTTGGCATCTTTGTCAGATATCAGATGGCTGTAAGGGTGTGAGTTTGCTTTATTCCTTCTGTTATGTTGCATTGATCTCCTTACCTATTTTGATTCCAATATCATGCTGTTTTTGTTACTATAACTCTGTAGTATAATTTCAGACCTGGTGCTTCCTGCATTGCTCAGGATTGTTTTGGGTATTCTAGGTCTCTTATTCTTCTAAATGAATTTTAAGCACACTTTTTCTAGTTCTATGAAGCATGTCATTGATATTTTGATGGGGATTGCATTGAATCTATATATTGCTTTTGGTAGTATGATAATTTTGACAATTTTGCCTTTCTAAGAACATGGGGGTGTCTTTCCATCTTCTGAGGGCTTCTTCAATTTCTTTCTTCAGTGTTCTATAGTTTTCATTGTAGAGATCTTTTAACCTTCTTGGTTAGATTAATTTAAAGTATTATTATTTATGAGGTTTTGTGAAGTGAATGGTTTTCCTGATTTCTTTCTCAGCTGTATCACTGTTGGAGTACAGAAAAGCTATTGATTTATGAATGTTGATCATGTATCCTGCTATTTTGCTAAAATCATTTATCAATTTTAGAAGTCTTCTGGTAGAATTTTGGGGGTCTTCTAAATATAGGATCATGTCATCAACAAACAATGATAGTTTGACTTCTTTTCTAATTTGTATCCTTTAATTTCCTTCTCTTGCCTCATTGCTCTGACTGGAGTTTTGAGCACTATATTGGATAGTAGTGGTGAGAGTGGACATCCTTGTCTTGTTCCTGATTTTAAAGGAAAACCTTTCTATTTTTCTCTTTCCAGGATGATATTTTCTTTAGGTTTGTGGCATACAGCGTTTGTAATATTGAGGCAAGTTCTTTCTATCTTTAAATTCTCCAGTGTTTTAATCATGAATCATTGCTGTATTTTATCAAAGGCTTTTTCTGCATCCATTAAGAGGATCATGGTTCTTGTTCTTAATTCAATTTAAGTGGTTGATTGTATGTTGAACCAATTGTTGATTTGTATGTTGAACCAATCTTGTATCCCTGGGACGAAACCCACTTGATCATGATGTATTATCTTTCTAACGTGTTTTTAAATGTGGTTTGCTAATATTTCATTAAGGATTTTTACATCTATACATATCAGGGCTATTGTCCCTAGTTTACTTTCTTTGGTGGGTCTTGATCTGGTTTTGGAATCAGGTCTATATTGGTTTCATAGAATGTGTATGGGAGTATTCCCTTCCTTTCAATTTCATGGAATATTGAGATACACTGTTTTTAAGTCTTAAAGTCTGGTAGAACTCAGCTGAGAATCCATGTGGTCCTGGGCTTCTCTTTTTTACAGACTTTCAATTACTCTTTCAATTTAATTAGTTCATATCAGTTTGTTTAGGTTTTCTATAACTCCTGGTTCAATTTGGGTAGGTCATATATGTCTAGAAATTTGTCAATGTCTTTCAGATTTTGCAATTTATTGAAGAATAAATTTCCAAAACAGTTTCAAATTATCCTCTGGCCTTCAGAAGTATCTTGGTGATGTCTCCTTTTTCCTCTCTGATTTTGTTTATTTGGGCCTTCTCTCTCTTTGTTTAAGCTAATTTGACTAAGAATTTGTCAATATTTATCTTTCTGAAGAACGAACACTTCTCTGCATTCATCTTGGGTATTGTTCTTTTATTCTAATTTTCATTAATTTTGACTCTGATCTTTATTATTATTCTCCTGACTTTGGAGTGAGTTTATTATTTTTCTAAGGCCTAGCAGTGAAACATAAGCTCATTTACTTGGGATCTCTCTATTTTATTAATGTTCTCACTCAATGCAATGAATTTTCCTCTTAGTACTGCTTTCATTCTGTCCCAACAATTTAGATATGTTGTATCTTTAATTTGTTTCAATGAATATCTTGATTTCTTCTCATTTCTTCTTTGCTCCTTTCTTCATTTAAGAGAGAATTGTTTAATCTCCAAATGTTTTTGTGACTTTGTTCTAGTCATTTTTTTTTAACAGCTGTGACTAAAAGACCCAACAATTGTAGAGGAAAGGTTTATTTGAGGGCTAACATTTTCAGAGGTCTCAATCCATAGACAGCAGACTCCATTCCTTGGGGCTTCAGGTGAAGCAGGACATCATGGTGGACAAGTGTGGCAGAGGGAAGCTGCTCATGTGATGTTCCACTCTCCAGCTACAAAATATATATCCCATAGCCCTGCCTCCAATGACCCACTTCCTCAAGCCACACCCGCCTGCCTCCAGTTAATCCCATCAGGGATTCATTCACTGATTAGTTTAAGGGTATAGCCCAATCATTTCTCCTCCAAACCTTTTTGCATTGTCTCACGTGTGAGCTTTTGGGGGATACCAAACCGTATCCTGGGGATATCTAAACCATAACAAGTTTCTTTATTTTTCTTGCTATTGATTTCATATTTTATTCCATTATGATCTGATAGGATGCATGAATTACATTGATTTTTTTTGTATTTTTTAATATTTATATTGTGACCTAGAATATGGTCTACTCTGAAAAAGGTTCTATGAGCAGCTGATAGGAAGGTAAATTCAGCAGTTTGTGGGTGAAATATTTTGTAAATGTCTATTTGGACCATTTGATTTATAGTATTATTTGTTGGGATATATCTTTATCACTTATATGCTTTGATGAACTATTGGTGATAGGAGATGTTGAAATCACCCAGCATTATTTTATTGGGGTCTATCTGGAATCTAATGTCAAGGAGTATATATTTAATGTAACTGGATGTGTTGACATTTGGGGCATATATGCTTTTTATCATTATTTCTTCTTATTTTATTGCTATTTCTACTAGGATGTAATGACCTTCATTGTGTCTTCTGATTAATTTTTGAAATTAGTTTTGTTAGATATGAGATTAACTATTATGGCTTCTTTTTGGAGTCCATTTGCTTGATATCCTTTTTCTATCCCTTTACCTTCAGTAAGAGTGTCTTTGCTTTTAAGATGGGTCTCCTGCAAACAGCTTATAGTTGGATCTTATTTTTTGATCCATTCTGCTAATCTTTGTTTTTTCTTTGGGGAACTGCAACCATTTACATCCAGTGTAATTATTGATATATTTTTGTGGTTTGCAGCCCTTATGATTTTTTGTTATATTTAATTCTGTCTTGATTCTTATTTAGATGATTAGTCTTCTATTGATTTTCATCTATTTGGGAGTTTTGGGATTTGTCTTTCAATTCCTCTGTGTGATTTATCTTTGAGAATTCCTTGCACTGGTGTGGTTGTCATGTATTCTTCTAGTTTATCATTTTCATGAAAGTTTTTATTTCCTCATTGTATATGAAAGAAAGCTTTGCTGAGTATAGCAATCTTGGTTGGTTAGTGTTTTCTTTTAAAGCTTGGAATATCTTATTCTAGGCTTGCCTTGATTTTATTGTCTGAATTGAGAAGTAAGAATTGAGCCTCCTTGTTTTGCTTCTGAATATGACCTGATGTTTTTCTTTTGCAGCTTTTAATATTTCCTCATTTTCTATGTGAGGCATTTTGATTAAGATGTGTCTTGAAGAACTTCTCTTCTGGGTAGGTCTATTTGGGGTCCTCTATGCCTCCTGTGTGTGAATTTCTCTGTCACATATAGTAAAAGGAAAGATTTTTGGTGACTATCTCATTGAAAATGTTCTTAATGCCTTTAGCTTTTATCTTGTAAGTCCTCTTCTATCCCAGTGATTCTCAGATTTTTTTCTCTTGATGTTGTCCCAGAGTTCTTGTATATTCTAATCATGTTTTATTATTTTTCACTTTATTATATTCTGCTTTTTCAATTTCATGTATCCTGTCTTCAAGGCCTAGGGTTCTGTCTTCGAGGGCTGAAGTTCTATTTTCTATGCAATCTAATCTGTTGGCGATACTTTCATATGAATTTAAAATTTGATTCATTGTGTCTTTAATTCCAGTCATTCTGATTGGTTTCTTTTCAATATTTCTATTTATTCATTGGAATGGTCTTTCATCTCCTATATTTACTCTTAATCCATTTCTTAGATTCAGTTCAATGAACATTTTCTGTTTAAAAAAACAGAATTTTTATCATCTTTTTCTGGAATTTTAACCTCTCCATTTTCTGTGGGATCTTTTGTTGGGGGAAATGCAAATTTCAGGGGAGATTTGTTTGCCTGTTCCCTATGGTTTCGGAGGTCCTGGACTTGTGCATCTACTGAGGTGAATTCTTCTTCCTCTTTTATATGCTTGTCCTTACCTGTGTGGTTTATTATAGGATTTCTCTGTTTTTAATATATGAGTAGATATTGGGGGCTGGGCAAAATTCCACTCTGGTTCTTCCTTGGGGCCTGGTTATTGGTTTGTTTGTTTTGTTTTTTTTTCCCCAACTTCCATGAGTTGAAGTAATGCTCAGGCTCAGGTGGGTCCACATCTTGTGTGGGGTGAGATTTACCATTGTTTGGCTGGGTTGTGAGGGTTTCTTAGTATCAGGGTCTCTGCCCTATAATTTTGAAATGTCCCAATCACTTTCCAGCCCCCGCTTAGAAGATTGGGGAGCCAGAAATGGCACTAATGTCAGTAAGAGATACATAGTTTTAAGAAAAATATCTAGAGTCTACTTTGACATCCGTAACATTAATGCCATCTATTTAGGAATATTGGGATCAGCATTTATTTTATTTATTTATTTATTTATTGGTACTGGGGATTGGACCCAGGGGCACTCGTCCACTGAGCCACATCCCCAGCCCTATTTTGTATTTTATTTAGAGACAGGGTCTCACTGAGTTGCTTAGGGCCTTGCTAAGTTGCTGAGGCTGGCTTTGAACTCACGATCCTCCTGCCTCAACCTCCCAAGTGCTGGGATTACAGGCATGCGCCACCATGCCTGGTTCTGGGATAAGCATTTAATATCAGTACCAGAAACACAAAGCAGTGGGCTGTATCAGGCATTTGACATCAGTTTACTATTTTTTCCACTGTATTAATAGTCATATTAACATGAATGGGGTATAAATTACACACACTATATAATTCCATTATTCAATGGAATTACATTCTCTTAAGAGAAGGAAGGTGAGAGAAATGTGAAATATTTTTAAAAGGCCATCAAAGGAGAGGCAGGGGGTAGGAAGCACATGCTGGCTCACTGAGAGGAAGGACACACTTCCCAGCAGCTCCTCAGCATCAGACTCACAAAGTGGAAGACTGTGCCTCATGGTTTTCCTTTAAACGTCAGAGCACTTTGCAACTAAACTCTTCAATATTTTACATCAAAACAAACCCAATAGGTCAAAGGTGAATTAATCAGCATAATTACTTCAGTCACAGTTCACACCAAGATAGTAGAAAAGGACGGATCTTGTCATCATAAAATAATGAAATCATAAATAAAATAATAAATTACAAAATCATAACATGAAAATTTGCCAAATCATGAAATTAAGCTCCTCCATGCCGAACAGGAGCCCAGTGCATCCACGTAAATAATAAGGAATAAAAAGGAAAGTGGTTTTAACACTTGCTAAATTTCTAAGGATGGGCTTCAGGGAAAAAACTAGCCAGGCATTTGGATACACACAAAAATTCAATGACTCATCTGGTCTCATTAAGAGAAAGATGCTTGTAAAAGTACTCTGAAGGTATCCTTATGCATTATTCTCAGATTTACCTCACCACAGAGGCATTAAATCTAAACTCTGATATTGTACTTTTATTGGTAAACTGAAAAGTAGTTGTTAAAACACCTCAGATCAATGGTTCAAGCTTAGCTGTATTGTTTTAGTGGGAGAGCAAATCCCTATACATATTTGGAGTAATGTGTTAAAGAAAGTGCATACTGTGTAAAAAAGCTTGCTAAACAAATAACATTAAATGGAGGAAATTGAATTCCTTCTTCAGACATGAAAATGTATTTTGTTACTATAAATAAAGAGCAAATGTCTATGCTGTAGCATTCTTTGCTATGATACATTTCCTTTAGTTTTTCCTATGAATCCCAAATTCACCAACATGAGCAAATATATCAAATCCAACACCCCATCCATAATTTATTTGGCAGCTATATGTTTTTTCTTCTCTCTTTCTCTTTTGGAAAATTATTCCTGTGCTTAGTGCATAATGCAGGTAGTACTGAAGAAAGTCTGAGAAACAAAGTTCAAACACAGATTTGAGCTATTGACTCAAAGGGACTTGTACACCCACACCAGGTAATGATAAAGCAAACCATTTCAAAAAGTTTTTTTTTTTTTTCATTGCTGGGAATTGAACCTAGGCCCTCATATGTGCTAGGCAAGTGCTCTACCACTGAACTGCATCCCCAGCTCACAATTTAAGTAGTTTTAAAATATTATGTAAATAATAATAAAAGGAATTCATGTTACCCCAGATACGTATGTATGCTATGCAATATTTTGCTGGTGAATAAAAAGTGGTAATTCATAAAGCCCTGAAGCAATCTATGTAGTATAAACAAATCCCTAAAAAGTATTTAAACAATTTTAGATTTTTCTGCAAATATGAATTCTTTAATAACTATTAAGCACTTGATGATCAAATTGTTATGAGAAATGTTTCTTGTGCAGCCATTTGGGTTTTTCTCCATCCTGTTTGTCAGCTAAGGTTAAGGATGATTAACCTGTTAAGAACTAAGTCAAAGTGTTAGCAATATTACTGTACAGGTGAAATAAAAGTATGAGCCACCCAGTTCTTCAGTAGAAGATTGTGTATATTTTCAATATATACTACATGAAATTACAGTATATTTAGAAATGGTGAAGTCCATTGATAACCTAATGATTCGTTCATTTTGATCTTTTGTTTTCCATGAGGATCTATAAATTGATCTATAATTTGTTTGCAAATGTGTCTTTGTTATTCCACAAAAATATTCTTATGAGCAGACAGTATGCTTATCAATCTTGGCATTTGAATGTGAGTACAGAGACCTTGAACCTGTGATTCAGGGATTATCAGACCTATGTTACATGCTGACCAATGAGTGAGAATCAACTAGGTAGGTCCACAGAAAACTCAAAAGACTTTAAAAAACAAACTCGTATTGGAACTGCAGCTCACAGAAGGAAACTTGAAACTTAAGGCCTGATCTTACCCAAGTCAATTAATTGCCAAAATAAAAAATATCACCATTCTTTATAGCATTAAATAAACATGGAATTTTGATGTCATATTCAAAATAACCAGAATACCATGTTTTTAAAAAATGATTCAATCTACAACAAAACATGAAAATCCCAACATTACAGAAAAGACAAGGCATACAAACACCAAGATGTTCCATATTTGGGAATAACTGATAAAGACGTTAAAAGAGCTGCTGCAAAAAAATGTGAATGACAGTCATGAACACTTCAAAAATATGCTAAAATAGAAATTCTCAGTGAAGAAGTAGGAGACAAGAAGAACCAAGTGACCAAAAAAGTAAGAGGGAGTAGACATGAAGATAGGTCAACAAAAATGACCAAATATGAACACAGACAAAAAAGTCTAGAGATTGTGAGCAGAGCTTGAAGAACCTGTGGGGCAAAAACAAGCTCACATCCACGTTGTCAGGGTCCCAGAGAGAATGTAATGTAAAAAGATGTTTGCAAGAGTAATGGAGACATCTCAAGTTTGACAAGACATTAAAACTGCAATTCAGGAAGGTGAGCAAATCATCAGCAGGATAAATCCAGAATCATGTCTGACCACACACAATTATCAAAGCACTGAAATCTAAAGATGAAACAAAACCCAAAACAAGTGAACAACAATGAGAACACCTTGAAAGCAGCCAGTGGGAGGCAGTCCATTACCCATTAGGGAACAAGGATTCTAAAGAGTGAAACATTTTCAATGGAAGCCGTAACACCAGAAGAAAGGGTATTACTCTTTTTTTTTTAAGTGCTGAGAAAAACTATGAACCCAGAATGCTCTTTCCACTAAAAATCAAGAATGAAAATGAAGCAAGACATTCTCTGATAAAGGGAATTAAAGAATTCTAGCCAGCAGAGCTGCTCTAGGTAACTGCTAAAGAGAACTGTCCAAACAATAGTGATGGTCCTAGACTGACTCTGGGGCATCATTGAGGAAGGACACATCAGAAATAGTAAATAGTGGATACCTATAATAAACCACTCCTCTTTCAACATATGTAAATGAGATTTGTAAGACAACTATAGCAAATAAGGAGAATAGTAAAATTTCTATATGGTGGTCATATTTACACATTAAAGTTAAAGAGGTATGATATCAGTGCTAAATGGACTATAAGTTAAGTATGGACTGCATAATTCCTAAAGAAACCACTAAAATTATAGAACATTATATAGTCAAGATCACAATAAATAAAAAGGGATACTACAATAATTTCAAATGACACAAGAGTAGAAAAATGAAAAACAATGGAACAAAAAGTCAAAAAAAGAGGGAATGAAAGGAAAAAATTTAAATCCAAACACATTAATCACATTTAAAATAAAAGAATAACAACACCAATCAAAAGTAGAGATTGGCAGAATAGATTTTTTTGAATGTGTTATTTATCAAAATTTAGAAAAATTTAAAAATTATTTTTAAGTGATTTATTTATTATTTCTAGAACCTCTAAAATTGAGACATTTGTTACCATTGGTTTTCAAATATTTTCCCTCTTTGTCTCCCATTTCTCCCTCTGAGATTCCTGTTAGATATGCTGATACCCTTGATGTTTTCCCTTAGGTCTCTGAGATTCTGAATGATTTTTCCAATTTTTTTTTTCTTTCAGTTCTTTAGATTGAATCATTTCTGATGGTCTCTGTTCAAGATCACTCATTACTTTTTATGTCATCTTAAACCTACCACATAGCCCATTTGGTGAATTTCTCCTTTTTGTTACTGTACTTTTCAACTCTGAAATTTCCATTTACTTCTTTTTAATAGTTTCTGTTGCTTTGTGGCTATTCCTTATTTGTTGAATCATTGTTGTAGATTTCTTTACCTCATGTAATAGGTTTGCTAAAGCCTAGGAGCATTTCTGTTGTCTTTCCTTTGAAATCTGCTGCTAGTGTAACTTCTGGTTTTGCTGGGTTACAGTTTTTGTGTGTTGCCTTTTTACAGTTTCTCAAGATTGTTTTTTTTTTTTTACTGGGATATGTTAACTTATCCTGTTTTTTTGCATAGCTCAAAATTATGTGCAGCTGGATATTTCCTATAATATTGTAGCAACTCTGGATCCTGTTACATTCCCCTTGAGGGCTATTGTTTGTTTATTTACTTTTTTATTTTAAAGGTAGCTTGCCTTAACTTAATCTCTGGATTAAGTTTGCCCTGTGTTGTGCCTTCACTGTTGTTATCATCATGGTTATAATTTGGCCTTCGGGATTTTCACTTCTTTGTGATCAGCCATTGATTCACGACATGTTGTAATGTTGTATGTGAAGCTGGAGGAAAAGGGCGCCACCCTCTGCTGACACATCAGTGTGTAAGTTTTAATGTACATTCAAAGTTTGGGCAATTTTTATGCTTGCTTCTTATTTTTAGTCCTCTTAGGTCTCCACGATGTGTATGTATTCCCTTAGAGTCAAAGAAAGATTTGTGGAGAGATCATAAAGACCTACTGTGGTTCTATCAGTTTCAGCATCTCCTTAAATTTTTGGCTATTTCTGTAGTCTACTATATGATCCAATAGGAACTCATCAGGCCAAGAGAACTGCAGGCTTCTCCATCTCCCCTACTGGGGTTGCCATTCGAGTTGACAATGCCTCTGGTGTTGGCAGGGGACTCCACCTTCTGCTCCTGATCCAGTCCACCACCTCTGGGCACTTTGTCTGTTGTTTCTGAGCAGCTGTGGCCAGTATGCTCAGCATGCTGTCCCAGTTGATGTGGGTGATGGTGGAGAACCCAGGTGTAAAATGCTGCGCTCACAGGGAGCACCTCAACTTCACCACTTACCTTGTTTGTTTTTTGTTATTTCAATCCTCCTGCTTCTGCCTCCTGAGTTGCTGGGATTATAGGCATGTGCCACCACACCCTCATTTATTTTTAATGAATGAATACTTCTTGTTTTCTCCCATATTTTTAGTTGATTCCCAGATAACTACTAGGGTTGTATTGGACAATTTTCTTCAGCCTCATAATTACTCTGAAAGAGATGAATTGCCAAATTTTCCACTCCTTCCATGGAAGGCATATCCTCTTCCATGTTATTTTTCTTTGGCATTTTAGTTCAATTGCATTATGTACTCCTTTGATTTGTTGTTACTATTACTATTGTTTGTATTAAATACTGTTTATTTAGCCAACATTGATTAAAGTTTATCCTCATCACCCCCAATTGTTTTCACCATCGCTTTGTGTAAAGCCCTACTCTTTTTACAATTTAAATTTCTCTGTTTTTCAAATACAGCCTTTAGAAGTTCTCTTAAAGAAATCCTGGGAAGTTTATTTAGGGCTCTGTCTCCAAACTTAAATGTTTGTTCAACATGAAATTAATTAGGTGCATAGAGAAATACATTTTCTATTATTAAAAGTCTAAGTTGGTTCAAACAGGGAATTTATTATGATAAACTTTCTGAACAGGGGAGGTATTTTTAAATCTAGCATCTGTCCGTTCATCCACCTGTGAATTCAAAGACTTCACCTGTACCTAGTAAAGCAGAAGTACACCATGCTTTCTTTTTCTGTTTTTCTCAGACCACTGGCCACTGGAGAATGACAATTTAAAGGACAGTCATTTGACTGGTGCATCCTGTAGTTGCATACTTCTCCTGAGTGTCATCCAATTTCTATTTGCCAGTTGTTTAAAGAGTCACGTATGGACAAATGAGTTAACTGACACCCATTTTTAGTATATTACACTGACACAGATGGGTATACTGGGAGCCACCACTAATTTAATCCTTAATTAGTTCTGCTTTCCCTTTATTGTTTATCTTTTTCCATATTCACCCTATGAAACTGTCCATTATATAGAAGTAGACAGAAAGAACTGGGGCATGAAACTGGCTAAGCTGTTTTTGCATGACAGTCACTAATTTTGGCCAAAATGAAAGAAAGCTGTTCTTGGCCCTCAAGGAGTAAATACTTAAGCTGGTAAATAAAGATGTATAGATGCTACATGGTTGTTTATCTGGCTATACCAAGTTGTGGTTGTTTCCTGAGATTCCAGAAGTTCAGAATTGTATTATTGTCAGCATTCCTAGTGCTTAGGAACCTAGGCAGAGCTGTCCAGCCAGTTAACTAAGGATACTTGCCCCGGGATCATCAGTTAGCCAACTGAGAGTTTCAGCTGCCTCCTTACTCTCTTATATGTGTAATACCCATCGAGTTTGAGTCACTTGTGGCTATTAAAAGCACAAATTCACTATTTAGCACACTGCTGCCCTAAGGTGTATTTGTAGGATTAGATAAGGTGAGAAGACCTAAGGAGCGATTGCCGTAGGACTTCTAAGAATGACAGCCATCTACCTAGCACCTCAACCAAACCTAGGTATGAGCATACAGTAGATGAGAAATGAGGAAAAGAGAATGTCTGAAGGCCATTTGAGTGACTAAACCAGGAATAATGGCAGAGGCCATTAAATAGATATGCATATACTTTTTCTTGTATTTAAAGAGTAGACTGTCATTTATGAAATTGAAAACGGCCAGTTTCATGTTTTAATAGTTTATAGCATATTCTTTGACTGTCTTTAAAACTTTTACCAAAAAGCACAACTTTTTTTTTTCTTTTGTGGATATCCCAGGCAGCTGTTAAGCAATTGCAAAATTTTTAGTGATCCCTGAATCATACTTTACATGAAGAAAATGTTTTTCCTTTAGGGGGAAAAGTACAATAAAAATCAATTTTATTCTTGCATTCTCCTTGGACTTATAATATTTTAGTTGTCTTACTTTTTATTAAAAACCTGAATTTTTATCAGCAGAAAAATTGGAGCATAGAAATATTTTCTGCAATATTTGAATTGCTAATTAACTGTGGGATTTATTTTAGGATTGTAGTTTCTGAAATAGTGGAAATAACAGCTGTGACTGTTAATGTTGTGCATTTGAGACTCCATACTCTTAGGCAAAATGTGTAGAGTATAAAATAGCCCATTTCTAAAGTGGGACAGTAGAATTTATTATACGTTTCTTTCTGTGCTGAGAAAAATTGACTGAAGTTCTTATTCTGCTCCTAATCACAAAACATTTCTTTCTTAGCCTTTCCCTTTCTGCCTCCCTCCTTGCTCTCTTAAGAGAAAGTGTTAAGGAGAGGACTATGGGGTAGTATGGTGCATTTCTTTCAACTTTAACACTATAGAAACCTATTGTAAATATGGAGAGCAATTCTACGAATAAGTATCAAATTCTTTGTAATATAGTCTACACTTTAAATGGGGTCTCTTTGATAGTTCCTTAAGTTCTCTTACATTTCCATGAAAGCAGATTATAAGTAGGGCAAAGTAATGGTATCTAAAAAAACCTAAGTTCATTAGATTTAGAATTTTGTTTTTTTTCCACTATGTGTTCACAGGGATTCCTTAAACTGTGAGTCTTGGTTTTGTTTTATCTGCAAAATAGGAATACTAATAACTGCAGCACAGTTACTTGATGTTTCTGAAGACAAGTAAGATAATGCATATGGAAGTAATTTTCTAAAACTTTATTGTTGTAGAAGTTACATACCATAAACTCCATCTGTTTTAAGTTCACAATTCAATGATTATTTGTGTATCTACAGAGTTTTAGGAAGAGCATCACGATCTCTTTTTAAAGTAAAATGATTGCTTAGTTGTCAGAATTTGAAGATGGTTCTCCCTGGTTCTTGGCCCTTAACTATTCAAACACTGATCTAGGAAAAGCTGAAAGGCTCCCCCTCAGTTGACCTTAAGATAGGGAAATGACCCCACTGGTCCTGACCTGATTGCAAAGTCCTTCAACAGTGAAAAGTCTTCTCTGATTGGTGACTGAAGAAGTTAGAGAGATTCAAGAGATTCAAAGCCTGAGAAGAATTTGATATGAAATCTTTTCCACTGATGAAATGGAGGGTGCCTGGGAACAGGAATCGAGAGTAACCTCCTGGAGCCCTGCAGTGCTCAGCAAGGAAATGGACCTTCAGTCCCTTGAAGTTGGAGTTCAAGTAGTTTAAGAGGAAGAAGCAGAGTATGCTAGCAGATGACTGGGAAAGGAAGTAATGGAGAAGGTAGCCCATGAGGGGTGCTTTTTGAAATCTAGGTACCTCCCTGCAGTACTTAGAGCTTAATTCCTTAGGGAAACTGGAGGACTGGGCAAAGGTAACTCTCAGACCTATGCCAACCAAGAGAAGAGTAGGCAGGATGTTGGCATACAAACCTCAGAGAACCAGGGTTGAGCCTCCTTCTTGTGTTGGTCAGGTTTTGACCCTCTGACTGAAATACCAGACAAGAACAACTTAGAAGAGGGGAAGTTTATTTTGGTTCATGGTTTCAGAAGTTTACTCCATGGTTGACCCATTCTACTACTCTGGGCCTGAGGTGAGGCAGAACATCATGGCAGAAGGGTGTGGTGGAGGAAAGCTGCTCAGCTCATTGCAGCAGGGAAGCAGAAAGAGGAAGAGAAGTCAGGAACAAAACATAATCCCTAATACCACACCCCCACTGACCTACTTCCTCCAGCCATGATCCTCCTGGCTACAGTTACTTCCCAGTAATCCATTCAAATTATTAGTCCATCAAATGGATTAATCCACTAATGAGGTTACAGCTCTCACAATCTAACAATTTCATGCCTGAATGTTGTTATATTGGATGAGCATTTGGGGGGACACCTTATATTCAAACCATGACACTCCCTGAGTGTATTAGGAACTGGCACTTCTGGTCTTCCCTGCTCAGGATCAAGAGTACCTCTCTACAGTTCTGAGAAAAACACAATTCAGAGAGATGCAGACACTGACAGTGAGAAGTCACAGGGGCACATTGGGGTCTGAGGAACGAAGAGGTGTTGACAGTGTCTAGTACAGATTCATTATATTTTTCCATTCATTTGGCCCACTGCATTGGTTGAGTAAACGGTTTTATATGGTTGTGGGGAATTACTTTTTCTCCTGCTGTGACTCCTCCTTCTGGGAAGCTCTTCTTGTTTGGTTGGTTGTTGGGTGACAGCTATGGTATGGAAGTCCTGATTTCCACAGCTGATGCAAATAAAATCTTGCCTGGCCAGGGCATGTGTACCAGATTATTCACCTGAGTAGTTTATCCTGCTTTCCAGTATGCACACTTGTGTCTACAACATTTGCATTCCTTGCTGTAGTTCTTGCTCTGTTTCTCTCAAAGTCGTAGACTTCCTGGTTCCAGATGAATCCAGACCTCTGCTATCTGGATTCTTTAGTGTTATCTGGATTATTTGGAAGTATTCTTGCTTATTTCATGTTACTTGACACTTGAGATTGGTCAGGTTCGACTTCTCCTCCTGGTGTCCCTTTTCTGACTTCTGACAAACCTTGAATACATAACCAACTTCACTTTGTCCCCAGAACTGAGGAAGTTGACAATAGGAGGAATCCTTGCTTACCATTCTGGCAGCTGCCTGGCAGTGACTGAGGTGGGAGGTGTGAGGAGTGTCCACATTCTACACATGGAAATAGTTGCTTCTCAGAGATGAGAACAGCATTTATTTACTCTCAAAATAATGACTAAAATATCTCATGCAGTTCACACACATAAATAGAGGAATAGTTAAAAGAAAGAGTAATGAATTACTCCTTCGTAAATAAGGTATTTATATAACATTCCAAATCCAAATGATGTGGTATTCTAAAAGTGAATTTATTCTAAAAGTAAATCACCTTGTTTCTTCAAGAACTAGAACAACATAGCCCTCTGCATAAACTTATATAGAGATATGAAGAAACTTCTTTATTGTAGCATTGCTTGCAATAGTGAAAACAGAGAAAATTGAAAAGAATTTAAACCGATATTTCATGGATAATTGAATCTTATTGTCCTAACAAAAGGAAAATGTAAAAATAATTTAAAAGATTTACCCATTACAGGATGGTTTGATCTCCGAGAAGTAGCATATGCAAAGTAGTGTTGCAGGAAGAGGCGTTTAGATTCCTCTCCTTCTCCGCCAAGTTCCTGCCATTCTTTTTGGTTCCTGAACTCATCGCTCAGAGCTGGCTGCAGCTTTGCATCTGTTGTTGACTCCCTCTGGGGAGCCTTGGCTCTAGTTATGTGATGTCTTTCCCAGTTTTTCATTCAGGCTCTTGCTCATGAGCCTATGTGGTTTAGTGCCTTCTGCTTCAACACACTTGATCTATTTCCTCTTTTTCATAAAGCGGTTTTCACTTCATGGAAGTATATTGTAACTTTACTTATTCTGTCCCCAGATAGATGAATTTAATTCCTAGATTATTCTTTAGCACATAGTAATTTCAAAATAATGGGTGGCTTAATGAATATTCGGTGCCATTTATAAGATAATAAAAGATGATCATTTGCCTGTGAATACATGTATAACAAAATTTGTGCATAAGACTGAAAGATCAGATTCCTCATGGCTCCACCTTTGGTCCAGGCCAGACTCACTGGCTCAAAGAGGAGTCCTGGCCATTACGCACTGTCTGTCTCCTCACCACCTAAGGATTGTGCATGGGAGGGGTGCCTGCCTCATGTGAACCCCCTAAATGTCTTACTAATTTGAAAACTGCAGCAGGCTTGCTGATGTCAGGTTATGGGAACTCTGGTGATTGTTCTGTTAGTCTGCACATTTAGGGATAAATGGAATATTTCCCAATGAAGATGATCAGACAGAGGAAGAGAAAGAGAATCAGAGGTTGGCTCTGGTAAAGTGCTGACTTTTTTTCCCCCTTGTCTTGCTTTAAATTAACCTTTTTACTGCCTTGGTGATGAAAGAGTACATTTAGCTTGATGTGAAAGTGAGCTATAATGAAGATATGGAAATAAAAGCAAGGAAAGTGCTTACACAAAATTAAATTGTTGACCTTAAACCACCAGTAAAGTTAATTTTCTGGCAGCAGGCTTTTCTGTTTTAAAGTGGAAGTCACTACCTATATACTGAAGTAAAACAGAAAAAAAATTAAAATTTGACTCCTTCTCACCAAAATTGGGAGGGTTATTTTATAAATTTTGATGATGATTAAATAAACAGAGAATACAGGCTGTTTTATTAAATTTTAATCAATAGAGGAAGAAAATGATGCATTTTGATTATATAACTATCCATTGTTCAAATTTCATTTGGAAATCTGTATGAAAACTGCCTTAATACTAATGTTAAGCTAAAAAAAATTTCCTCTGATTAAACATCTATGTTTGCATTTTTTGGTTTTAAGGAGTGTCACAAACAAAGAGTTCAGGGAATATCTCATCTAAAATCAGGGATGGAAACAAAGCTACCATTGGCAGACTGTCAGATGCAACCCCTGGGTTCTGAACGAGGCAGGGAGGGACCAGGGCAGATATGATTTGTGTATCACCAGCACACGCAGCCTTACAAGGACCCGAACTAATTGTTCCATCCTGTGGAAAGCTCCCAAGAGAGGCCTTCTGGAATGTTCAGCCATGCTGGAGAGGAAGGAGGAATTTTAAGTGTCAGACACTTTCCACGTTCTGACTTGTCTTGGTCCACATCTGCCCAAAGGAATTGACTTCTTAATACTTGGTGGTTTTGGTGTCTGGTCCAGCTGGGCAGCCGCTGGGTAAGCTGGTGCTTCTGCTACTCTGACTGGGTCCAGCCTGGGCTCTGGGGTGTCTGGCGCTTGGGCACAGTCCTCAGGACTTGGAGAGACTGAGATGTCCTGGTTGTGCGATGATGAAGAGTGATGAGGAGAGAGACAGTGTGTCATGGCCAGGGCTCTTCTTTGAGCAATTGAATCTGGCCTGGGGCAAAGGTGGAGCCAAGGAAATCTAGACGTCGAAAAACTGTGGTGGATGGTAGAGGAAATTAAAGAGTCTTTAGAGAAAAAAAATAATAGAATTTTCCTTAGTTTAAAACTTGAATATGTGGTAATTTCCCTGTGCATAGGCAGATAAATTCAGTTATTGTATGATCAGAAAAAAATGAGAAATAATAATAATCTTAGTGTTAAAACCAAAAACCTTAGGTCAAAAAAAAAAAAATACCCCCTTCTCCAGGAGAATTCTTTTGTGAAAAAGAGCTGAAATTGGCTGGAATGTCAGTACAACCACTCTAATGTGTGAGAGCTGGTTTCTGGGTTGATTCTTGTAGGGCTATCTGAGAACACCCGCAGATTACACAATTTCTGCAATGTGAGGTCAGGAAACTTCTTAACTGATGTAATGAATTCCTCTTTCATAGAAAGATCTAGAAATGCCCTGTGAGAATGCTGAGGCTTCTGTTATCACCCTCTGGCACCACTTCCAGCCTTTCTTGGAGACTATCTGGGACTACCTATTAAGAAAAGTCACTAAATGAACCAACTGAGCCAATAGCTTGACCTGGGTATCGCATTTGAGTTTTGGCAGACTGCCTCAGAAGATCTATTTTAGATGGATTTTTCTCTAAAGCTTCCACAGTAATATGATTTAATAGGGTTAGAATCACATATTTCAGGAATAATTAGAAGAGTGTGTGAGGGTTTTAAACACTGAGAGCAGAGTGGGGAGTCAGGCTAGAAGCTCTAGCTGCACCTGACTCACTTCTGGTTTATGAATTCCCTCCTCCCTCCTTGTCAAGAAGGGAAGGGAAAGAAAGATATTTACCTCACAGGTTCACTGTGAAAATTAAATGAGGTGCTTTATATATCATGGCATACATGAGTCTCTGATATGAGTTGATTTCTATCTATTAAAAATACTTCCCACAAATTCTTAGTGCTTTAATCTTGATTAATTTTAATCTTTTGCTTCATGCTACTTTCCATTGAATCATAGAATGTCCATATTTTTTGGGGAGTGGGGTGTCAGGTAAATTTGCTCATCCATTTTGTTTGTCAAAAATTCCTTAAATATTTCCTATATTACAATATTTTTTGGTGATCAATCATCTCAATTTTGAACATTTCTCATTGCACTCAATGTAGTAACTTGTCTGACTGCCCTTTTTCAGTTCTACACAGAATTACCACTACATCTCCTATGTGAATTATGTTGTAACTTTTTGGTCATATTAGTTAGATAAATTACATTTTAATGTATTTGTTCATGACTACTTCCAAGTGACAAATACAATTTTTGGAAAAATGAAATTTTCTTCATGGTAATGATAAGGAAAAAGAACACACCTAAATCACATCATTAAAGTATAGTAATGTACATTTTAGGTTTTGATGATGACTCACTAATATTTTCAAAATTTTATATATGGAGTTGAAAACAAGATTATACAATTTTATGATGCATTGTGAGTTCTAATTTGCAAGCATCCTGGAACGTTTGAGAAAGTCTCAGATCAGCATCACCACTACCACCACCATGAGCAACAATAATAGAAGTTGAACTTGTTGTACAAGACTCTCTCTACAAAGGAAAGCTTTTTCTCCTCTTTGACCTGAAAAGACCAGGTTATACTATCTGTTTTGTTTACCTTTAGTTTCTGCAATAGGAAGATAACATATCCCTCTCTCCCAGGTTTCTAATAGAAGTAGGCAAAACAGCTTTAAAAAAATTCATCTGTTCACATGACACTTTCTCAGCTTGCATTAGGTAAGGGCATGGAGATGTGGGTATGCTATTGCTTTAATGGAAACTAGGCACTGGTGGCCCTTGTATTGAGGGCTCTGTATAAATGGCTGCTCAGAGGGGCTAAGAGGAAGGAGGGGAATCTCGTTCATATCAGTGCAGTCCACTTCCTGTTCTTTGTGATCCTCAGCAGGTGCAGAATTCACTGGAGAGATTTTCTGCCATTGATTTTGATAGGAATTAATAGCAAGAATAGCATAAATGTGGCAAATATTTCCACTTTTCTTTGCTTTAGCTCAAAGCCTTTCCTCTAATTATGTATTTTCAGAAATCTAGCACTCACTGAGGAAAAAAGAACTGTGCTGAAATCTGAAAGCAACTATTATATCTTCTTGAGTGTTCAGATTAATACAGGGGACATCAAAGCACCATGGTGGTGGCTGGCCTCGTATAGGACCTCCAGCTCCATATGTGAAGCCGCATGCATTTTAAAATCAGAATAGGTCAGGGATGAATGTAATGCCACACTCATTTTCTTTTCCTATGAACAATTAATTTTAAAGGACCCCAAATCATGCTTGGGTAGAGCGTCCAATTCATAAGTGAGAAAAGCATTTGAAAAATGATCGCTGCATTCTCATCTGAATGTCTCCCTCTGCGAGTCCCACAGAACCAGGGCCGTTCCTGGACTCTGAACCACTGTATTCTCTTCCGTGCTCTGCTTACAAAACTGGACTTTTGAGGTCAGGTGACTTTATGTGTGTTAAAATATTTTGGTGTTGATAATGAACTTAGCTGAGGTTAAATAGATTTAATCTGATTGAATATTTAAAGGGAGGTAGTTAGATTTTAGAATTTGATCACCTGGAAGCATTATTAGAAGTTAATTATATTAAAATGAGTTTTTGCATTTTACCCCTCTAGATTAAGCTAGATTGCTATAATTAGAAAAACTTTTGTTTCTTTCTAAATATTTAAATACTGGTTTATGTTACTTACATTTTCAGTACTGACCTTTCCTGATGGTCAGTAACATTTTTACCACCCACATGCTCCATATTGTATCTTAAAATCAGTTATTTGCATATATATATATGTATATATATATATGTATGTATACATATATATATATATATTTTGTGGAGTGAGGTACTAGGGATTGAACTCAGGATACTTGACCACTGAGCCACATCCCCAACCCTATTTTGCATTTTATTTAGAGACAGGGTCTCACTGAGTTGCTTAGTGCTTTACTTTTGCTGAGGCTGGCTTTGAACTCAGGATCCTCCAGAGCCTCTGGGATTACAGGGTAAGCCTCTGGGCCCCGTTTATTTGCATATTTAATTCATCTAAAGTCGCTAGAAACCTCAGAAAGACTGCTCAATATAATATATTGAAAATTGCTCAAGACATCCATGATTTATATAATTTCTGTGTCATTCTCTTAAGTTGGTACATATTTTTTGTAGAAGAAATAGTTGATACATATGATAGAGTGTCCCAGCTCTGAAGTGCTCAGCAGGCTCAGATTTACAAAACTGAATAGCACTCGAGGCCCAGCAGTTTGCTGCCAGCTTAGCCTGGTGATTTCACAGGGAAACTCACACAGACTGGTGTTGAAGAGCTCAGTTCCTGCACTTGGCTTCATGTGTGTGAGCAGATCGAAGCCCTTAGCATTCTGAATCCTGAGATGTTTTGCTGTCCATAATCCTGTACGTGGCCACCTGTGCCCATCATTTCTTACTCCCTTTGCTTCATGTTATTGAATTTAAAAAATTCCTCTGACCTATTGCTTTGCAAGGTTCTCAAATTACATTAGAAACTTTTATAAACTTCGGTTATTTTTTCCTGGTTAGATTATAAATTCTTGAAAACAGGGACTATATACTTCCTTTTTATTATTATTATTTTTTAAATATCACTGAGTAAATTCAACTAGAATTTGCTAATCCTGAAACACCAACTCAATGCTTTTTAGACCTTTTTTTTTTTTCTTTTTGGTACAGGGAATTGAACCCAGAGGGCTTCACCACTGAGCCACATCTCCAGCCCTTTCTATTTTTGTTTTGAAACAGGGTCTCACTAAGTTACTTAGGCCCTCACTAAGTTGCTAAGGCTGGCCTTGAACTTGTAATCTTCCTGCCTCAACCTCCTGTGTCTCTGAGATAATAAGCATGTGCCATCATGCCCAGCCACATTTTAATTTTGTTAAATGGTTTAATGTCATTACTTGTGATTCCCAAATTATTTGTAAGTTTTAATTTAAAAATCTAATAATTAGCGATATGGTTTTCCTTTTAATTAAAAAAAAACAATTCCTTGAATGTGTGCAGTGAATAGGCAATTAATTCTCTTATTCTGCTAAATGTCACAGATAACATGGGAGTTATTTTAATTATGAGTATTGATGATCTCTCTGGGTATATGGATGTTATATCCTGTTCATCAGTTCTGAAGGAGGCAGTTCAGAACAGTGTTTCAGTGATGGTCTCCATTGTGTTCCGTGCTTACTTTCAAATACATCAAACTGGAACTTGCAGTCTTGAAGTTCCTTAATCATTACTCACTTATGACACTGTGCTAAGCCTTATCTCAGGTCTAGGCGAGCGACTGCATGTGGATTCTGCAGGAGCAGCTCTTTCTTTTCCTTCCCTTGAAATATTGATGATCGTAGAACTTAATGCTGTGTTTAGCCTTGAACTCTGATCGCCTCCTCCTCCAACTGAAGCTTCTTGGGCCAAAGGGCTTATTGACCAACGGAAAGGTGATGTGTAACAACTTATTGACAGAGTTTAAGCTTCTAAGAAATAGTCTCACAAAAGCAAGTTATTACTATCCTTTGGAAAAATTCACCCAGAAAGATGTTCAAGGTAACTTTTTTTTTCCTTATGGAAGAAAAGTGAATGTATGATAAAAATAAATAAATAAAATGTGCACTTGAATCAGAAATGATTTACATGTGAACAAAGAAAGTTTAAACTGCAGCTAGCGACTTTACTCAAATGCAGGTAATTTTAGAGGGAAAAGAAGAATCTCAAGTAGATGGTAGCCAATTTGGTATAGCAGCCAACATGGAAATGTCGCTCAGTCAAGCTGAAGCCAGTGGCAGTAGATTGAGTATTATATTAAATGGAGCAAAAATTAGAAAAAGTGTCTGAAGAAGGCAAACTCAGGTTCTTTGACTCTTACTTGCCACCCACCCTGCCCCTACAGCCAATTTACATTTTGGTACTTTCAATAGATATTTTTTGATTGAGTTCATAATAAACAATAAACTTCATGCACAAATTGCTTAGTATTTCAGTGAATTTAGTATTTATGGATATTTCCTTTCTTTGGAGAGTGACTATATGGATGTAAAAACAAAATATTCAATCATAAAATTCAGTATTAGAAAAAACACAAGAACCATATTTTAAATTATTTAAGCCCTATAAAATGCTGAACAGGCCCATGCATGCTCCTGTTTTTTCAGCTGTACCCTGTGTAGCGTGGTCATGGTTGAGGTGAGTTTTCAGACGTCTGTCCTCTTGGTTATTTTGATTGTTCTGTCTTGATAATTGTCTCTGTTTCCTAAGTTTGCTCACGTACTGTGAAACCTTCAGAATCATTTTTAAAAGAGGAAATGCCTTTCCCAGAGCTTTCTTCTACTTTGAAGTATTTTTGTAAGCTTTTGAATTGTTTAGTGTCAAAGAAGAATTTATCAATGTGGAAATAATTTTAGTGGACAGTATAGAGGCCACCAAAGAACCCGATGGGGAGAGTTTGGAGTGTTGAATTTTATGACCAAGGTACATAAGGGCCATTCTAGAGGCTAATTCTGTACTGTAGATGTCATGAGAATACATTGCCATTAATCTCCTAAAGTGAATTTTACTGAAGACCTTGGGAAGTTGCATAGGAGTAGAGAACAAGAAAGCCTACATCCGTTTTCTTGAATTAATATTCCCTGGGAGAGAAGAGACTTGTTTCATTTGATGGCCTCTTTTAACAATACATTTTTTTTAAAAAACCTACAAATTGAAAAAATATATATTAAATAATACCAGTCTTACCCATGGATTATATTATCAAATCTTAATATTGAAAGATTTTGAAAACCACATTCTTCCTTCCAGCCAATTAAGAAATCCCTGTTCATCATATATTTAATATAATGGGCAGTTGGCAGCTCAGACCTCTGGAGTAAGGACACACACTTCATTTTGAATGAGTCAATTTGGAGTTTAAGTGTTGGTCGTGTTCTTTAAACTTTTCTGAGTACCAGTGTTCTTATGAATAAGTGTTCTTATAGAGTAGTGAGGATCCAGGACATCCTGTGTTTAAAGGGACTATGTTACCAAGACAATGATCTTCTTTTACACCATACCAATTAAAATAGTATTTTGGGGGGGGGGGCGCAGGGCGCGGGACTGCGTTTGTATAAACTTCACCTATTTGTTCAAATCTTGTTGTGTCAGAAAAAGTCTATTGCATTGACACGTTTTAAGTCCTCAAAGGCAGCTACCAATCCTTGTTTCATTGTCTCACTAACAACTCCATCACCCAAATGACTACAACTACCAATAGCAATAAAATTTGTTTCTTAAGAATTCCTCAAAGAAACATTTTGGAAGTTAAACTTCTTCACATGCATTTTAGAATTTTAGAACAGGTTTAAATAGTAAAATGGTCACCCTGAGTCAGAGATGAGGAGCAGTGAAAGAATCGTTTTGATACTGAGTGCTCCAGAGGTGTCATCTTAGGACAACAGGAGATGTCCTGGAGGGTGAGATGGTGGGAGATTATTGAACAATTATTTGGGGATGGAACTGAAATGAGTCAAACATCAAGCTAATTTATTGAAGTAGTTTGAAGTTTATTTTAAAGAAGATGGGAGTATACCGGTGATCTTTCTTTTTTAATTTTTTTATTTTTACAGACTTCATTTTGATTCACTGTACACATATGGGGTACAAATTTTCATTTCTATGGTTGTGCATGATGTACATTCACATCATTCTTGTTAATCATACATGTACATAGGGTAATGATGTCTGTCTCATTCCACCATTTTTCATATTCCTCCCATTTCCCTCTATATAATCTAAAGATCCTCCATTCCTCTCTCACCCCCCCACCAACCAGATTCTATATCATCATTCCCTTATCAGGGAAAACATTCCACCTTTGTTTTTTGGGATTGGCTTATTTCACTTAGCATGATAATCTCCAATTCCATCCATTTATCTTCAAATGCCATAATAATATTTTTCTTTATGGATTTCATCATACTCCAATTAGAATGGCTATTATCAAGAACACAAACAATAATAGATGCTGGCATGGCTGTGGGGAAAAAGGCACACTTTTACATGGCTGGTGGAGTTGCAAATTGGTTCAGCCACTCTGGAAAGCAGTATGGAGATTCCTCAGAAAAGTTGGAATGGACCCACCTATTGACCCAGTTATCCCACTCCTCAGTTTATATCCAAAGGACTTAAAATTGGCATACTACAGTAACACAGCCACATCAATGTTCATAGCTGCTCAATTCACAGCAGCTAGACTGTGGAGCTGACCTAGATACCCTTCAACAGGTGATCTTTTTTAAAAGGACAAAGGGATTAGTGGGTATCTATGTTGTGTGTGTATGTGTGTTGGGAGTGGAGGTGTGTGTGCAAATTACTCTGCTGGAACAGTGGAGGACAGTATGGAGGTGTCGTGCAGGAGACGGTGATGAAGAGCTGAGACGTTTCTGCAGGAGTTTGGATAAGAGCAATGGGCCTGCTATTGCACGTACCAGTGTGTCACAGTGACACCCACTGTTCTGTGTAGTTATGCACAATTCAAGGTCTCATGCACCAACTCAAAGTATTGAACCTGGGTGAGCATTTGGACAATGGGCAAAAGAGAAGCAGACTCGAGAAAACCAAGAGACTGGAGAGGACAGGAAAAGTCAACAATTTTCTTGTTTGAGTAGCTGGACAAATGGAGATTCTGGTCACAACGAGAACACACAGGAGTGGGGTGGGTAAGTGAGCAGATGGCAGTAACACCACTTAGACACAGTTTGTATTTGAAATGCTTATAGACTGTCCTATGAAGGGCTTTATCAAATGCTTTATTGAAATAATGAAATACTGTCTTAAAAATGTTCATTAATTCATGTGGAAATATTTAAATTTCAACATATGTATCAATTGAGGAAAAAGTATCTCCTAACATTTATAATATATTCTGGGGTTCAGAAAAGATCTAAGAGGGCTAGCATATTTCTGGAGCCAAAAGGAGTCCCTAAGGGTCTGCTTCCTTGTAGCAATCCCTCCTAACAGCATTTGAATCTTTCAAACCAGAAAAAATGTATATGGTAGAAATGTGAAATATATTCAAATGTCATCTCATTAATTATTTCTTCATAATTGAATTGGTAATAAATTTTTTGTATCTTTGTGATCATAATGAATAATCAATAGTGGTATAAAATTTGCATTTGTATTTTGCATATGCATTTCACATATATATATGCAGTAAATATGTTCACATCTTTTTGCAAGATCTTTTGCATAAAGGTCTGGAAACACCACCGTTTGTTAAAGGAAATTAAAAAATAGATTCAAAAAAGTTGAGGTAATTTTTCCACGTTGCTGGGAAATATATACTTTTCAAAGGTAAACATAAACCTCTGCTATAAGATTCTGCAGGATTATTATGTTACCATGATCACTGCTAGTGGCCTTAGGAAGAGTGAGAAGACCATATAGTATCAGGTAGTGAGGTAAAGCCATGCTCTGATGGAAAAAATCATGACAAAACCATTGCAGTCATGTTGTGGAGACCTACTAATTCACGTGGATGTTATATCAATTACTAGTATGACAAGAACCCTTACTAAGAATCGGTTCTAGGAATTCACAGAAGGCAAAAAATAGAGGAGTAGGACTTTGAAAAGTTTGGCTATGTGGGTTTTACTGTTAAGAAATCATACATTTTCCCTAAATGCTGAATATGACAGGCTGCAGGAGGAAGATGGACAGCTACATCTTAGTTGTGTTTAGTTAGAATTGACAACTGGGGAGCCAGTTTATAATGTGGACATAATTGTGGGACAATACATGCAGGGTTCAAAGTTCCAATTTATGAAGAGGAATATAAAGATAAAAGAGGCATTCTGGTGAAAGAATACCTCAGTGCACCAGACTAAAGAGTCCAGAAATGGAGACTGTTAAATATAGCCAACTGACCTTTGACAAAGGAGCAAAGGTAATATAATGGAGGAAAGACTGTCTCTTCAACATACTGGGCTGGAATGACTGGGTATTCCATTTGAAAAAATCCAGACACAGACCATATACCTTTATAAAAATTAGCTCACAATGGATCATAAAGGTAAATGTAAAATGAAAATAAACTATAAAACTCCTGGGAAATATCATAGGAAAAAATATAGATGATTTGGTATGGTATGACTTTTTAGGTACCACTACACCATGGGTACATGTCCCTGAGAACAGTAGTTGCTACGTTCAGCTTTGATGAAATTAAAGATTCTGCTCTACCAGAGACAATGCCAAACTGGGCATGGTGGCACACCCCTGTAATTCCAGTGACTCAGGAGGCTTAGGTAGGAGGATTGAAAGTTCTAGGTCAGCCTCAGCAACTTAGCAAGGCACTAAGCCTTTGAACTCTAAATACTGACAATAAGAGAATGAAGAATGAAGTTTAGAAATGGACAATAGAATTGAATAGACACCCGCCTCACCAAAGAAGATTCTCATATGGATATAAGCATATGAAAAGATGCTTGAGATCCTTTGTCACTAGGAAAGTGCCAATTAAGACAATTACACACCTATTAGAATGGTCCACATCTAAAACATTGATATTGCCAAATGTTAACACAGATGTGGAGTAACAGGAACTCTCCTTCATTGCTGATGGGAATGAAAATGGAACGGTCATTTTGGAAGACAGTTTGGCATCACCAGACAAATTAAATCAGTTCTTACTCTACAATCCACCAACTGCACTCCTTGGTATTTATCCCAAAGAACTGAGAACTTATTTCTGAACAAAAACCTGTGCATGGATGTTTATAGAAACATTATTCATAATTTCCAAGACTTGAAAGTATACAAGAGGTCCTTCAGTAGATGAATGTATAAACTGTGGTATATCCAGACAATGGAATATTATTCAGGGCTGAAAATATATCAGTTACCAAGCCTTGAAAATACAGGAAGTAACTTTAGATGAATATTACCAAGAGAAGAAGCTGATTTGAGAAAACTATAAACAGTATGGTTACAACTACATAGCATTCTGGAAAAGACAAAATTATGAAGATAGTAAAAGTATCTGGCTCCCAGGAGTTGGGGGACTTTGAGGGAGGAGGATGTTTGAGCGGACATACGTGAGTGTTCTTTGATGCAGTGAAATTATTGTGTATGATACTGCAGTGGCGGACATATGTCATACATTTGTCAAAATCTAAGAATGTCCACCAAGAGTAAACCCTGATGTCGGTTGTGGACTTGAAGCAATAATGAAATGTCATTGTAGCTTTACCAGAGGAGATGTACCACTCCAGGGTAGCATGCTGATAGTGTCATTGTCAGTGCTTATGTGGGAATAGAGGGTAAGGGGGACATCTACCATGAACCTCAACCTACTCTAAAAAGACTCCTAAAGTGCAAGAAGTAAAATTTAAAAATCAAGTGGGATAGTATCAAACTAAAAAGCTTCTTCACAGCAAAGGAAATAATCAAGAGCATGAAGTGAGAGCCCATAGATGGGAGAAAGTCTTTGCCACCTGCACCTCAGATTGGGTGTTAATTTCCAGGATATACAAAGAGCTCACACCAAAACCCCAAATAATCCAATCAATAAATGCGTGAAAGAAATAAAGGTATGTCTCAAAAGAATTTGCAATATGAGTGGCCAACAAATATAAGAACAAATGTTCAACATTTCTAGCAGTTACAGAAGTGTAAATTCAAACTACACTGAGATGGCTGTTATCAAGAATACCATGGGCTGAGGCTGAGGCTCAGTGTCAGGGCACTTGCCTAGCATGTGTGATGCACTGGGTTCAATCCTCAGCACCACATAAAAATAAAATGAATAATTATTAAAAAAAAGAATACCAGTAACAGATATTGGCAAGAATGTGGGGAAAGGGGGGAAAGGGTACACTCATACATTGGTGGTGGGACTGCAAATTAGTGCAACCACACTGGAAAGTAGTACAGAGATTCCCCAGAAAAACTAGCAATGGAAAAACCATTTGACCCAGCTATCCCGCTACTTGTTTTATACCCAAAGGACTTAAAATCAGCATACTATTGTGACACAACCACATCAAGGTTTAAAGTAGCTCAATTCACAACAGCCAAGCTATGGAACCAGCCTAGGTGCCCTTCAGCAAATGAATGGAAAAAGAAAATGTGGTACATATACACAATGGACTATTACTCAGCTATAAAGAAGAATGATTTTATGACATTTGTCAGTAAATGAATGGATCTGGAGGCTATCATGCTAAGTGAAATGAACCAATCCCAAAAAATCAAAGGTTGAATGTTTTCTCTGATATGTGGAGGCTAACCCACAATAAGGGGGAGGATAGGAAAAATGAAGTTCAGTGCAGTAGACAAAAAAGAATGAAGGGAAGGGAGGAGGGTAAGAATCTTTCCAATTAACTATATAATACACCAGTGAATCTCACCATCATGTACATCCACAGGACTGGAGTCCTAATTAGAATAAGATATATTCCATACTTGCATAAATATATCAAAATACATTCTAATGTCATACCTAAAAGTCAATAAAAATAAAGTATAATAAAAAATAATACAATCTACCAAAAATAAGGTATTTTTATTTATTTGCTAAAGACATGGAAGCCTGTTATTTTAAAACTTGATGACAGGTTTATTAACTCATTAAATATTTCTTCTTCTGTCCACATTACCCCATTGAAGGAGTTGACTCTTTGCTCTTTAACTAGAGAAAGGAATGGAGTAGTATGGAAAATAGGAATATCCTGCAAATTCTTATCTTTTATGGCAAAAAGCCTAAGTTCCAAGAAAGAATGGAATGTGGGATTTGAGGGCAGAGAAATATGTCTTAGAAACATATTGTGGAAAACTTATCTAGAAAAAATATAACAGCTCCACCACCTGGAATTTCCTTGTATGCGTCTCAGTTGTGGCTGGGAAAAGATGTAGGGAACAGAAAGCAGTGAAGGGAATGGCGTAGTTGTAGAGGAATGCCACCTACAGCCCAAGCCAACTCTCAAGAGCTAGCAATTGAAGAAATGCAAATTGAAACTACACTGAGATTCTATCTCACTTCAATCAGAATGGCAATTATTAAGAATATAAGTAACAATAAAAGTTGGTGAGGATGTGGAGTAAAAGATTCACTCATACACTGCTGGTGGGAGTGTGAATTGGTGCAGTCACTCTGGAAAGCAGTATGGGGATTTTATAGAAAACTTGGAATGGATCCACCATTTGACCCAGCTATACCACTCCTTGGTCTATACCCAAAAGACTTAAAGTCAGCATACTACAGTGACACAGCCACATCAGTGTTTATAGCAGCTCAATTTGCAATAGCTAAACTATGGAAACAACCTAGGTGCCCTTCAACAGATATATGGATAAAGAAAATGTGGTATATATACCAAACGGAATATTACTCAGCCTTAAAGAAGAATGAAATTATGGCATTGACTGGTAATTGGATGGAGTTAGAGAATATCCTGCTAAGTGAGATGAGCCAAACCCAAACCAAAGGCTGATGTTTTCTGTGATATGGAGATGCTAATTTACAATAAGAGGGGAGGTGATAGGGAATAATATAGTTACTTTATATTAGATAGAGTGAAGGGAGAGGAAGGAGTAGCCAGTAGGAACAATAGTAGAGTGAAACAGACATTATTACCTCATGTACATATATGACTGCATGACTGATGTGATCCTAACGATTTGTATAATCAGAAAAATGAGAGAATGGAATATTACTCAGCCTTACAGAAGAATGAAATCATGGCATTTGGCAGTAAATGGATGGAACTAGAGATATCATGCTAAGTGAAATAAGCCAATCCCAAAACCTAAATGCCAAACCTTCTCTCTGATATGTGGATGCTAACCCACAACAAGGGAGGGTAGGGAGGAGAAGAATAGAAGTTCATTGGAGTAGACAAAGGGGTATGAAGGGAAGGGAGGGATGATGGAGTATAAAAGAGAGTAGAATGAATTGACCATAACTTTCCTGAGCTCCTAAATGAATACAGGACCAGCGTAATTCCACGATATGTACCATCCCAAGAATGGGATCCTAATTGGCATGGGTTGTACTCCATGCAGGTCTAAATTTCCTTTACACCCAAGTCTGTTAACTGAGAGACAAAACTGCTAGCACCTCAAATTGGAAAACGGACTATTTTCTGTTTGAAAATTTGAGGGAAGTCATTTCTGGATAAATTTTTAAAAATTATATGTTAACAGTGTCATAGCCATGGTTAATACTAGTGGAAAAATAACTCAAGTTCTGAGAGATGTAATCAGTGATGGATCTGCAGGTTTGGGCACGGGGTTCAAAGACACCTGCCACCGTGATTTCAGTTAATGCTGACTTTGATGTGCTAATGGCATGTTATAATGTAGAAAACTCTGAAGGCTGACTTATCTCCTGAGTCCAGAGGACTGCTTTCTCTGTGCCTCTGATCCTCGCTAACATATTCTGCGCATCCCTGACAATATATGAAAATATACTCTATTACCGGCAAAATTGAACATCTAAATTTCAACTAATTAGCGTCAGATGAGTGAAAGAATGAGAAAGAACAAAACATATGTATGAACTCCAGAAGAGTAGAAGAGTGTTCTTAAAGAACCAATGAATTAAACAGAATAATCTGAGAAAAAAATGAGATTCTACCACAAGAGTGAAGTAATGCAGGGATCAGTTAACCTGATTTAGCCATTCCATAGTGCATGCATAGTTTGAAAGAACATGTTGTATAACCATAAATTTATGCAATTTTTACTTGACAATAAAAACTAAATATGATAAAGAAATGGAAATGTTTTAAATGCTATTTGTCTCTCAACATGTTTCTTATACCTTTATGTTTTTATTAGTGCATTATAGTTATGCATATTGTTGAGGTTCATTTAGACATAATCATATATGCATGGAATATAATTTGCTTCACTGTTTCCTACACTTTTAATAATATATTAGTATAGGAACATTCAGGAATTCTTCTTTAAAAATGATAATTTTTTTTTTCTTTTTGGTCTGGGGATTGAACACAGCAGCACCTTTACCACTATGTTACATCCCCAGTCGTTTTTTAGTTTTTATTTTGTGACAAGTTCTCGTTAACATACTTAGGACCTTATTAAGTTGCTGAGGCTGGCCTCGAACTTGCGATCCTTCTGCCTCGGCCTCCCAAGCCACTGAGATTGCAGGTGTCCAGCAATACTTTTTAATTCATTATGCGGTTTCTTTTTATTCATTATGCGGTTTCTTAACGCCAAATTATCAGGTACCTTTCTACTGGGACGCTTATTTAACAAGATACATAAGTGATTGAATGACCTTCACTCCAAGAAGATGCATGCTTTGAATACTTTACTAAAACTGTCTCTGTCTTAAAGAAGAAAAAAATAATCAGCTTTGTTTAGGTCTTCTAAATGTTAAATTCTGTCTTTTAAAAGGTAATAGTGTACATCATGCACAACCATAGAAATGAAAATTTGTATCCCAAATGTGTACAGTGAATCAAAATGAAGTCTGTAAAAATAATAAAAGAATTAAAATTAAAAAAGCTAATAGAGTAAGATAACATTCAGAAGCTGCTTTAACTTCTAAAAAAGTAAGTTCCAGTAAATGTCTATCCTAATCACAAACAACATTACAGTCATCAATCATATTTTGATTTCGAGTTTTCATATCTCTGTGTGGGTGCACTGTGAGTTTCTATATCTGTATCGAACAGAAACACACCTGCTCCCTTGTCTTGAATCAGTTTCTCATAAAGGCAAGTGAAACTCTTTATAGAGGGATTCTCTAGGATGATTCCCCTTAGAAAGGCAAATGATTCTAGAAGACCACAGAATTCATGCAAAACAGCACAGAAAAGAGATTTTCAGTGTCATTTAAATTGTAATTACAAATAGCATATCGATTTCCTAAGTGATCTTGTGGGTTCGGAATGTATTTATTTGCTTCCAGTGACTTTTACATTGAATGCTCTTAGTTTATAAATCAAAAGATCATTGTTAGCTGCCCGTGCTGTGAATTTCACTTGCGATCTATTCATCAAGCATATTCCTTTTCTCTGACATCATCAGCAGCAATAAAGATCCTGCAATGGAACTTAGCAGACAGCGCTGTAGTTGATGTATGAGACGAAAAACGTGCAGAATGCTCTTGCATAAGTGCATCGGCTCGGCAGGAGGTTGTGGAGTTAAGTCCTGCTCTCTGTTTCTGGGGTAGGAGATGCCAGGCCAGGACACCGAGGGAGCAGAGCGGCTGAGCGAAGCTCTGCAGAACCCGCCATCTGGCGTCAGCCTTCCTTACTGTGTGCTTCAGTTCACGTGTCCCCTTGCCCATTAAACTGTGTTTTGTTTCATTATAATACAAGTACAGATGGAAAGGCTCATAGGCAAAACAAAATCACAGGATTTCCTTCCAGTGAGCAGACTCATAATTTCTCATAATGTTGTGTCTTCGCCATTGTAATTGAATAATCCACCAGAAAAATATTCATGACGTGTCTCAAGAGAACAAACCCAAACTTCTGGGCAGTGTCTACTCTTTACAAAGCAAGACTGAATTCGAAAGGAAAGGCAGGTGAAATGTGTGCAGTTCTAAAACAGAACTGCAGATTACTTTTGGAGAGCTTTAGCTCTGTTCAAATTACACATTATAGATTTGAATAAAATAAGAGGGCTACAGGCCCCCAGTTAAAAAATAGTTATTGAGAAAGAAAGAAGGTGTGAGTCTGAATTTTCTAGCATCTTTCCAGTGTTCATTTTGAAATATTCTGTAGTACAGGGAAACCCAGACTTCCAATTATGACAGCACCGCACATTTATTAACGTTGTGATTTTCAACAGATTTTGTCCTCAGAGACAATTTGGTCATGTCTTATGTGAAAGTAGCAAAATGTAATTTACAGGGTTGTGTTGAGAATTGTTTGCGATGAGTTTTCCAAGCCCTGATAATTCCTGGGGCATTCTGGGTGCTGAGTCATTCGCACACATCATCACTGTGATGGACGACCTTCCAGGTCAGCTGGCTTCCGCCATATTGCTCAGTTGCTCAGTTCCTCGGTGGAATGATAATGGAGATGTTACCCTGAAGGTATTTTGTAGAAGTGATTAACACTTGCAATCAGTTCACTTTAAAATTACATTTAGTAATGTGGATAGGCCTCATCTACTCAGTTGATGACTTTAAAAGGAAAATATGAGAGTTCTCAGGAGGAGGAGGATTTTTGCCTCAAGACAGTTGTGGAGAAAGGCTGCCTGAGTGTAGTCTGCCAGTTGACCCCACTGGTGTTGGACACACCATCTGCCACAACAGCATGAGTCAGTCCTTTAAAGGCCATCTCTGTCTCTCTCTCTCTTTCTTTCCAGTTGGTCTGTTTCTCTGGACAACCTTGGTTTATACAAATATAAAAAGAATTTGCAAAAGAATGAAGCCTCATCCTTACCATATAAAAAATTTTATTAATCTAAACACAATGTCTACCTCTGTATTCCACAGTTCCATAGTCACATAATTGGAGCTAAGCTCCAGCTACGTGCGAAATGTTATCATTTTATCCTCACTTCAACGTCTAAAATATTAGAGTGTCAGGTCTTAACTCTCTTAACCCCAGTGCTTCATTTACAGATCAAGAAACAGATCTACCATCATCACCACATTCCTTAGGGGAAGCCCTCCTCAGAGGAAGAACTGAGTCAGGTCTCCTGACTGGCTGTTTAGTAGGCTCTGACTTAATACTGTCTTCACTTTCTCAATTACTCGATGTGGTAATTTGAGTGTGTGCACCCTCTTTATATTTTAGCAAATGGGGTAAAATAATTTTTCATGCCTTTAAATATTGGCTTTATCTTGATCTCATGAAAAAAGAGGATCACTTTTAATTAGAAAATATAATTTAAAGAATAATAGCCTACTACCTTGGACACTTAATATCATAGTTATATAACTACGCTTCTCTTATGCCTCCATTATTTTCTTTACGAGAAAACTGCTGTCTCACTAATGCTATTTCTGGATACTGGTGGGGGGTTTCCACATCCCTTGTGGATGAGTGTAAGTGTTTCTGTTGAGGGACAATGGTGCCAGCAATAAATTAATTAATTGCTAATAAAATTATCTAATTGATAAACACACAAGAGCCAATAATCTTTTCAATTGGAAGATGATGTGGTGGATCTGGACATACCAGATATGACCTCCAACAACAAGATGGAGAACCCCACCTACCTTCACCCTTATTTATATTTTGCATAGGTAAAGGGGCCCTGACTGGGAGGGGCTTCTATGAGGAGCAGGATGGGTGGAGTTAGGGAAGCCATTTGCATAGGGAATTAGCATATGCCCAGATGGTGAGCCATTCTATACAGGGCCACTCACTCCTAGGCTGTATGAAACCTTCTCCCATGACCACCAGTTCCTGGGGGTCAGACCTCTGTGCCCCATGGCTCAGCCAAGTCTGCTTCTGCTAGACATGGAGGGCTCCCCACAGATAATGACCTTTATGATACTTACGGATGGTTTCCATTCTAGTTTTCTTTTAAAATATTGTTGTCACAAACATTGAAAAAAAATACAGCCTATTTATAAGTTGAAAATATTTAAAAATTGGCTGAAGAGAATGAATTTGTAATAAGTTAACAATTTTCAGAAAGAAACATGCTATATTCAATTTACAAATATTTAGAACCTGTGATCTACGGCTCAGGGGCAGAGGATTGCCTTCTCCATGGTCAGCCCTCTGAGTTGGTGTCAAAGAGGAGAAACAGAACTTTCAAAGCTACCCCAACCCCTCCTGTGAGGAGGCACCTGTTCTCTTCCTGCCCCCTGTGTCAGCAGAGGTCGACTGAGAACAGAGAAGCAGGACAGTTCTGCCCCACCTGACAGGGTTGTATCCATGAAACAAGTGGGAAGCTGAGACTTCTGTCACCATCATGAACCTCTCCTCCTGATACCGCCGTTTATCAATGATGAGTTCTGCTTCCTCAGAGGTTGAAGTATCCTGCCAGAGAAGCACACCCAGGCAAACATGTTAAGCAGGTTTTATTTAAAGGTAGTAACACAGACTTCTCCCAGGAGGGAGAAGGGGGCCATGGCTGGTGGTCCTTTCTGCCCGAGTTACTAGGCCCAGGAGATGCTGGTGAGATGGTAAAAAAGTGAGAAGTAGATGGGCAGGGGGAGGGCCAAGTGGAGGTTCAGGTAGGGGCAACTCCCTGTCTGCAGCTTTTTGGGAGGGGTAGGTAGGCAGGTAACCTTGGTGATCTCAAGGGCACTAGAGACACTGACATTCCAATCTCCCAGGGGTGGTCTCCAACCTCCCAGACTCAGATGGCCTCCATTCCTCGATTTGACCAGATTTCTTATTCTACATTAACTGCCTGTTCTCAATTCTGGCTTTATTCCAATAGAAGCAGTGTCATAGCATAAGGCCCAAATGTCCAGGTGTCTTTTAGAAAGCACTCCTCATTCCAAGAACCAGGAACACCTCAGCCTGGAAGAAAAAGGACATCAAGAGACACCAACACAGATGAAAGAGCAGTTAAAATTATTTGGGAAAGAACTTGAAGCAGCTATGATAACATGCTTCAATGAGCAGTTGTGAATATGCTAGAAACAAATGACACAAATAGCAGGTCAGAGCAAAGAAGCAGACTGTCACTGCCAGGAAAGTTGAGGGTACAAAAGATGAATGAAGAGTTTATAACTAAAAAGTACAACATCAGAAATAAAAACTTGAATGGATGGGCTCAAACGCAGCACAGAAATTAATCTCAACAACAGAGAGAAGAGACTGGAAAAATAAAAGAGAAACAGATTCCCACAGGAATCTGTGGGAATGTTAAGTATGGCATATCGTTGGAGCCTGGGAGGAGAGCAGAGAGAGGGCAGGACTCTTGAAAACTCTTGAAAAATAGCATCTCACCTGGGGGAAACCAACTGCACTTGTGGATTATTTTTCATTCCAAATTAGGGAGGCCAGAAGGACGCAGCACATCATAGTCCTTGGCTTCATCCTGGGCATGTCAAAATGCCAGGGGAATGAAGGCAAGGCGAGACTGCCCCTGGACAGGTGCTGGTGACCTGGACTGCGGGTGGGAGGGCTGTTGTTCCAGTCCAGTAGTGTTGCACTGTCCTAGTCTGCAACACCGACAAACCACGGGAAAAGGAAAACTCAGACTGTGCACCGAGGAGAGGAGCTTTATTCGGGACAGACGGACACTTGTCACATAGGAAGCTGCTGCTGCCTGACTGCTATGACACTGTCTCTTCTATGCTTTGCAGTTAAGCTAGACATAGATCTTAGGGGTCAAGCCTTGCATAAGTAGTCACTAGCCTATTTGGCAGATTATCGGTCAGTAACAGAAATAAGCAATTCTGCGAACCCTGGGTATGACAGGCTCAGGCGATACAAAACTGTTTTACCGACATAAGGACATCCTGTTCACAGAGCACAGGACGGGAATGGGGCCCTAGTCCCCAAGTGGCCTGAAAGGCTCAGGCAGTGTTGGCCTCCTTCCAGGGAGCAGGGCAGAACCCTAGTCCCCAGGTGGCCTGTTCAGCGTGTCTGTCTCCCGACAGAATGCCACATAGGCCTCCTTCCAGGAGACAGGTCCCACACAGTAGGAGGACGGGTGATGGCCCAGCAAATCCGGGTGAGCACCCCAGCCCAGGAGATCAGGGAGGGGGTGAGCACCCTCAGGGTGAAGTCTTTATCAAGCCCCAGGTGAGACAGCAAGGCCCTCAGGGGCAGAGCTAAGAGTAAGGAGCAAGGGTCTACAAAGAAGCTGCGGTTAGGGTGAAGTGACACCCGAGGGCAAAGGAAGGGTGGTGGGATTAGGGATTCCTATGGTTTGAGGCTAGTCCAGATTGGGTTTTGGGGATGATTGATGGTCCTTTGTCCTTTGCTGTACAAAGATGGCGCCAGTGTCGGAAAATAGGTTCTATACTGAATAACGGGCAAAAAATTAGTTCTCCTAGCAAAGCAGAAGGGGCAAAGCCGAGCGCTCCGCGCTGATTGCAGGGGAGGGCGGTGGCCCCGAGGAGGCGAGGCGGCAGTGGTTGGGGCGCAGGCGCAGGTGATTTCCAGTGGCTCTTCTCCTTGAGTCCGGTTGCCAGTAGCGGCCTTCGCTCCCACCTCTGTGGGTGAACTTGGGTCCTGTTAAAAGTACAGTCCCCTCCTTTACCCGATTAGATTAGGGTCAGATCCCCCAATGATTGTAGTTATTGGGGCCAATGAATTATTAAAAAAAAAAAAAAAAGGAATATAAAGAAGGGAGAAGAAAAGGGGTAGAAAGAGAAGAGTAAGAAAAAGGAGGAATAGAGGAGAGAGAATGACAGGAAGAACTAAGAGAGTGAAGAAAAGGACAAAAGAAAAGAGAAAACGAACTGCATCTTCAGGAGCTGAGATGACGAGGACTTTCAAACATCCCTGAGCCCTCCCATGGCTCAGCTTTTGTGTAATCAGCTCCACCCTTCCCCTAGCCCTCACTCCTTCCATCCGACCTGCCTGGATATTCTTCAGCCTCCTGGTTTTCCTTACAAAAGTAAAGAGAAAATGTCCGCAGGCCAGGGAGAAGCATGGATTCTGAAGACCCCTGCATTTGCACATCCACTTTTCCAGGGTCCATGGGTTTGTTCCTGGCCCTCACACAGCTTCCTGCCACATCCAGGGCAAGCCCTTGTTAGTGAGCTTGTGTTTGGCATTGCACTGGTCCCTGGGCCTGGACTGCCTGTCCAGCCATCCTTGCCTCAGTTTACTTGCAGATTCAAATCAGGCAATGCCCAGACCCTCCAAGAACTCTTCCCCATCCAGACTTGCCTCTGGCAGAGGACATTTCCTCCCCACTTCCATAAGGAGCCAAAAGGAGGCTGAGAATTTCAGGGAGGGATGGGGCTTGGGTTTTGAGGGTTTTACAAATGCCACTCTTGAAGGTAAAAGTAAATGCAGCCTGGAGGGTGAGAAGAGGGCCTAGGGCTAGCTTTTGGGAGACTCACAAGAGAGGTAGCTAACTAGTGAGCAAAGTGTTAAGACGGCTGGGGGGGAGGTGGTGGGTAGAGTTTGAACGCCATCTAATAAGGCCTGGGACTGTTGTTAGGGAGATGAGATAACATGTGAGAGCATTTTGTAAATGGAGCGACTCTATGCTAATGTGAGGCATTAATACTATTATTCCCATCAGCTCCAGGTTCCTGCTGCCGGGGAGTGACATGATAAAAGCCCTGCTTTAGAAGATTAGTGTGGGAGTGATGTGCAGAATGGTTTTAGCGGGAGAGAGAGTACAGGTGCAGAGATTGGTGGCTTCTGCTGACACCAGCTAAACGGGAGTTTGAAAAGGCTCCTGAAAAAGAGAAAGTCCCCCTCCCTACTCACCCTCTGTCTTGCCCCCAGAAGGAAAGCCATCTGTTTGCTGGGAGGCAATTACTTCCTGCTCCAGCCATTTCTGCAAGCTAAGATGGGGGGCTGGAAATGGGAGCGAGACCTAACACCTTCCTGGCCATGTGGATCCTTCTGTGCTTCTGCTTTGCCTCTTCTGTTGGCTCATTACATCAACCTCTCCCTCCTTCCCCTCTCATTCAAAAGAAATAGATGTCACAGGGCAGTATCACCCTATATGGGGTTCTAGGGAGAGGGAATTGCCCAGACCTCCAGTCCTGGCTTCCCCTGGCTTGGCGTTCCTGCACACACACCCTGTACCTCTCATCAAATATTAAGGTTAACTGAGTAACTTGTTTCTGCTTCCTGAAAATTAAGCTTAGAAATCAATCCCCCTGTGTGCCGAGTAATAAATTTTAATACCCCATTAACAACAAAAAGAACCATGCATTTTTAAAGAAAGTCCTTGGGGAGGAAAAGAGACCCGAGGTACATAGACAGGACATGCCATTGCTTTGGAGAAAGGATCAAGACGGATAATGTGAAACTTCAATTCAGAGGAAGAATGATGGGCCTCCAACTTGAATGATGAACTGCCAGCAACAAAATTAGAAATCAATATGCTGCACAAAAATTAGTCAGTGCAAGACCAATAGCAAAACACAGTAATCATTTCCAGAGATGGGATTGAGAATAAAAACAGAAGTTTTGGATCAAATTGAAAGCTGTTGCACATTCGTCAAGGGAAAAATACCCAAGCCTGTCAAGACATCATACCTTTGCTTCCTCCTTCCTTGCTGTTGGGATAGTTCCCCTAACCCTAACCCTACCCCTAACCTTAATGCCTATGCACTCATGGCTTCTGAGTGAGCCGGGAGGAAGCCACACTAAGCATAGCATTTGCTTTTCAGTGTTATTTGCACGCATCTTTTAGTGGTCACCTCAGTGTAATAAGCAGTATTTGCAGGTTTTGTTGCAATGCAGGCTGGTGTCTGGCTATTGTGGTGCGGTCCCCATACTTACCTGGGAACCGGAAGGGTTGGGTGGCCGGGCCTGACCTTTCCAATACAGCTGGGTATCTGCCTCCACCCCACACTCACAACCTGCAGCTCAGCCCGTCTTCAAGGCAAGTATGAGAAGGCATTAGCTCCCAGATTGCCTCATGTCGTAACGCCCCTGTGGAGGGCTCACAACTTACCAGCATCACATTTATGTACAAATGGAAAATCAGTAAGAAACCCCTAAATTCCTATTTTAATCATAAACATGTTACAGGACTAGAAAATTGTATATTGATGTTTTAGGAGTAAGGCAATGTGCCTAATATCAAAGGGAAGAGAAAGAGAAAGGAAAAGGGTCACTTTGTTTGGAAAGAAAAATAGATATGCCAGAGTATAAAGCATCAATGTGCCTGAGAACACATCTCATAATTCACAGATCTCAGTGGTGAGCAGCTGTTGTGCTTTGGCAGTCTTGTTCTTTCTGCCCCAGATTCACTTGGCAGTGTGGCTAGGGTAGAAGAAGCTAGGAGGTGAGGACATAAGAACAGCATCCTAGGAAACATGGAGTTCACTGGGTCTCATCCTGGTGGATGGGCCTCTGAAGGAAACTGATGTATCTACCGAGAGTCTCAGTTCTCCCCCGAGTTATTTATGTATGCTAGAGGAGTGATTTGAACATAAAGGTAGGGTTTGGTATGTAAAAGTAGAATCACTGGCGAACGGGTATGAAGCACAGGGATTGAAAATTGGCAATGGATTTTCTACCCACATGACATCTGGGAAGGTAGATGAAGAACAAGAAATAAGAGAAAAGGAGAAACTCTAAAGAAGTTGGTGAATTATATAGAGTGGCATGACAGAGAGGTTAAATTAGGAAATTTAGTGGAAAATTCGTGGCTGTGTAATTTGACACAATCAAGCCATCTTATGAAAGGGAAGCTAGGATTGAGGTTCACATAGAGAAAGTCACTTCCACATGGAAGTGGGCGATGGATCTGAGCGTCCCTAAGGGGGACTGAAACCTTGAACTGTAGCTGCCACATATTACCACTGGAAAAAAGTTGGAGATTGTTCTGGTCTGGTGACATGGTTTTCTCCACTTTAGGGCTCATTCCATTCCTTTGATACACGTGGGTCAGAGGCTGAGGTAGTCAGGACAGCACTGGATCCATAGAGGACAATTGTGAGAGCTGTCAGGTGTTTGACAGTTATTTATTAACATGCCAAAATATTCCAGGTTAAATATGAGGTGGAAAGGCAGGATGCATCTCTGCTAAGGAGATGCAGCTTACTGTCCACCAATGGCCTTCAGTCTGTGGTCTTTCTATAGACCAAAAGAGAGAAGGATGCAACCCCGAGGACTGGCTGGTAATTGAGAAATTCTGGCCCTACCTAACTCAAATGATGTGCTGTAGTTACAGTTGGATTCGAAGGTGCAGTTTGGGAAATGTACCTGTTTCTTAGTTTTAGATTTTTCCTTCTTCTGTCTTAAAAACAGTTTCACTCTGATAATTCTCTTTCTTTGTTCTCCCCCTAACAGTTGCGCTAACAGAAATGGACAAATTAACTTTACATGATGGGCAGTTACAGATTATCACTTAATATCTGACAGCTGTTTTAGAATGAGGTATGGATCCAAAGAAGCAAGTAGGCAAGCACACAGTTGGCTCCGTAAGCCCAAGGCCTTCTGTGCATGCCTGCAAGTCAGCACTCTGCTTTCCCAGCATGAAAGATAAGCTTGAACTTCAGGGACGGTGAGAATCTCTGAGAAGGGGACCAAACCATGGATTTTGGCAATGGTAATACCATTGCATTTCCAGACTTCTAAGTTCGACTTAAATAACTGGTTATTTTATTTCAACTGACTGAATAACCCACCCAGTTGATCTGCAGTGAGAAGGAGAAGGCATTATTAGAACTAGAGGAAGTAATAAAAGTAAAGTTTATTTGAGGAAGAGTATACATCTATGTCACTGCTCCAAGGAACTTGGGCATCTGTGTCTGGAGCTTAAATTTTTCATGAGCTTGGACCTTACATTGACAACTAGAAATCCACATCAAAGTTTAGATGATGCAAAGTGATTTTTGTAGAATTATAGGCAGAAGCGGAAACAATAGCTATATTATGTGAATCAAAAGAAAAATAGCTAAATTATGGGATATTTATATCAAGAAGTTTATGGAAAAAATCAAAGTTCATGTGCTTGACAGTTACTTGTTACCATGACAAACTATTTTGATTTGAATACTAAGTGGGAAGAGGCAGGATACAAGTTGTTGCATTTCTAAAAAAATAGTAAAAGTAATAGTGATAATTACATTGATAATCACACTAAACCATATATAGTTAAAATATGCTAATATGCTATCTATTTGTATTAAGGGTGATGTACTTATTCTTCATATTTAAATCTTTCTACATTTTATGTGTTTTCAATAATGAACAAGTATTCATTTTGTAGTCACAAAAAATTACAAAAAGCAAACAAATATTGCCTATAAAATGCAAGCTCACATACTTTCAAATAAGCTCTAATAGACAGTATATTCTTATTTTTAACATTCAGCAACCAAATTTCAAACCAGCAGCAAATTGGTAGTAGAAATTTGAAAGAAAGAATGAGGAGCTACTATAAATAGACACAGTAACTATTTTAGTCAACTTCATGACACCGTGATCAATATACCTGATAAGAACAATGTAGAGAGGAAAGTTTATTTCAGCTCACAGTTTCAGAGGTTCAGTCCATGGTTGGCTGACTCCACAGCTTTGGGCATGGGACTGAGGCAGAACATCATGGATCCAGTGGAGGAAAACTTCTCAGGACATGGAATCCAGGAAGCAGGAGAGACAGAGAGATTGGGAGAGAAGGGGAGAGGGAGAGAAGGAGAGCTCTACTGTCCAGGGACAAAATATAGGTTCTAAAGGCTCACCTCCAGTAGCTCACCTCCTCCAGCCACACCAACCTGCCTACAGTAACCACCCAGTTAATCCACATCAGTGCATTAACACACTGGTTAGGTTGCAACTCCCAAAATTTCACCTGTTTTTGAGTTGTCTCACATATGAGATTTTGGGGGGACACTGAATATCCAAACCACAACAGTGACAAATATAGAAAATAACTCACAATTTGCTGCCCATGGGAGGAATCAGGATATTATGGGAAAAGGTTCAAGTCCTCTAAAATCATAACTTTCTGAGGTCATTTCAAGTGGATACTCAAGTGCTACCAATCTCAAAACCATGTAGGAAATCAAACATGTGGAGAAAAGAGTTCTACTCTTGGGAGAAACCAAAATTTAAAATGACTTGATTTCCGCCCTTGGCCCTGACACTTTGTAGCATATTGTTAAGATTCAGAATTATCTTTAAGATATATCTTTAAGATTCAGAATTCTCAACTTTTAAATAAGGACAACCAAGTATGTTTTGTAGTTTGTACACTATCTTCTAAATGTTTCACTGAGGTCTTACAAAAGTGTTTTGAAAATAATAGCACACCTTATATTGGGGGGTGATGCTAGGAGTCTATGCCATATTAACTATTGCTAATATCAACCCAAATCAGTGGAAAGTAGACACTTATTTTCATGTATTCTAAGAAAATAGAAGTAGTTATAATGAATTTCTCTGTGAGAGTATGCATGTGTGCATGCAAATGGCTTACAATGAATTTTTTAAATTTTTAGTTATACCCGGTCCAATTTTGGCCCATCCCTTTTTCTGAAAGATAGAGTGATTAGTAGAAAGAACCTGTGAAGCCTGAAGCCGGCACAGTGAACTCAGGTTCTGGGCTAATTTTACTCTTGGCTACATGAACTTGAGTGGATTGATTCCCTGAATCTTGGTATTCTCATCTGAAATAAGCTGAACATGTGTAAATGGTGGTCAGTGCTCAGTATATAGTAGCCATTCCAGTTTTTAATGACTTGAGAGTAAGCTGTATGTCTTATGTATAACAGCTTGACCCTCAGACAATTTTGAAAATATTACGTATGTCTGTGTTTCAGAATTATGTAGGATTAACTTAATGATGTATGAACCTGTCATTTAAGATAATAAAATGTTGCCTTCATCACTACATAATAACCAGATAATACCTATATCTGTGAGTATGCTGTGGTAGTAATTGCTCTGGGGGGAAAAAAAAACTTTGTCATTAAGGACATTAAAACTATTGGTAGATTATATTTTAGATGATATGTAAAGTTCCATTATGCATTTATAATCAGGTACTAATAGATATATTGATGGCTTTTTATAAGGCCTCCTGATAAGATTGGGTGTAGCTCAGTGGTAAAGTGTTTTGCCTAACATATACAAGGCCCTGGGTTCAATTCCTATCATCCACCATAAGACATAAAAAAACAAAGTTGCAAAAAGTTTTTAAAATGTTCAAAAATTAAAATACCATATATTTTAGATTTGAAGAGAGCAATAAATAAGAAAATTCTAAACTTTCATACACCTTATTAAAATTTAGCAACGGAATCATTTCTACAACTAAATATTTCCTATTTGGTATAAAGATTTAATAGAGTTTTCACCATACAAAACTATGTCTTAGAATAAATGTATTCCAGAGGTATAAATATCTGCAGGAGATTTGTATTTCATGATGTTTTAAATTTAAAACTGGTGGTTCATTTCATGAAACACAGTAAGAAGGGAAAAGTCTGAAAAACATCTGCTTCTACTGAGTCACACAGATGGCTCTCTAGCACGTTCCTTCCTTGAGATTACTGTGAACCAGTTGTCCCAGCATTATAATTCTGTGATGTTCCAATATTTTCCTCTTTTCCTGACTTTTTGGTTAATGAGTCTGCTTTAGGATTCTGGATTTGGGACAGACTCATTGAACCAAATACAATGTGATTATTCTCTCATTTAGCCATTGATATTTTTCACAATCATAATAGTTGTGAAGATCACAAAATCATTTTCCACAATAGTGGAATTCTTCAGGAGGACTCAGGGAAATACTGGGTTTACCTACATGCTTGATTGGATAGAGGCCCCTGTACTCTACTCAAACCTCCAATCTGCCTTTACAGGTTGCTCTCCAGCAGGACCTTTAAGTTGCCCCTACAGACTCCATATTTCTGGTGTTTATACCCTGTTGCAATATCCTCTTTTGAGAATAGGGCAAAGCTAGTGGCTTACTTATAACAAACAGAATAATGACAGAAGTGACAGTGTGACAATGGAATATTATTCAGCCATAAAGAATAATAAAATTATGACTTTTGCAGGTAAATGCAAGATTATGTTAAGTGAAATAAGCCAATCCCAAAAAACCAAAGGCTGAATGATCTCTCTTATAAGTGGTTGATGACACATAGTGGGGGTGGGGGGAGGCACGGGAAGAATGGAGAAGGGATGGATTGTATAGAAGAAAATGAGGAGTGGGGAGGGGGTGGGGAAGGAAAGATAGAATGAGACAAACATCTATACCCTATATATATATATGTATAAATATGAAAATTGTATGATTCTACTTTGCATACAACGAGAAAAATGATAGTTGTACTCTATTTGTGTACAATGACCTAAAATTAAAAATAAATAAATAAATTTAAAATAAAAAAAAGAAGTGACCGTGTGACACGTAGGAAATTGGGCTAAAAAAATGTAGCTTCCAATCTTGGGTATTTTTCACTCTGAGAAACCAGATACCATGTTGTGGGATAGACAGAAAGAATCTGGAGAATATGTTGCCAAAGCATCAATAAAGTAATGTACCCTACCAAAAGGTATGAGAGTGCAGTTAGAAATTGCCCTGCAGCCCCTGGTGAGCCTAGATAATTACAGACAGCATGATTTAGCCTAAAGAAGAACCTGGAAGCTGGGCATGGTGGCACACACCTATAAACCCTGTGGCTTGGGAGGCCAAGGTAGGAGGATTGCAAGTTCAAAGCCAGCCTCAGCAATTTAGCAAGACCCTAAGCAATTCAGCCAGACCCTGTCTCTAAATAAAATATAAAAAAGGTCTGGGGATGTGGCTCAGTGGTTAAGGGCCCCTGGATCCAATCCCCAGTCCCTCCCCACTAAACAAAAGAAGGACTGGAGCCCGACTTATCCAGGTAAACCACGCACATATTCTTGACCTATAGAAAATGTTAGATAATAATTATTTGTTGTTTTAAACTAATAAATTTTGGGATGGCATGACAATTGTCCCCCATTATTTTTACAGTTAAATGGGAATAATGGCATTTCTGAGGGGATTATTGCTAAGGATAAAAAATGACCTAATGAAGATAAGACTGCTACTTTGAAAAGCATCTGCCAAATTACATTGTTGATTGAAATTTTTAGTCCAGGGAAAGTCATGTCTGCTTTTAGAATAAAATACACTGGGAAAATAAATAATCTATTCAAGCATTGTTAATGATGAGGTAAAGACTTAAGAGCTATATAAATTAGAACTTTATATATAGCAGTCAAGGGGCTAAAAGTTATTCATGCATATGCAGTATTGATAAAGATCAATAATGGTAGCTCTATTCACAGGGATATATTTTTAAGAAAGCAAAACGAAGACAGATATCATTACCCTATGTACATGTATGATTACATGAATGGTCTGAATCTACATCATGCACAACCATAGAAATGAAAAGTTGTATCTCATTTGTGCACAATGAATCAAAATGCAGTCTGTAAAAATTAAAAATAAAAAAGAAAGCAAAGCTATAAATAATGGAGTGGCAAGATACTGAGAGGGAAAAAAACTGATTAATTACATTGCTTCATGACAAACTTCAGCTAAAACCAAAGAAAAGGTTAAAGGTGAACTCCAGGTATTCTTCAGGAGATCATCTGGTGAAAAGAAGAAAGACAAGCGGAAATAGATTATCATTAGTTAGCTTAAAGGCTGACTCAAGTATAACACTGAGAGAATTTATTGCTTGAGGTTGGGAAATACCTTGAGTGACATTTAACCTAAAATTGAAGCAGATGCTAAAAAATCAGAGCCACCTATTTATTTGGTAACAAAGGGACAAGCAGATCTAGCCTGGGATGTGGGAGAGAGGTCATGAAGGAAATGATAGACAGTAAAAATAATCAGGAGCTAGGAGTAAAACATTTTCAAGTAGGCTAAGAATCTACCATACCAGAAATCTCCTAGCTGCAGATGACATCTGCTATCTGGCTTCGCTTGACATGCAGCACAGAGTGGAGAAAAGAGTGTGCTAGTTTTGTCAAGCATCAGCTTGAGAGGGGAGTCTAATATGGGACTGACAGTTGTAAGAGGCAAGAAACCAGAGCTTGACCAGAGATGAGACTCAGTACTGCAGTAAGCGGGCTGAAGTTGGGTCAAAAAGGACAATGAATTGATGAAGGATGTAGAAGAATCAGGGATGTTATTAATGGGCTCAGGACCTAAATTAAGACTGAGAAGAGGCTGAGGGCATAGCAAGCAGACCAAAGCCGAAGTTCAATGGCTCTCAGGGAGGGTTAGGGTGTCAAAGCATTCTGTGAGCACATTAGTATTTTAAGTGGTTCTTAAGAGTCATCTATTTTTGAAAGGCTTATTCCCTGATAGTGGGTGTGATTTCTTCTTCATTATATGCAATAATTATTTAATTTCCATTTAGATAGTTGGTTCAGGATTGTTGGTACAGTATTTCCTTCTGTGCACCAACCTACCGGACTTGTCTCTGAAGTCAGTGTTCGCACTGCTGCTCAGCGGCTGCCCCCTGGAGTCCCCACTGTCTGCAACTCAGTCTTAAGTATGGTACTAGTATGGAATGAGTGCCAGATGTCGTGACACTGGGTAATCAGGCATGACAGGTGATTGAATAAAACATTTTTAAAGCTGGGAAAAGATGAAAATCAGCTCTTGCATTATCTGGACTTATCTGAAGTCAAATTGTCCTTCCTAGCTCTCAGCATTGTTGATAGGGACAAAGAAGATCATGTGAATGGTCAGTGGTCAAATTAAATACCAGTTCATTCAATGGAACATTAACAATCATTTATTGGAGGTCTTCTCACTTCTACTTTGGTTATTTTGAGTTGTGCACATGGTTGAAGTGAGAACCCTTATAAAGGATAATAAAGATGGTGAATAAAGATGGTGATTATGATGGGTACCATCAGGTTTGTGGTGGGGTAGGAAGCAGATTCATGTGCTCCAATGAGGGAAGATGCTTTCTATTTACTGCAGTGCCTCTTTCCCCATGACTTGAAGTCAATGTCACATGTTTCTGATCACTGGCTGAAAAGAGGATATCTAAAGGGTATTGCTTAGAAGCAACACCTGATAAGGAATGCTCCCAGGGTGAATATGAAGAGCTTCAGGAGCTGGGCCCATGAGATTACATCACAGTGAGTCAATGAAACTGAGAGTGGTCATCATTCAGTGTTGTGGTTTAGGTTTGGTCCCAAACAGGACTTAAATAGTATCAAACCTTCAGTGATCACTGAATATGTCCTTGGGAATTGGAAAAAGAGTTTCATTAAAAAGTTTTGTTTAGTCTGGAAATTTTTGCATAGGTTGTCATCACAAAGGATTTCCTTATAGTAGCAATTCCGTGTCTACATATATGAACCACAAGATTAATGAGAAGATACTATATAGATGAATCAATGAAAATAATTTAAGGTATCTAATTTTTTAACTCAAGCTCAAAATATTCATAATTCAGATTTTTCTTTCCAGATTTTTGAAGATAATACATGCATATGCCAGACCTCGGCGTTGTAACTACAATAGGGCAGTCTGTGGCAGACCTTGAAGTCAAACCTACTAAAGCTTCCATAGTGAGACCTAGGACCTTTGACACTTAGCTAGATGAATAAATGCCATGAGAGCTTGTTTGTACAATAATAAACTTACATAGGAGATACTGGGAAAATAATGACCATTCATATTTTAATACTTCTTACTCCTATGGAAAACATTTAACCCTAGTGAATTCAAATCTGTACATATTATAGCATTTGGTTGCTGGTAAGTCTTCCTTAAGAGACTGAATCCTGCTGATATCATCATCACCACGCTGCATTTGGGCACTTGAGGGTGAGTCAAGTGTGTGATTTTTAAGTAAAAGCAGTGACCGACAGGATTTATCCCCACCTGAGTTTGGTTATAACAGTTATGTGAGAAATGATTAGTTCTCAGAGATTTTCAGAGTGAGAACTGAGGATGAGGAATTATGTATGCAATAAAGCAATATTTAATTTCCCTTCAGATTTTTGTTACATAGACATTTAAACTTCAAAAGTAATCGGATTTTTTGCAATTTATTCATTTTCTATTTGTTCTAATTACTTATACATGACAGTAGAATGCACTCAGATGCATCACATAAAGATGGATCATACAAAGAACTTCTCATTCTTCTGGTTTTACATAATGTAGAATCCCACCAGTCGTATAGTCATATATGTACATAGGGTAGTAATGTCTGATTCTACTCTCCTTCCTACCCCCTTACCCACTACCCTCCCTTTATTCCCCTCTACCTGATCTAAAGTAACTCTATTCTTCCCTAGACCCCCTCCCATTGTGGATTAGCATCTGCATATCAGAGAAAACATTTGGCCTTTGGTTATGGGGGATTGGCTGATTTCACTTATCATGATATTCTTCAGCTCCATTCATTTACCTGCAAATATTATAAGATTCTTCTTTAAGGCTGAGTGCTATTCCATCATATGTATATATATGTGATGAAATATTTGTATGTATTCATATGTGTATATATTTTTATATATATCACATTTTTATCTATTCTTCTGTTGAAGGGCACCTAGGTTGGTTTGATAAGTTAACTATTGTGAGTTGAGCTGTGATAAATATTGATGGAATTGATGGAATCAGCTTTAGTCTGACATGGGTTTTTTTTCATATTTCCATTATTTTTCTCTCATTATTTTAACTGAGCCAAACTCTACATGCAGGCCAGAGTAAATAAAAATAAAATTAGGTTTTTATATGTTTAATTATTTTCAGTAATAATATGGTTCAAATATCTAGAAGAATTTGAGTCTGAAGTAAATACAGATATTTGGTTTATAATTGAATATGCTGAGGTTGAATTTTTAAAATTTATTCTTATATTTATGCATGCTGGTAGAGTATATTTTGACATATTTATATAAACAGAGAGTACATCTTATTCTAATTAGGATCCCAGTCTTGTGGTTGTACATGATGTGGAGACTCACTGTGGTGTATTTGATTACATAGTAGGAAATTAACTCAGATTCATCCCTCTGTCTTTCCTATTCCTGTCCCAGCTTCTTTCCCTTTCTTCCCCTTTGTCTAATCTACTGAATTTCTATTCTTCCCTTCCCCCACCTTGTTGTGTGTTAGTAGCCACGTATCAGAGTAAACATTCAATTTTTGATTTTTTTGGAATTGATTTATTTCACTTAGCACAATAGTCACCAGATCCATCCATTTACCAGCAAATGTCTAAAGTCATTCTTCTTTAAGGTTGAGTAATAGTCCACATTTTCTTTATCCATTCATCGGTTGAAGGGCACCTAGGTTGGTTCTAGCTATGGTGAATTGAGCTTGAACATTGATGTGTCTGTGTCGCTGTAGTGTGCTGATTTTAAGTCCTTTGGGTATAAACCTGGGAGTGGGATGACTGGGTCAAATGGTGATTCCATTCCAAGTTTTCTGAGGAATCTCCATACTGCTTTCCATAATGCTTGCACCAATTTACAGTCCCACCAGCAATGTATGAATGTACCTTTCCCCCACATCCTTACCAGTGTTTATTATTATTGTATTCTTGATGATTGCCATTCTAACTGGAGTGAGATGGAATCTCAGTGTAGTTTTAATTTGCATTTCTCTAATTGATACAGAAATTAAAAATTTTTCATATATTTGTTGATCATTCATATTTCTTCTTCTGTGAAGTGCCCGTTTAGTTCCTTTGCCCATTTATTGGTCAGGTTATTTGTTTTCTTGGTGTTAAATTCTTTGAGTACTTTGTATATCCTGGAGATTAATGCTCTGTCTGAGGTGCTGGTGGCAAAGATTTTCTCCCATTCTGTAGGCTCTGTCTTCACATTCTTGATTGTTTCCTTTGCTGTGAAGCTTTTTAATAGTCTGTTATTGATTCTTGATTACTTCTTGCGCTTCAGGAGTCTTGTTGAGGAAGTTGGTTCCTAAGCCAACATGATGGAGTGTTGGGCCTACATTTTCTTCCAGTAGATGTAGGGTTTAGCCTCTACAACAAATGGTGCCAGGAAAACTGGACATTCATATGTAGTAGAACGAAAATTAACACCTATCTCACACCTGGCACACAACTCAATGAGGATCAAAGGCCTAGGTTAAATTTTAACAATATGTTTTCTACAGAAATATTTTTTGAATTTTTAATATCTATGTGTAATATGTTTGTGGTAATAGATACCTGTAATTAATTAACAAAGACATATTATAATCATATATTTATACTTATAAATTTATATATATATATATATGTAAATCAAGTTCTTATTAAGCATTTTTGAAAGTCCTAAGAATGACTGATGAAAAATGAAAACCAAACTAGAATACCTGGTAGGTAGTGTGCTATGAGAGAGTGATTTTATTTTTAGTTGATATTAGAAGAAAAATGACAACACATATGGGTATTTGAATAGCTTAATTGAGAATAGGTTTAGCTAACCACTAACATGATACTTCTCTTGATATTTAAAAGAAATCAGTAGTGTTTGTGATTATAATAAAATAACACTATGACTTTTATATTATAAATATATATTCATTAAAAATAATATCTGGGATATCTGCCATGCTCTTTACCTAGGGAAATGTCCTACACTCCCAAAATGAGTTTCTGATTTGGAGTAATTGAGACCCTATATTCTTAGCATCTGTAACAAATTACAAAACTGAGAAAGAGAATTCCAAATATCTGACCTAAACCAGATAAAACATTTGAAATTAATTTAATGCATATTACTAATGAAACTAATCTCAATAATTTCCAAGGTTCTGTGACATGTTAAGTATTATTCACTCTTATTAAGATGATGGAAAAAATTTAATTCAAAAGCTACCAAATTTAGAAAGCTGTTTGAAAAAAATGATAAGTGCTTACCTCCTTATTTCAATTAAAAAATCTTAGAGAAGCCACATGCGTTCTTATATTTTTGATTTGTGTCTTGAAGCAGAAGTTTTCTGAAGTCATTGCAAGAGCCATAAGTCTTACAAGTTTGACAGAAAAATTGATTAAATCAAAGAAAATATGAAAGAAGGATTTTCTGCACTGAACTTCCTTTCAGGTGTCAACTAAATTTTCATATTTAACAGCCCCAAAGGTCCTTCTCAGTCCCTCATCTCTATCTAGTTTGGCCAAACACACACTGAATTGTTAGTCTCAAAAGGTCAAAGTTACCATACTTTACATAGCATAGCAAGGTTTAGCAAACTTATATAGGAAACATCATGTTTAAAAACATGGGATTTGGGATTTGATAGTTGACATTAAAATCCTTCTTCCACTTTATGATATTGGGAAACTGAAACAGGCTCCTCATGCTCCAGCATCCTCAGTTTCAAAATAGCCATATTACTAACCTTAACACTTATTTTGAGTATTAAATGTGAAATACAAAATACTTAACATGATTCTGGGAATATGTAAATGCTTAGTAAATGGTGGCTGGTTGTATTGTGATTGCTAAAAAGACCTGCTTTCAAGGCTCTGATGTTCTTTCTGATAGTCACCAAGTTATAGGACGTAGTGCTAGAGGTTGGAAAGTTCCCACTTCATGCAGGCAGAGAGGGTTTGTGTGCCTTAGTGCAGTCCAGCTATAACAAAGCATGGTACCCCAGCTGGCTAGTAAGCCACATGAGTCTGTTCCTCATGGTTCTGGGGCTTGTAAAGCCCATGATGAAGGTGCTGTCAGGGCTGGTGTCTGGTAAAGGTCCCCTTTCCTAGATGGTACCTCCTTGCTGAGCTCACATGGTGGAAGGAGACCAACACCAATACCAATAACAAGGACTTGCCTTCATGACATGATCTCTTCCCAAAGACCTCACCACCTAATACCACCCCCTCAAGGGGCAGGATTTCATATAAAATTCGTGGGGGACACAAACATTCAGATCATAACACTGTGAAAATAGATTAGACAGCAGACTGATATTACAGTTATGGATGATCTGTTTAACCAAACGTGGGTTTTGAGCTATCTTTCTTGTCCCAGGCAGCCTCCTTCACCATGAGCCTCACTGGAGGAGGGAACAGAAGCTGTGGGGCACTGGGTCGGGCTTCTCAAGAGAGCAGGAGAGAAATGCTGAGACTTGGGTGGGTCCTCTGGTTTCCTGTCACTGAGACTCTTCTATCCTATTCAAAGATGTTTGAAACAACTAAAAGCAAAGAATCTCTACATCAGTGTTGGCATCTCAGTATTTGTCTCTGATAAACTCAGTGAAGTTGGTTCTTTTTAAAATTTTTAATTTGTTTTTTATTGTTCTTTTTAGATACACATGACAGTAGAGTGTATTTTGACATATTATATATAAGTGGAGTATAATTATTCTAATTAGGATCCTATTCTTGTGGTTGTACATGATGTGGAGCTTCACTGTGGTGTATGCGTATATGAACATAGGAAAGTTATGTCTGATTCATTCTACTGTCTTTCCTATTCCCATGCCACCTCCATTCCCTTCATCCCCTTTGTCTAATCCAATGAACTTCAATTCTCCCCACCTCTTTTATTTATTTTTTAAATTTTTACAGACTTCATTTTGTTTCATTGTATACAAATGGGGTACACATTTTCATTTCTATGG
>JAJEJO010000600.1:848030-863444 GCA_020662805.1 Glaucomys volans | reverse complement strand
CAAAAGACATGTTTATAGCAGCCCAATTCACAATAGCCAAATTATGGAACAAGCCTGTGTATCCTACAATGGATGAATGGATAAAGAAAATATGGTATATGTACACAATGCAATTGTATTTAGACATACAGAAAAATAAAATTATCTCATTTGCAGGAAAATGGATGGAACTGGAGAACATTGTGTTAAGAGAAATAAGCTAAAGCCTGAACGTCAAAAGTCATGTGTTTTCTTTTATATGTGGGAGCTAGAGAGAAAAAAGGAAAAGGTGGTAGAGATATGATTAAAATCAAAGGGAGATCAGTAGACTAGAAGAAAGGGACAGGGAAAAGAGAAAGAGAAGAGGGATGGGAGAAGTGCTGGGGAGTTATACTGGCTAAATAATAATGTTATATTATGTCCACATACAAATATGTATCAACAAATCTCACGATTATATACAATTGTGTCAATAAAAAATGTGGAAAAAATAAAAGAGACTTAAAAGCAAAAAAAAAAGGTATTACAGAAGTTATTAGCAAATGGTTTCTCTGAAACGTCTTACACATTATGATATGAATATATATGAAGTTATATGTGTGCCAACTTCAAATCATCACAGTACCTGAAGTTGACACTGCCTTGGATATGTGATACTAATAGGCAAGGTTCTGACAGGCATATTGAGACCTGGCTTTTCCTGCTCATCTATAAACAATTTTCACTACAGTAACACTTCATTTTATTGCTATTTTCTGTTACAGGTCCTGTGTGCTTGGTTGGGCCAAAGGTCAGCCAGAAAATAACCAGCTTCCACTTTCTATAATTAATGCAAACTAGAGCTAGGTGACTGAGAACTTGCTTTTGGTCTGCAAGACATAGGGAGTTTTGCAAACCCTAAGGGAGTGCAGAATTTCCTGAAGATGTTGCAAGGTGGCTGACTTCCTTCTGAAATCAAGCAGCATTCTCCTTTGCTTTGGTTATGACTCCAGAGGTGCTAGAAAGCAAACCAAAAACTAGCACTTTGGAGTGGGCTTTTCTCCATCAGCCAGCTCCATTTCTCAGTTCTTAATTGGTAATCAGTTTTCTAAAACAAGTATTTTACTTGAGGGAAGGAAGGCTTGAAAATTTAAGAGTGTAGAGATCTGAATGGCCAAAGAGATTTTATGAAACTTCATATTTTGCTAGTTTAATTTATAAAAGGTTTATTTGGAAACAACACATTTCATCAGGACATTTCTTCAGGCATCACACAGGGCATCCCCTAGCAATACTGCTTCATACCTTATTTTCTCCAGGTTGGGCTGCATATGAGAGAGGGGCGAGGATTCCCCACTGAGGCTTTGATGACCGTGCACATACACTGGTGTTTGCCTTCGAGCCCAGACAGCAAAAATTTCAGGAGCCAGTCCCAACCTCAGACTTAGACCTCATGACGTACATTTCAGATGAAAGTTACCCTTGCTCCCCCACCCACCATTAGTCCAGCAGAGGTGGACTATTGGACATGACTTGTAAGTACAAGATGCTAAAAACCTTAAAGTGACTCCACTAAGTAGGTTAAGCCCAGTAGGTTTTACATTTTTTATTATTGATTGATTGATTGTACTGGGTATTGAATCCAGGGGTGCTTTACCACTGAGCTACATCCCTAGCCCTTTTTATTTTTTAGACAGGCCCTCACTAAGTTGCTTAAGCTGTCACTGAGTTGCTGAGGCTGGCCTCGAACTTGTGATTTTCCTGCTTTGGCTTCCCAAGTGGCTGGGATTACTGGCATGTGCCACCACACCGAAGCGTAGCAGGGTTTTTAAGGTTTGAGAATCTCGTGGAAATGGAAATATTCAAGGGCAAGATTTTATTTTTCTTAAAAAGTCACTATTTTCTGAATATAACAGCAAATGTTCTAGTTCCTAAAGTGTTTAAATGTAAACTGAAATGCTACTTAGAATTCAAGTTTTCTTCCATAAAAGAGCAAGACAGTTTTTTAAAAACATCTCTTCCCATTCTCTTGTGGGAGTTCAGAAGAAAACCTGGAGGTTGTGCTTTCTTGAAGGCAACACTACTTTAGTAATGAAGAATGCCACATGGACATCAGGACCTGGGGATCTGGAGAGAAGACAGTACAAGCTCTTGAGTCATCAGAACACGTGAGAGAACCACAGATTGGGTCAGACACCTAGGGCTTCTGGAACCAGCTGCTCAAGTCTTGTCAAAGTTGAGAACTTAGCAAATGGCAGTTATCAGTGTTAGAGGGATCCCAAATACCTATGAGAGGTATCTTGGGTGAGTTTGAGTTCAGTGTATGTCCACGTTCTAGAAAATGTATAGGAAAAGTTAGGGAGAGAATGTAAGGGGGGAAAAAGAAAGGATCAAGAAAATTCACTTTGTATATTTTTCATTTATAGAGTTTTGTATAGTGACTTTTCTCTCCTGCTTGTAAATGCATTACTGCCCAGAGTTCTAGTCCTCTTAATGGCCCCTCTCTTTTTATGTTTGCCACTGTTCTCTCAGTTTTTTCCAAACTTAGACTTCTGTTTTAAAAATACCATACCCTGTTACCTTTTCTGCTTCTGGGTCTTTCCTCTTGAGGGTTCCCCTGCCTGGGCTCTACCTTTCCCTGTCTTCCTTTCTATTTCCACCTCATAATCTTTGACACATTCTTCCATGCCTTCACAGAAGCCCCCTCCTATCTGACCACCAAAGCAAACCCTGGACCTTTTAGGTGATCTAACTATATATTGTTCAAACCAGAATACTTTTGGAAATAAAAGAGGGTGCTTTTAATTGAGAATAATGCTGGGACAATAGATATAAATTAAGACTGTCCTAGGCAAACCAGGATACGTGTCTTCTTTCAGGGCACTGACCCAGTGACCCCACATTCCATAGGCAGGTGAAGATTTTGAGGGCAGTGACTATCTTTCTCATCTTTGCCATTTCCTATGTCCAGCCAGGTTTTGTGTGTGTGTGTGTGTGTGTGTGTTTGTTGTTGTATTGAACCCAGGGCCTCCTCATGCTAGGCAAGTGCTTTGTCTCTGAGTGATATCCCCAGCACTTTTTGTTTTTTCAGTACTGGGGATTGAACCTAGGGGTTCATTACCACTGGGCCACAACCCCAGCCCCCAACTTTTTACATAATGTGGTTCCTTTTTTTTTTAAAAAAATTTTTTTTTGCAATGCAGAGAATTGAACCCAGTGCCTCACATGTGCTAGGAAAGTGCTCTACCACTGAGCTATAACCCTATCCCTTTTTAAAATTTTGAGACATGGTCTTGCAAGTTGCCCAGGCTGACGTCAAGCTTGCAATCCTCCTGCATCAACCTCCCAAGTAGCAGATGTGTACCATCTTGCCAGCCTTTTCTTTTTTTTAAATTTACAGGTGGTTGCAAGGATATTACAGATCTGTATAGCCCTCACCCTATTTTCCCCATCATTAGTATTTTGCATTTTCAGGGTATTGCCAAAACTCAGGAATGATATTGGCTTATTACTATTGACAACACTTCTTTGGAATTTCATGTTTTATTTCCATTGGTATTTTTTTTCTGTTTCAACCCAGAGCAGGATATGATACTGCATTTCATTTACATGTCTCCCCCATCTGTGGAAATTTTTCATCCTTGTTTTTTCTGACTTTGACGGTTTTGAGGAGTACAAGTTAAGTACTGTATATGTGGAACTATCCCCCCAAAATGGATTTGTTGGTTTTCTCATGATTAGACTAAGGATATGGGTTTTGGAAAACAATCCCACAGAGGTTAAGTGCCCTTCTGGTCACATACATCAGGGAGTACATGATAACACATGGTATTTCTGGTGATTTAACCTTCACTCTATGGTAAAGTTAGTGTTTTTCCTTTCTCTTTTTTTTGGAAGCAAGTCACTAACCTCTGTGCAAAGAGAGGACCAAGCCTTACCTCCTGGAAGGAGGAGTATCTGCATGTATTATTTATTTAGGAAGGGATGATTCCCAACATTTGTTTTCTGTTTACAAGCCTCTGGAAAAGCAGCTTGAGACCACTTACTGGTTCTATCTACCCATTCAGTGGCATGTGCAGTGGGAGCCTCAGCCAAGTCCTCAATGGCCAGCTGCATGCTTATTTTCAGTCAGGACCTGCTGAAGAGGTTCAGAGTGCACCTGCACAGTCTGAAACTCAGGCTGAGCAGTAGTAAACTGGGGAGCTGGAACAGCCCATTCTCCCTGAAATTCCTTAGGCCACAGCCTTTTCAGCAGTGGCCTACTTTCCTTTTTCAGTCTTTTCAGGATCTCTCTAGAGGTGCTCACCAGAGACCGCACAAACTTCTTAGATCAATGTGTCAGTCATGTATCATTCAGCTTTCCACTGCTGTGATCAAATTAGCCAACAAGAACAACTTAGGAGGAAGAGTTTATTTTGGTTCACAGTTTCATAAATTCAGTCCATGGCCTACTGGCTCCATTGTTTTGGACCTGAGGAAAACAGAACATCATGGTGGAAGGGTGAGGTGGAAGAAAGCTCTTAGGTCATGGTAGCCAGGGAATAGAGTAGAGAGGAGTCAGGGACAAAATATGTTATTCCTAAGTGCATACCCACAAGTGACCACCTTCCAGCCATGCCCCACCTTCCAGCCATGCCCCACCCAAGAATCCATTCAAATTATTAATCCATCAATCAGTCTATTGATTAGGTTACATAATTTTATTAGCCTTCATAATCTATTCACTTCACCTCTGTACATTCTTATCACATGAACATATTGGAGGACACCTCATATCCAAACCACAACAGCCAGCATCTGATAATATCAGACCCATGGAGTGAGCTCCTTTGTTGCTGCATGGATGGCAGTGCTTGTGTGTTACAGAGCAGAATCTGTTAGAGCAGTGGTAGGCATGTTAACATAAAACACCACAGAGAATGGTGGTCAGTCCTGGGATTGGTAACCTCCAAAAGACATGGTTTCTACAAGGCTCTCTGAATTCCAGCAACAGGTGTGACTCCAGTGGCACTAGCCAACTTCAGCACAGCCTGCTGGCCAATATTCCTGGAAGACATGACACCAACATGAGCTGAGTTTTCAGTGGCAACAATGGTCTGAGCCACTTGTAGAATTTTTTAGGTCATCTTCAGATTTATGAGGTAGATGCACTATTCCATTTGCAAGTTAAGGTTGGTGCCATCTACGTGAATTCCTGTTGTAAGGAATAAATTCCTTGTATCTGAGGGCATCAAGAGTTCTAGACATTGTTTGTTTTTTCCTTTTTGTAGTGCTGGGGATCAAACCTAGGGCCTCATGCATGTTAGAGGAGTGCTCTATCACTGATCTACATACCTCAGCCTTTGACTTGCCCTTTATGAGAACCCAGAGCAACACCATATAGACCCTTTTCTGGTTAGTGTGGCAAACCCCACATATATTATTTCAGATTATTCTTTAAAGAAAGTATTTGTCTCCTTTCCCCCATTCATTTATTCAGTCTTTTATATCAGTATGGATTTGGATTTATGTATATTTTATTCTTTTATACTTTATACTTTGGGTATACTACTGTTATTTCGTTGCTGAAATCATTCCAGCATTGGCCACTGGGAGCTCTTTCAGGTTGGCTCCCATATCCCTTTGACGTGCTCTTATCCTTTCATATTTTTGGATACTTATTCACTTTGTGGTACTACAAGATACTCCAGGTTTATCTTGTATTTTACCTGCCTCAACCTTAGACCTAGGTGTTTTTCCAAGAAGGCTTTAATAAAATATTTAAAAACCAAGATCCAGAACATCACTTTGAACTGAATTCTGTTTTCTCAGTCTAACAAACTTAACAGGAGTATGTGACAGGCAGTTGTAGCACTCCCCAAGGCAGCTGGCCCTGCAGTGACATGCTAGCAGTGGTATATTTGGGCACTGGATCATTTGAATTTCTGATGTCTCTATAGTGAGCTATTGGCTCTTCACCTAAGAATCCTAGACCTGCTGGATGTGGAAGACAAACAGGATCAGAATAAGTTGGATACTTCTTACTACCTTTCTCCCCTCCTACCTCTAGTGTCACTTAGTAGGTCAGAAAAAGAGGGGTTCTGTCATTATCTAATGATTTTTAAACTATTTTATTTTTGCAGTGTTGGGAATTGAATCCAAAGGCTTTGTCCATGTTAGGCTCACACTCTACCACTGAGCTACGCCCCAGTATATTCTAAAGGTACAGTTTACACACATAAAATTCCCCTGCTTGGTTGCCAGAAACATGCTCTTCTGTTTCCGCCATAGTTCCAGGAGCTGCACATAACTCTAGGACCAAATGATGGAACAGTGAAATGATCGGGAAGGGCCAAGTTTTAATGCTTTTTTTAAAGCCTATAATTGAAGAGACAAAGCATAAACATTTGAAATGTGTGTTTAGATGTTTTGATATATGCTTATGCCTGAAATTCAAAAAATCCATTGAAAACAAAATGTGTGATATTGGCAGAAATTCAGTTAGGTTGTTTGCAATTCAAGCAGTTCTTGAAAAGAAAATCATAAACTTAAGTCAGGTGGTGCACACCTGTCATCCCAGCGACTCAGGAGGCTAAGGTAGGAGTTCAAGACCTGCCTCAGCAACTTAGTGAGACCCTGTCTCAAAATAAAAAATAAAAGGAACTGGGGTTATAACTCAGTGGTAGAGCACTCCTGGGTTCAATGGGAAGGAAGGAAGGAAGGGAGGGAGGGAGGGAGGAAGGGAGGAAGGAAATCATAGACTTTAAAGGTATTTTTCTCATAAAGGATGAGAAAGAATGATCGGATGGGATTAAGACGTTTTGGGTGCTGTTGCACAGTAGGATGTAATTGTATATTGCATATCCTAAAAAGCTAGAAAAAATGATTTTGAATGATTTCATCAAAAAGTGATAAATGATGGCCGGACGTGGTGGAACACACCTGTAATTCCAGTAGCTCAGGAAGCTGAGGCAGGAGGATGGAAAGTTCAAAGTCAGCTTCAGGCGCTGTGGCTGTGGCTCAGTGGTAGAGTGCTTTCCTAACACACGTGAGGCACTGGGTTGGAGCCTCAGCATCACATAAAAATAAAACTATTGTGTCCATCTACAGCTACACATACACATACACACAAACAGCCTTAGCAACTTAGTGAGGCCCTAAGCAACTTGGCAAGACTGTCTCTAAATAAAATACAAAAAGGGCTGGGGCTATGGCTCAGTGATTAAATGCCCCTGGGTTCAATCCCTGGTACCACAAAAAAATAGTGATAAATGAGATGGTTGTGTTCAAACTGATTCCACAATGTGTACATTTATTGAAATATCACATAGCACCCCATGAATATGTACAGTTTTTATGTATCAGATAAATGTAAATGAAAATAGAGCTTTTTAAAAAATACTTTTTAGTTATAGGTGGACACAGTACCTTTATTTTATGTGGTGCTGAGGCTTGAACCCAGAGCCTCATGTGTGCTAGGTGAGTGCTCCACCACTGAGCCACAACCCCAGCCCAAAAATAAACAGTTTTAAAAGAAAAAAAAAAAAAAGATTCCCTTGCTCCAAGTTCATAAATCAGTTATTTTTTTGGTACTGGGGATTGAACCCAGGGATAGAACACTGAGCTATATCCCTGGCTCTTTTTAAAAAAAGATTTTTTTTAGTTGTAGATGGACACAATACCTTTATTTTATTTAGTTTTTTTTTATGTGGTGCTAGTGATTGAGCTCAGTGCCTCATGCATGCTAGACAAGCGCTCTACCACTGAGCCACAACCCCAGCCTCCTATCTCTTTTTGAGATAATGTTAAGTTCCTTAGGGTCTCACTAAGTTGTTGAGACTGGCCTTGAACTTAATGATCCTTTTGCCTTAGCCTCCTGAGCTGTTGGGATTACAGGTGTGTGCCATGGGAAAGTTTGATCTAACTTAGCAATAATTTTATGAATTGTGCTTTTGGTGCCTTAAGGACTCTTTTCCTAAACCAAAGTCATCTAAGTTTTCGCCTGGTTCTTTTAAAAGTTTTATGATGTTAACTCTTACATTTAGGTTTTGGATCCTTTTTTAAAAAAAATTTTTTTAGTTGTAGATGGACACAATACCTTTATTTAAATAATTTATTTATAAGTGGTGCTGAGGATCAAACCCAGTGTTTCACACATGCGAGGCAGGTACTCTACCACGGAGCCACAACCCCGGCCCTTCTGATCCACTTTGAGTTTATTTATGTGTATGATGCTACAGGTTTACTTTTTTTTTCTTTTGCATCTGATATCCAAATGCCCAAGTTCTGTTTGTTGAAAATACCATCTTTTCTCATTGAATTGTCTTGACACATTTGTTGAAATCAGTTAACCATAAATGTCAGGGTTTGTTCCTAGACTTTCCTAATCTATTCCATCTTTATATCAATATACACTATCTAGATTAGTGTTACTTTCTAGTAAGTTTTCAAATCAAGAAGTGTTCATTTCCAGAATTGTTTTGACTATTCTGGGTCCTCTGCATTTCCATATAAATTTTAGGATTAGCTTGTCAATTTTCCAAAAAAGCCTGCTGTGACTTTTTTCTCCCAAATCAGTAACTGCACATTTATTTGCCTTGTTACCTTTTGTAGTCTTATTAATTATATAAATTTATAGGGTGTAGAATGAAACTGTGATACATAAGTACAGTGTGCAAAGATCAAATCACAGTAATTAACATTTCCCCCTATTTAGGTTGTTCTAGAGATTGAACCCAGGGCCTCATGCATGCCAGGAAAACATTCCACCACTTTATCCCCATTTTATTTTGAGACAGGATTTGCTAAGTTGCACAGGCTGTCCTTGAACTTGGAATCCTCTGGCCTCAGCCTTTTACAAGCATGCACCACCATGCCTGGCTCCTTAAATATTAAAAGTTATTATCCCAGTTAGCAGTCAGGTAAATGCAAATCAAAATTACAATGAGCTAACATCTCACCCCAGATAGAATGGGGTTTGGGTATAGTTAAATGGTAGAGTGCTTGCTTAGCATGCATAAGGTCCTGTTCTCAGTGCCACAAACTAAACAAAACAAATGCTGGTGAGAATGAGGAGAAAAGGGGACTCTCATACACCATTGGTGGTAATGTGAAATAGTACAGCCATATGGAGAATCATTTGGCGTTTCTTTAAAAAATTAAGAACTACTACCTGATTCAGCTATCCCACTCCTGAGTTAGTCAAAGGAAATGAAATCAGCATATCAGAGAGAAACCTGCATGCCCATGTTTATTGTTGCACTATTCACAACAGCTAATATATTCAACAAATGACTGGATAAAGAAAATGTACACAGTGGCATATTATTCATTCATTAAAAGGAATGAATGATGGATAGAACTGGAGGATATTGTTAGGTGAAATAAGTCAGATACCAGAAAGCAAGTACTGCATGTTCTCACTCATATTTGGGTGTTTAGAATGTTAATCTTGGGTTGGGGGTGCAGCACAGTGGTAGTGTGCTTGTGTGCCATGCATGAAGTCCAAGGCTCAAACCCCAGAAAAACATACACAAAAAAGTTAATCTGAATGTTTAACAGTGATTAACAGCAACTGGAAGGATACAGGTGATGGAGCACAGCAGGAAGCTGGATAAGGGGTACTAGACAGAATAAGTTCTTCTAGTGTTGTATAGGAGAGTTGGGTAACCACAGTTCACAATAACATTGATTTTGTGACTAGAATAGAGGAGTTCAAAGACTTCAAAAACCAATGATAAGAATATAGAAATGCTTATTACCCTAATTAGATAAGTACATGTTGTGTTACTGTACTGAAATATCATACTGCTGTGGTTTTGATAGGGATTGCATTGAATTTGTGTATTAATGTGGGGAGCACTATAAACAATATAGGGTCTCCAAATTCATGAACATGCAGTGCTTTTACTATTTTCATTATTCAAGTCTTACACCTCTTTAATTTCTTTGATGCTAATGTGAGTGGAATTGCTTTCATTTTTGGATTTTTTCATTGCTAGTACACAAAACAACTGTTTTTTGTATATTGATTTGTAATCTGTGAAACTGAACCTTTTTTTTTTTTTTTTCCCTTGGGGGGGGGGGGGATTGAACTCCGGGGCACTCAACCACTGATCCATATCCCCAGCCCTATTTTGTATTTTATTTAGAGACAGGGTCTCACTGAGTTGTTTAACACCTCGCTTTTGCTTTTGCTGAGGCTGGCTTTGAACTCAAAATCTTCCTGCTTTAGCCTGAGCTGCTGGGATTACAGACGTGTGCCACCGCACGTGGTTTTTGAAACAATTTGATTAGTTCTAGCACATTGTAATATTTTGTTGTGGTTAGGTCCTCATCCAGTCAGATGAGACATTAAAAAAAGGTTCCCAAGACCAACAATGGGGTAGTAGCAGCCTATGTGTGTGTGGAGTTTTAATTTTGGCAGTCCTTTCAGTAGAGACTGTATGGCCTATGGTCTTATTTCACAGAGAACAAAAATCTAGATAGTTTAGGTGACTTGGCTACAGAGCTAATTATTGTTAGAGCCAAGAAGTGAATTCATATCTCTACTTCCTGGTCTACTGAGTGTCCCTATTACTTTAGGGTGCTTTTTAAATCTTTTTTTCTTGGTCTTTTAGTAAAGCTCTGAAAATTGTCTGAGTCCCCTGCAAGCGCTGTGGAGGCCCAGCTAGCTTGCATCCTTGATGCAAGCAATCTAAATTCTATAGATCATCTCTCTTGAAAACAAACTAAAGATGCCTTTTTAAATTTTCAAAAAATATCCTTGATTCCCAAAATTCTGGGATTCCTGATTTGGACTTGAGTGGTTAACCATATTGCTTAGGACCATTTTACAGTAGAGTTAGCTTTAAAAAAAAAAAACAACTTTTAGTTGTAGGTGGACACAATACCTTTATTTTGTTTATTTTTATGTGGTGTTGAGGATTGAACCCAGGGCCTCACTCATGCTAGGTGAGCGCTCTACCACTAGCTACAACCCCAGCCCCAGCAGTTAGTTTTTAAAAAGAAAAATGAAATAGACTTTTCTTTTTTTTTTTTTTTTGGTGTCAGGGGTTTTGTTTGGGGATTGAACCAGGGACACTTTAGCACTGAGCTACATCCTCTGTCCTTTTGATTTTTTGAGACACGGTCTCACTAAATTGCTGAGAGTCTTGCTGAGTTGAGGCTGGCCTTGAACTTGCAATCCTCCTGCCTCAGCCTCTTGATCACTGGAATTATGGGCATGTACATAGAATGACTAGATTTCTAAAAGGTTCCATCTTGTATCTATTGACTTAATTATTTGCCATTCTTTAAGTAGAAGGCCCAGATGGCAATTTTCTCAACCTTTTTTTTTTTTTTAACTGATGATGATGGCTAAAATTATCTAGAGGTCTCTTGAATATTCAAGTTTCAACTTAAGACTTCTATTTTCCTTTCCAAATACAAAAAAAGCCCAACTATTTCTTGTAAGTAGATGCAGGGAGTTGGTTATCCTTGTTGGAGTAATGGTTCTCCTCTATCTGGGGAAGTTATCCTCTGCATTTAGGGACTTGGGAGGTTGGGAAGGTGGGTAAAAGTAAAACTCTTTGTTAAGACAAAACTAATTATCAGTCGCCACCAACCATCACAATGGCTCGAATTCCAGATATGGTGAGTAAAAGTTCATCTTCTAGTCTGTCTTCCTGAATTATACCTGTAATGAAAAAAGGATAATTTGAATAAAACACCTAAAGTATTTCACCAGTATTACAGACGCTGTGTTGTCTTTGCAATACACATTGCATTTCTTTCTCATTATGTAGCAACAGTAGTTTGGGTGGAAGAAATCCAGCTATGTATTCAACTCCAGGGCTAGGCCCTGACTGACCTACATCAGTTAGAAAATCCTGCTTCTCTCCCTCATGTCAGAATGATTGGGTTGGCCTATAGCATTCCCCAGGCCACATGGATTAATTCTGGATGTCCCTGATCAGTGTGAAGTTCAAGACTCACTAGGCCATGGGATATGCTATATATAAAGCTGGGAACTACTGAACAATTTTGCCAACTTCTGATAGCTACTAAAATGGCCCCTGACGAATGCTATCTCCTGGTAATCATATCCTTATACAAAACTTCCATCTTGACTGTGGGATGGTTTCTAATGGAATATAGCAAAAGTGATGGGATGTCACTTCTGGCATGAGTTACTAACAGATTGTGTCTTCCATCTTGAGTATCCTCTCATTTGCTTACCTTGAGGGAAGAAACATATCAAGTTATGAGGTATGCTACAGAGTGGCCCACGTTAAGGCCCTGAGTTCAACAATCTGTGAGGAACTAAATATAGTCAACAGCCACACTAGTGAACTTGAAAGTAGATCATCTTCTAGTTGGCTTTCACATGATGTTGCATGTGGAGAGCCATCCATGACTCTTTGAGAAATGGCAGAAGTTCAAGCCATTAACCAGAAATACCTGGCCTCAGGAACTTACAGTTGAATACTGACTGTTCAAGAATCCCTGAGTCACATGGTATCCTGCATCAGCTCACCGCTCAGGTTCGAGGACAGACACCCATAAATGGGAGTGACCTGCTAAAGTCAAATGGTGTGCTTACCTCCAATCCCCATCCTGTTTTCCTCCAAGAAGCTCCTGCCCATCCCCTTTGATCTGCACTGCTATAAAAATAGCAAACACAGGTTTCTTCCTTTGTTAGAACCAGACCCTAGTGGATGGCTCAATTGGTCATGCCTCTGCCTTTTGTCTTTATTTCAGATATATATATTTCTTAGCTTTTATTTCATAGCCAACTCATCCCTGTGGGGAGCCCTTTCTCTTGCCCCTGTGGGACATGTGATAGAGTTGCAGCCACAGTAGACAGCTTAACTGCAACTTCATCAGAGACCTTGAAGCGGAGGCTCCAAACTCAACAGAGTCACTAAGTTTTGGAGTGATTTGTTAAGTAGCAAAAGATAATATACCACCATAACAAAAGCTAGTTGGATTTTTTTCCCCAGTTATTTGTAACTGAAAGCAAATTAATGCATACTAACTAGCAGTAATCTTGAAGTTTCTAAACATTAAAATCTTTAGACTCAAATTTACCATAGTTTATAAAAACCATGGAAACAGGGGAAAAAAACCTATCTACTCACAAGCATCTCCATTTCTCATATGAAAATTATGTAAAAAGGCCTCATTCATTTATGATCCTTTATGAGGATCAATGCAAAGTCTGTGCCAAGATTTACCTTTGATTACTTTAGCAAATGAACAATGTAAATAAACAATGATCACACAGGAATTAAGTCCACTGAAGTTCACTGCTGAAACCTTAATAGCACTTTAATACCATGTTTACATATAAGTTTAAAATATGCTAATTAAAATAATTCTTAATTGGTATCTATTAATAGAAGTGAGTCTAGAAGGACTTCAATAGCTTTAGGTTGTAATGAACTAGGATTAATTGGACTAACATTCAATATATAACAAAACATTCCAACCTCTTCATTCTTTAAAGGCCTCTGAATGCTATCTTTATATAAACCAATCTGAGCTCACTCCCTAAATAAAAGCTTTTGCTTTACAGGGTCCTCAGGGTAGCAGGATTACTTGAAAAGGCCACTGGAGGCAGTTAGAATGATATTTCCTTATATTCTCTTCACTAGCAGGTTCAATGAAGGGACCTGGTGTTCTCCCCTCTTCTTTTTTTAAGTGTGGGGGTCAGACCAAGGGTTTTATGTATCCCAAACACTTGATCACTGAGTTGCACCCCTAGCCCCTGTTCTTTTTTTACCTAAGATACCCCTCTCAAATATCCTTCAAATATTTTCCTGAAGATTATTTTATAAAATTCAAATAATAAAAATAATAAAATATCCAAGCAGCTCAGGAGGCTGGGGCAGGAGTATCATGAGTTCAAAGCCAGCCTTAGCAATGGGGAGGCGCTAAGCAACTCAGTGAGACCCTGTCTCTAAATGAAACAGAAAGTAGGGCTGGAGATGTGGCTCAGTGGTCAAGTGCCCCTGAGTTCAATCCTCAATAACCCCCCCAAATATATAAAAATATAAATAAGTGCGCTTCAGGGAAAGAGATGGGATTGGATGCAGAGGTGAAAGGAGAATTTTTTTAATTATATGTGAAGTCTGTATTGATTAATTTTTATTGCTTTTATAAAAAAATTTAAAGTTAAAAAAATTGCTCCCTGAGAGGGTTTCACTTGTAATTTAGTATGAATTCTTTCAACTAGAACATTAAATCTTATATCTGTCTGAGCACTTGGAAGGATGAGAAATAAGGGAAGAAGAGATATGGAGAGTTATGGGACATTCTGATGGGCAATTCAGGGGCTTAGGAAAGGAAAGAGCTATCTATAAGGGAGCAGGATGAAGATTCAAAAAGCCAGACATGTAAATCCGATTGCTTATCTGCACATGAGATGACCAAGGTACTGGCTGGGTAGGGGGTGATTTCATTCAAAGGGGTAGCAGGATGAGGATGTTCACAGTGGATTCCTGCAGTAGCTGGGTGAAATAAATTGCTACTTCCGGGGAAGGAACTTATCAGATGGGACATATGGGAGGGTCTGGGTTTTAGTAGTTGATAGTGGAGTTTCCTGGAATGCAAGAACAGAACTGCTATGGCCCATAAAGGAAAAATGGCAATAGGATGGGGCACAAAGAAAAGTATATAGAAGTGACTGATGCAGCTGAGAACTAAGAGATACTATGTCCTTTAGCAAGCTGAGGGCATCCTGAGGCTGCACTTGATTTTTAAAATTTCCAAAATGGGGTTAGAGGCGTAGCTCAGTGGTAGAGCACTTGCCTAACATATGTGAGGCTTGGATTCAATCTCCAGCACCATAAAAAAATAAATAAAAAATTTCCAAAATAAATAAGAACCCTAATAGCCAACAAATGAAAAAAAAAAAAGTAAAATATGACTCACCACTCTGGTTAACAGCTGGTTCTAAATATGATGGTTAAACTTTCAAGGTCTTCATTCTTTAAATGTAATTCTTCCAGCAGGGTGGCTATGAACTGTGTAAATACCACATTTTTTGAAGAATGCTTCTGAATGCCAAGAATTGGGGTCAATCTGAAACAACCAAAAATACTAAAGGTATATGTATGAAATGAGAGAGATGAAGGGACTCCCATCTTCAACATGGCAGGGAGGATTCTGTGAGGATAATGAGGTCACTCTGATGTAATAACATTCCAAGAGAGAGAAAAGATCAAACATTGTTAACTACAGAAAGAAGTCTAAAAGCCTGAATCTACTAATGTTAATCTGTTCTTCATAATCAAGCAAAAACTACTAAAATTCTGTTTGGGAAAGAACATGGATTCCTTCCATTTGGTGAAGGGAGGTTGTGGAAAAGAGTTCAGAGTTGAGTACAGCTTTAAAAAGTTTATACTGATTATACCACCTGAAGAAAGGACAATAAATAATGAACAAGATTACCTTTTGAATGAAACCTTAACATTTTGATTTTTATTTATTTTT
>JAJEJO010000600.1:802601-847930 GCA_020662805.1 Glaucomys volans | reverse complement strand
TATGGAACATTATTTTTTTTTCTAACCATTTCTGGTGAATACCCGCAAAGATCGACTATATATAATGGAATTTTTGAATTAATTTTCATTGATTATGATCAGTAATCAAGATTTTTTTTAAAAGCAAGCAATATAGGAGATTCAAAATTGTTTAATGGAGATACCAGTTCTCCCCCCCGTTCCACAAAGAACCAAAGTAACAGGTGTATATGTACATTTTGAGGTGAGTGACCATGAGAGAACACTAGAAATCAGCAAGAGATTGGAAGACTGAGAGACCTGAGACAACTACAAACTAAGAGGAACAAAATACCCTGGTATCTTCACAGCTGGGAGAGGGGGAATCACTCTTTTGTAGAGATAAGAGTAAAAAAGGGACTCTGAGCAAACTGTTTCATTGTGGAGGCTGGCAAATCTTATGTACTGGAAAATTTACAATCCTCTTAGGCTGGCAGCCCACCTAGATAAGTAACCTGAAATTTGCATAGTAGCCTTGCTTTAAAAAAGGATCTCACCTCATCTCCCAGTGATGTCACAGGATGCTGTAGCCAGGAGCCATCTTGATTAAGTGAACTATTGTCTGAGTCTGAACTGCTGAACTGCACATTTCCATCTTTGGGTACACTGTTTGGGGTGTGGGGAGAAGGCAGTAGCCTTGTGAACCCAATGTGCCCCGGCAGAGTGACTGTGACCTAAGCCTCCTGGGTGCCCTGTACTATAGGGGATGGGTGTTGCAACACAGAGAATAGAGGGTGCCACCTTTGAGAAGCAGATCAAAGTACCTGCCCTCTGAGACCAAGGGTGGGGGCAGATGGGAGTGGAGTTGGTGCCCACTTTGTTCCTGCTGCTGCTCCCCATTGTACCACACAAGTGGTACCTATTCCTGACATGGGAAGAGAACCTGTGTTTTCTACTCCAGGCTGCCCACAGGGACAGGCTATTGCCCTTTGCCAAAGCATGCATGGCTAAGAGGGTGCCTGAGAGGAATTTTGTCCACCTCCATCCACCATCCTGCTTCCAAGTGGATGCTCCCACTGGAGTGGCAGAGCAGAACACCATGCTCCTGCTCGCACAATGTAGTTCTTGCCACTGCCCTTCCCCCACACCTTATTTAACCATGCACTGTTGTTAGGTCTGGGTGTAAGTGCCACTGTGGTTCTCACCACTGAGAGGCAGGATCTGGACCTGTACCACATTAGTTGGAGGACAAGTGCTTTAGGCCCCTCACGACTGCTGGGGCCACCAGTGCCAGAGGCCCTTGCTAGCAGGAGACACAGTATCAGCAGTGCCTGAGGAAACCTCCATCACCTGATAGGGGTCACCATGCCCACTGTAGAAGTAGCCACACAGCACTCCACACCAGCTGCCTGCACAACTGCCTGAACTGCTGGAGTATCCCATTTGCATGGCCAAAGAGACAATGGATCTCTCTGACTCTGCCACAGGATATATTGTGCCCAAAGTCATCAATCACAGTCTAATAAGTGGGATCCTATGCTATGGTGCCCAGATAGAATCAAAGACAAATCAAGACACATCTTCCAAAAAAAGCCCCTAACTAAGAAGACTACCCCACAAAATGGGCAGAGATGTCTGATATACACACAAATATCAACACAGGAGTGTAAGTAACAGGAAAAAGCTAGGTACTTTGACATCATCCAAAGAACCTAACTCTCTAGCAACAAGTTCAAGAAATTAAAATGGATAAAATGCCTGATAAAAATTTAAAAGGAATTGATGAAATATGATGGAATAGAGGAGGCCACTTTCTTGGTTGCTCCAAGAAAGCAGACAGGTAGCTTCTCAGTAAGGTGGGTGGGGAAAAAAAAAGGGAATTTGCTGGGAATTAATACGGGATATTCAAAGCAGATCAGGGACTCAGGAGGTTGGATATAATAAAATAAGGAAGAAATCCTGTGTGCCACCATTGCTACCACTGCTTCCACTGCTGCCGCCTTTGTTGGAGTCATGCAGAGGGAGGTCCCTCTGTGAGCCAAGGGGAGGGATAAGGGAATTAAAGGAACCCACATTTTTAGGAGGCTTGTGGTATGTTTAAGTAGGGAGAGATCAAAGATCAAAGACACTACTGGACTAAAGTTGTGCTGCACAACACCTTTGTATGGGAAAAAAGCTATATCTTTCCCAGCTGCTACGGGAGGACAGAAGAAGGAACAATTTTATCGCTGTGCTACACAGGCCAGGAGCTGTGGGAGCCGATTCCTAGCAAACGCAAGCTGGGCCTGAAATACAGACCTGGCAAACATACACCGCATGACACTGAGAGTGCCTAAGTGACCAGGAGAAAATCAGACATGGAGAGGGGTGTACACAGAGAATACAGGTCATGAAAACCCACCTGGCTCCCTCCCCTTCCCCGTGAGTCCAGCAGCTCACAGGACCAGCTGGGAGGGATGTGCCTGGCTGGGAATTCAAGAGGGTGGAGGTGGGAGTGACTGAGTTTGGAGATCAGAAAACGCAGGGTCTGTGGGTGATGGAGGGGACAAAGGATTGGCTCCTCCCTGCACATGGGGAACCTAGGGAAGATTCCTGGGGTGCAGCCTCCCAGCATGGATCAGCAACTGCTGGGCCCTGGAAGTTCCCTGATTTAAAAGCTTTAGACTAATGGCCATTCAATGAAGAATGTGAAGCCTACCTAGGCTTAAACCCTGCTTCCAGGAGCTCCACCTACAGGATATCCTCTCACATAAAACTCCAGTGACCCCACCTTCAGGGTGGAGCAGACATCACATTCCAGCCCACCTCACCTAAAACTGCTGAGAAGGGAAGCCAAGAATTCTATGAATTCCAATGGAAACAATTCTTAAAATTTATCAAGAACTATTCTTTTGTTTCTGTTTAATGTGAGCTGAATGGTTCATGGACACTCACACATATTTGATTTTTTTTTTCTCATTTCTAGCATATTTTGAAGGTGGTTATTTTTCATGGCTCAGTCTTCAGGGCTAGGGTGTTTGATTACTATATTTTGGTTTTGTTTTGTATTCTTTTATTATTTTAAAATTTAAAAAATTTATTTCATATATATTTTTTCCTCTCATCCATTTTCCTTGATTTTCTTTCTTTTCTTTGGCTAACAGTCAAACTCTATTTTTCTCTTTCACTCTTCCTTTAGTTTTTTACTTCTACTTTCCTCCTTCTCCCTTATAACCATCACATCCTACATCTTTTCTGTTCTCTTGATGTTCATCATCCAAAATTATAAACCCTTTAGCAAACTTACTGTTTTCACTGTGGGCAATAACTGAACACATCATTTCTATTTACTGTGATAACAATGTAGCTGTCATAGCAGGAAATATTTGGTTTAATGCTGTATATTGTTTGCATTGGTTGTTGTTATTATTTGTCTCTCCCAAAACTGTGAGGTACTGGAAACCTTCAGAGACACTGTTAAGTCCACAGAGTAGAAACTCTGTTACCTCAGATCCATACTGTTAAATGGAGAGACACACAAACAACATGAAAAAGCAAGGGAAAAAACACCCCAAATGAACCAAAATATTTGAATAATAGAATCCATCAATACACCACAGTAGAAGAAATGTCAGAGAAGGAGTGTAGAAAGTTCGCAGTTAAATTGATCTGCAAGGTAAAGGATGATGAAAGTAGTCAAATCAGATAGAAAACACAGGAAGTGAAAGATCACTTCAATAGAGAGAGAGATTCTGAAAAAAAATCAAGTAGAAATCCTCAAAATGAAGGAATCAATAAGCAAAATAAAAAATTCAATGGAAAGCATTACCAACAGATTAGACCTCACGGAAGATAGTTTCAGGCAATGAAGAAAAAGTGTATAATCTTGTAAATAAAGTTGACCATGGAGAAAAGATGTTAAGAGACCAAGAACAGAACTTCCAAGAAATATAGGCTAATATGAAAAGAACAATATAAGATTTACTGGGATAGATGAAGGCTCAGAGAAATAAACCAAAAGAATGTACAAACTTTTTTTTTTTTTTGGAACTGGGGATTGAACTCAGGGACACTTGGTCACTAAGCCACATCCCCAGCCCTATTCTGTGTTTTATTTAGAGACAGGGTCTCACTGTGTTGCTTAGGGCCTCGCTAAGTTGCTGAGGCTGGCTTTCAACTCACGATTCTCCTGCCTCAGCCTCCCAAGTTGCTAGGATTACAGGCTTGCGCCACCACGCCCAGCTTGCACAAACTTTTCAATGAAATAACATCAGAAAATTTCCCAAACTTTAAGAATGAAATGAAAAATCAGATGCCAGAGGCTTCCAGGACCCCAAAGGTACAAATTACAGCAGACCCACACCACGGCACATTATGAAACTTCCTAACATATGGAATAAGGACAGAATTTTAAAGGATGCTAGAGAAAAATGACAGGTCACATTTAAAGGCAAACCAATTTAAATCTCAGCTGGTTTCTCAACCCAGACCTTAAAAGCTAAGAGGTCTTGAAATATTATATACCAAGCTCTGAAAGAAAATGGATGCCAATGAAGAATACTATACCCAGCAAAACTCAGCTTCAGAATTGACAATGAAATAAAAGCCTTCCATGATAAACAAAAATTAAAAGAATTCATGACTAGAAATTCTACACTACAAAACATACTCAACAAAATATTTAATAAAGAAGACATGAAAAATAAAAATTGAAAACCATCAAAGGGAAGAAATACACTAGAAGAATAGCTAATCAAAGAATAATTCAAATTGAAAATCAGAAAAATCAAAATGAGAGGAAATAAAGATCATTTCTCAATAATAACATTGAATGTAAGAAGACTAAACTCATCAATCAAAAGATAGAAACTGGCAGACTGGATTAAAAAACAAAACCCTTTTATTATTTATAAAATAATATGCTGTCTCTAAGAGACACACCTCACAGGCAAAGGCATCCACAGACTGAAGGTAAAAGGATGGGAAAAAACATGTCATTCAGACAGATCTTATAAAGAAGCAGGGGTTTCTATCCTCATATCACAGAAAGCAGACTTCAAACCAAAGTTAATCAGAAGGGACAAAGAAGGTCATTTCATTCTCCTTAAGGAAATTATACAACAAGATATAACAATCATAAATACTTATGCCCCCAACAATGGAACATCTACATACATCAAAGAAACCCTTCTCAATTTCAAAAATCAAATAGACCAAAACACAATAACATTGGGTGATTTTAACATGCCTCTCTCATCACTGGATAGATATTCCAAACAAAAACTAAATAAAAAAAGGTACAGAACTAAAAAAAGGTAATTAAAAATTTAGACTTAACAGATATAAATAGACTATTTCATACATCAGTGACTGAATACATTTCCTTCTAAGCAGCACATGGATCATTTTCTAAAATAGACCATATCTTAGGCCACAAAGTTATTCTTACCAAATACAAAAAACAGAGATAATACCTTGCATTCGATCAAATTAAAATTGAATGAAATTAAAAATCAAGATAAAATAAAAAATAGAAGCTATTCTAAAACCTGTAGACTAAAAAATACACTATTGAATGACCAATGGATAGCAGAGGAAATCAGGAGTAAAATAAAAAAATACTTAGAGGTAAATAAATGAGAATAGCAACACAACATACCAAAATCTCTAGTACGCTATGAAGGTGGTTCTAAGAGGAAAGTTCATTCATTGCATTGAGCTTATTCATTAAAAGATATATAAATAACTAAAAAAATTAACACTATTAAAAACAAAGAACCTAATTAATAAATGGGCAAAGAACTGAACAGACACTTCACAGAAGAAATATGAATAGTCAATAAATATATGAAAAAATGTTCATCTCTAGCAATTAGAGAAATGCAAATTAAAGCAACAATGAGATTTCATCTCACTCCAGTCAGAATGGCAACAATCAAGAACACAAACAACAATAAATGTTCGCGAGGATGCGGGGAACAAGATACACTCACATTGCTAGTGGGACTTCAAATTGGTACAACCACTCTAAAAAGCAATATGGAGTTTCCTCAAGAAACTAGAAATGGAACTACCATTTGACCCAGTTATATTACTTCTAGTGGTATTTGAATGTATATTCAACGAAGTTAAAATCAGTGTACTACAATGACGCAGCCACATTAATGTTTATCTCTAGCAATTAGATAGAGATAAAAATTTAGGATATAATGGGAATATAGAGAGAGGAAGAGACCCGACTCTATCTTCTGTCCCCAAATGATGGAGCCTAGAGCTAGGAAAGAATAGAGTAATTTGAGTTTTTTTCCCTGAGGATTGAACCCAGTGCCCCATGTATGCGAAGCAAGCACTCTACCACTGAGCTACAACTCCAGCCCTTGTTGATTTTTTAAAAAATTTTTTGTTCCAATTTAATTATTTTGTCTCTGATTTTAATTATTTCCTGTCTTCTGTTTTGGATGTTGATTTGTTCTTCTTTTTCTAGGGCCTTGATATGTAAGTTAGGTTATTTATATGGTGACTTTCTATTCTTTTAATTATTAGAACTGATAAATTAATTCATTAAAGTAACAGGACACAAAATCAATGCATAAAAATGATACGAAACTTTTCTATACACCAATAACATTTGTTGAAAGAAATATGAAAGTAACACCATTTAAAAGTATAAAAACACCCAAGCTAAACCAAATCAAACCCAAAACCTTGGAATAAATTTAACCAAAGAAGTGAAAGACCTCCAAAATGAAAACTGCAAAACTGATCAAAGAAATTGAAGATACAAAAAAAACCCCAGCAAAGACCAATGCTCATGGATTGGAAGAATTAATATTGTTAAAAATGTCCATAGTACCAAAGCAATTGAGTACATCCCTGTCAAATACAACTGACATTATTCACAGAACTGGAAAAAACAGCCATAAAATTCATATAGTGGCACAAAGACCCAGAACAGCCAAATCAGTCTTGAGCAAAAACCAAACTAACTCTGCAAAGCTGGAGGCATCACATTACCTGATTTCAGCACATATGACAGAGCCATTGTAAGCACAACAGTTTGGTATTAGCATAAACAGAGACACTTAGATCAATGGAACGGAATGAAGATCCCAGAAATGTACCACACACCTATAGCTAACTGATTTTTGACAAAAGCACCAAAACCCTACACTGGAGAAAGAACAACTTCTTCAACAAATGGTTCTTGGAAAAAGTGGATATCCACATGCAGAAGATTGAAAGTTGATCCTTAATTCTCATTCTGTAAAAAAATCAACTCAAAATGGATCAAAGATCATTTGTAACTCTGGAACTACTAGAAGAAAAACAGGGGAAACACTTCAGTACTTCAGCATAGGCAAATATTTTCTGGATAGGAACCCAAAGCACAAGAAACAAAATTGATGAATGGGATTACATCAAACTAGAAAGGTTCTGCATAGCACAGGAATCAATCAACAGAGTGAAGAGACAATGTACTGAACTGAAGGAAATATCTGCCAACTATCCATTTGACAAGGGTCAATATCCAGAATATTTAAGGAACTAAAAATACTCAACAACAACAACAAAGCTGTAATCCAATTAAGAAACTGGCAAATGAAAGAAGAAATACAAATGGCCAACAAAGGTATGAAACAATGTTCAATATCATTAGCCATCAGGAAGATGCAAATCAAACTACAATGAAATACCATCTCATTCCAGTCAGGATGGCTATAACAACACCCCCCCCTTGCAAAAACACACACAAAACAATAACAACAACCAACAACCATGTGAATATAAAAAGAAACGCTTATACATGTTGGCTGGAATGTAAATAAGTACAGCCACTATGGAGAACAGTATGGAGGTTCCTCAAAAAGCTAAAAATATATCTTTGATGTGATCCAGCCATCCAACTGTTGGGTATACATTCTATGGAAATGAAATTAGCATACCAAAAAGATACCAGCATGTCCATGTTTATTTGCAGGCACTATTCACAATAGCTAAGATTCAGAATTGGAGGTGCCCATGAACAGATGAATTGATAAAGAAAATGTGGTGAATATAAACAACGGAGTATCATTCCATTGATAAAAGAATGAAATCCTGACACCTGCAGCAAATGGATGGAACTGAAGGACATATGTTAAGTGAAGTAAGCCCAACATAGATAAGTACTATATGTTGTCTCTCATGTGGAAGCTAAAAAAAAGTTAACCTGAAAGTTGAATAGAGATTACTAGGGATTGGGAAGGGTGTGTGTGTGTGCAGGGTGCGGGGGGAGTCGAGCGGGGGGGTGCTGAGGGTAGGGCAGCCAGATTTGGTCAGTGCACGCTGTATGCATGTATGTAAATATCACATTGAACTCTGTTAATATGTACAATTAATGTGTGTTAATAAAGTTGAGTAAGTTTCACTTTTCATAAATATTTTTTTATTTCCAGAGAGTATGTCTCCAAGAGTCCTTGAAAGTTACATTTCTGGAAAGTTTTTTGGGAACAAATTCTTTTTTCACAAAGCTGTTTCAGATGCTTATTTAGCCTTGGTCACTGCCACTAGGCACATCAATTGTAAATAAAACTTGGATTTAAATCAATAAAGCTCAAGAAACCAGAGCAGATGAGTGTGGAATGGGAAATGTTTCTTTTTTTTTAATTTTTTTATTTACTTATTGATTCATTGAACACAAATGGAGTACAGCTATTGTTTCAAGGGTTGTACACAAAGTAGAGTCACACCATCTGTGCTTTCTTGCATGTACACAGGGCAATGGGGGTAAAATCAATAACAGAGTGGGAAATGTTTCTAAGAAACAAAATTTCTTCCTTGCTTGGAAATTTTATATAGAAACCAGAAGTAAAAGAAAAAAAATTATAGAATTATCCGAAATTGGCCAGAGTTCCCCAGGGGAGGAGGTAAAATCTCCATATCTCCAAAGGTATCTTAGCAAGAAGTAGAGAGTAAGGTAACTGACTCTTAATACTCTAGTGAAACGAACAGAATTCTATCTGGGAAAACCAAGTAGTGCCTTCTTTCTCTATTTCTCCTGTTTCTTTATGGCTAAGGGCTAGAGTACTAAGTTCTCACACTTCATAAGCTTTGTATCCCCCAAAGGTAGTTCATACTGGAAAACAGGACTCCCCTTCTTTTAATGTTCAGCCTAAGACCAGTACTTTGGTGAACCTAGACAACTGTGATCAGCTTTTTCTAAAGCATCTTCCTACAGAGAAGGTAGAACCCAAAAGTCAACTCTGACTTTGCATACTGATGATATCAACAATTTAAAATGTAAATTGTGGTTTCCCTACAATAAGACAAAAAATTCTGGGGATGGAATGAATAACACTGGCTAAAATAAAAGCAAGAAGTCCAGAGTAGGCAGATCAAACATGCTGGCTCCACAGAAAGTGAGATTTTGTATGTATTTTAAATGGTATTTATATAACATATCCAAAATAATTTCTTTCAAGGAGACCAGTATTTAGCTCACATAAGATTTTCCCGATCACCTCTCAAAATGCCATTAGTACTTACCCCAAATTTCCAGAATTAACCCTCAAATTACAAAGAAGAGATGATCACCTCATTTCTCAATCTATGTGCCCCTTTACGAGTAGAAAAAAAGAAGAGTTACAGAGAAAGCTTATAAGAGAACCCCTCTGCCAAATAATTAGTAAATATTTTAGGTATAGTAACACTTCTTGGCAAACTTACAAGGCTGAAACGGTTCTATAAATTAGTAAGCTCATCACAAGATGTGTTCAAATTAACCTAAAAGTTTTGTTTATTAAAAAAAAACTAGGGCTGGGCATGGTGGTGCAGCCTATAATCCCAATAGCCTGGGAGGCTGAGGCAGGCGGACTGTAAGTTCAAAGACAGCCTCAGCAACTTAGGAAGGCCCTAAGCAACTAAGCAAGACCCAGTCTCAAAATAAAACAAAAAGGGCTGGGGATGTGGCTCACTGGTGAAGTATCCCTGGGTTCATTCCCTGGTATAAAAAAATAAAAAATAAAAAGTAATAAGGTTAGGGCTGGGTTGTGACTTAGTGGTACAGCACTTGCCTGGCATGTGTGAGGCCCTGGGTTCAAGCCTCAGTACCATATATAAATAAATAAATAAAATAAGTCCACTGACAATTAAAAAAAGTATTTTAAAAATAGGGTTAATGAGAATCTTTACTTGGTGGTGTTGAGGGGGGTGGCGGGTGGAAAGGAAAGCAACTATGTAATCACACTCCAAACTCCTGAAAAATTGGCTACCACTACTCATAAATCAGATATTCTTTTCTTAATGAGCTTAGATCTGCATTGAGAATTCTGAAAACAGGACTCTCAGCAACCACTTCAACTCTTTACAGCTGGCTCCTGAGATGAAATCCCAGTCTAATGGCAGGTCCTAGGGAACTCTGAGCACAAACAGGTTGTTTTTTTTGTTTTGTTTTTTGCTGTGCTAGGGTTTGAACCCAGGGCCTTGTGCCTGCAAGGCAAGCACCCTACCAACTGACCTATATCCCCAGCCCAGCCCTTTGTATTTTTTGAGATATGGTCTCATTAGGTTGCTTATAGCCTAAGTTGCTGAGGCTGAAGCTGGCTTTAAATCAGTGATTCTCCTGCCTCTGGGATTATAGGTGTGTGCCACCATGCATGGCAAACACAATCAGTTCTAATCCTTGCTCTGCCAGGTATGCTTACATGATTTTGGGGAAGTTGAATCTCAAAACCTTAGGGTCTGTCTATAAAATGGGCTAATAATACTTAAGTACCTTAAAAATTATTATAAAATTCATATAGGATACTGTAGATGAGTAATTTATTCATTATGACAATGACTATAATACCAACATTTGCCATACACTATTTATGAATACAACCATGTATTTATTATGTACTTGTTCTAAGCATGAATAATCTTTAACTAGAGTTGATATGGAAGGATATAGTTATCATATTTATTTTCTCAAGGAAATAAAGACACAAAAAAATTGAAGTAACTTCCACAAGGTCAGAGAGATAGTAGGAGTTCAGGGCTTTCAACCTAAGTGATTTATCTCAAAATGTCCAAGCCATTACCCAATATGCTAGTTTTCATTCTTCGTAGACTGAGAGTACTCTAAATTTGACCTTTATCTGCCTGATGTGTACCAAGTCCTTAATGAACATGCAGAAGGAACAACATGATTTAAATTTTCTTAGAGAACTACAAATAAAAACCAATGGCAAGTGGTTGGCAGGCAGAAGGAAGTGTTGATAGATTAATTACACAGGTTTGATGTCTGTTGGAGACAGAAATGTCAACTTGGGCCTGAGGATTTCTGCAACAAGTCATCAAGCAGACAGAGAGCAATTCTCAGGCATCTGGAACCAGGAATTCCTGACTATTCTAACATGTAAGCTCTATGGTTTCGATGTGAGGTGCCCCCAAAAGTTCATGTGTGAGACAATACAGGAAGGTTTAGAGGAGAAATGATTGGGTCTTAACCCAATCAGTGAATTAAATCCTAATAGGGATTAATTGAGTGGTAACTGAAGGTGAGTAGGGTGTGGCTGGAGCAGGTGGGTCCCTGAGAGCATGCCTTGGTGTATAAATTTTTTTATCTGGAAAGTAGAATTTCTCTGTTTCCTTTTTCTTTTTTTCCCCTTTTTTCTGGTACCAGGGATTGAACTCAGGGGCACTCGACCACTGAGCCACATCCCCAGTCCTATTTTGTATTTTATTTAGAGACAGGGTCTCACTGAGCCACTTGGCGCCTTGCTTTTTGCTGAGGCTGGCTTTGAACTCGCAATCCTCTTGTCTCAGCCTCCTGAGTTGCTGGGATTACAGGTGTGCACCACTGCGCCCAGCTCTCTCTGCTTTCTAATTATCATGTGAGCAGCTTCCCTCCACCACACTCTTCCACCATGATGTGCTGCTTTACCTTGAGCACCAACAAATGGAGCCAGCCATCTACAAACTGAGACCTCTGAAACCATGAGCACCCCAATAACTTTTTTCTCCCTTAAAAGTGTTCTTTTCAGGTCTTTTAGTCACAGCAGTGAAAAAGCTGATTAAAACACCTGAAAAGATAGGCAATGATATTTCCTTTCACTGTACTTATTCTCTTTATTTCCCTTTTACTGATTAGACTTCTTCCATACCCCCAGTTCCTAATATAGAATATAAATGATTACAAAACTACATAGTAACTTGCTGAGAGTTATAAGCTTAGATATAAATGAATATATATACTTTAATAGTTCCTAAGTATCTCTTAAATGTTAATAATTTAGTTAATAATTCAAAAATGTGCATTTTTTAAGTCATATAACATTACACTTTCTTTTAAAAATTATCCTCTCTAGAAGCCAGGCTCATGACTATTAAAAATGGAGAATGTTTTTGACAAGTTATAATCAAGAAAGATTCTGAACCCTGAAAATTTTGATTTATGGTATAATTTTATGAATTATAAGGAGAATTTAAGAGAATTATAATTTACAGAAGCACATCGCTTTTCTTAGTTGGTACATTATAATTATACATAACTGGGATTCATTATGCCATATTCGTACATAACATAGTTTGAGCAATTTCATTCCCTAATACCTATCTCTCCCTCCTCAGATTTGCTTGTTTTCAAAGTAATTTACATTTGAAGTGAATATGGATGATATATAATCTTTAGGTTTTCCAAATTCCTTGTCTCATCTACTTTCGCAAGTTTATTATTAGTTAATAGCAATTACCTACCCATTCTTCCAGCCTGGCTGCTTACTAGGCATCTTCTGAACTTTCCTGTCATTTTTTTGTAACAAAAGGCTGTCTGCTTGCATAGATGAATCAGAGGCAAAAAGATCATAACATTTTAGCAGATGATTATGGTTTTGATTAATAAGAGTTGGATAAGATAATAAGAGCTACTAATGAATTGATGGGATTCTTTTTAAGACACCTGCAATCTTAATTTCAAGTGTTTTAGGGTCGAGTGGAGTTTAAGGATCTCTCTAAAGTGCACGGCAATTGCACTGAGCTTGGAAAATAGGGGTCTATCCAGAGTCTCCTTTTGTTAGTAATAATCATGGAAGACGGCTTTGTATAAAGCACTGAGGAACACAGTCCCTGAGTGTGCCTTCGAGACCCAATGACGAACATGAGACTTATTGCTGGAATCTTCAATAACAGTCTCCTGATTGCTACATATGAAAGCCTTTTCTCCATTCTCTTCCCAATTTACTCTGCAGTATGTGATATCATTTCCTCCCTTCCAAGAATTCTTATTTATTTATTTATTTATTTATTTATTTATTTATTTTCGTTGCTGGGGACTGAACCCAGGGCCTTGTGCTTGTGAGTCCTTTTGGCTTTGTGGCACACTAGTCATGACTTTTTCCACCTCTGATTCTTCATAATCTTTCTTGTTCATTTTTCTAACTAGCTCATTAATGATAGGCCTTAGTTTTTATATTGCTTCTCTTCGTTTTGCACTGCATTCCATCTCATGGCTTTGACTATCAATGATTCAAATCTCTAACTTCTGTTTTTTTCCTTCCCTTAGAAGCCTAAAAGATACCTCAAATGCATTATGTTCAAATCTGAATTTGTGACTTCTTGTTTCCATCAAAACATTCTGGTACTAGAAGTCTGAGTCATCTTTTTGTTTTTTGCCTTTTTCTTTTAGTGCTGGGGAGTGATCCCACAGCCTTGAATACGCTAAACTCAGTCATCTTAATCTCTTACCCTTTAATATTCTATGCCCAATCAGTCACCAAATCTTGCTGATGCTCCTGAATCCATTTCATCCACTCCATTCTCACTGTCCTTGTCCTAATTCAGATGAATCATTTCTTGCTTGGACTACTGCTACAGCCTCTTCAGTGGTCTCCATTCCAATCCATTCTTCACACCTGCCATCACAATTCTCTCTCATAGATGTGATCACATTACTCCCTTCCTTTAAAGAGAAATTTATTTTCTTTTGGGTCTTTTATCATTGTTTCAATCATACAAATATATTTTTACAGCCAAATAATATGGAACATATTTTTAGTTGTATAGATTTTGTCTAACTCCACCAGACTGAGGGAAGACTTGAGATCACATTTTATTTGCTTTCTGCACAGGCTTGTTCTTTAATTGGATGAATGATTACAGAACTGAAATTGCTGTTCCCCATATTAGCACTTTTTGTGTTAGTCAGCTTTTTATCACTCTGACAAAATACCTGAGAAAAACTAATTAACAGAGGAAAAAATTATTTTGGTTCAGTTTCAGAGGTTTCAGTTCAAGATCAACCAGCTCCTTTGCTTTGAGTCTGAGTGAGGCATCACAGTAGACAGGGTGTGGCAGAGGAAAGCTGCTCATCTCATGGTAGCTAGAAGCAGTGAGACAGATGAAGGAACTGGGAATAAGATAGTTCCCAAGGGCACAGCCCCAAGGACCCTTCAATTAGATCTGACCTCATACAATTTCTACTACTTCTCAAAAGTCTGTTCAAATTATGAATATGTCAATGGATTAAACCACTTATGAAATCAGAGTCTTTGTAATCCAGTCATTTCTTTAAAGTCACTTGGCTGAACACTACTGTACTGGGGACCAAGTCTTTAACACATGAGCCTCTCAAAGACATTCCAGATCCAAAGTGTAATACTTCTCATGTACTAGAACATGTCAATGGACAAACTGTGGTCGATGGGTCAGATACAGCTTGCTACTTATTTCTGTAAACCAAAGTTTCACTGGAATATAGCCATACCCATTTATTTACTTATCCTGTAGCTTTTATAGTACAACAGCAGAACTGAGTAGTTTTGACTGTAGAGCTAACAAAGATAAAAATGTTTACAATCTGTCCCTTTATAAAAGTGTGCCAACCCCTGAATTAGAAGATCAATTATGTGCCAATTTTAATTTAGAATGAATAACTCAGCTACTAATGATGTCTTATACATTACATAGCTCTGCTAAGGGCAATTTTAACAGGAGTTAAAAATACAAATTTAACTATTGGGCTCTAGAATATTCAGGGTCTGGACAGGGAAAGATCTTTTGCAAACTAGATCACTAAAGGATGGAGGATGTTTAGACCAAAAATATCTTATAAAAGAATGTCATAAGCTGGGCGTGGTGGCGCACACCTATAATCCCAGCGGCTCACGAGGCTGAGGCAGGAGGATGGTGGGTACTTAGTAGATGAAAAGTAAAAGAGGAGGAAATTTTTTTAAATGATATGAGATGTACTTGGCCAAAGCAGAAGAATTCTAGATATCTACAATCTAACTAAGCCCGCATCTTTATCTCCCTCTCCCCTCTTTTTTTGGCACAGGGGATTGAAACCAGGGATGTTTAACCACTGAGCCAAATCCCATCCCCACCCTTTTTAAAATTTTGAGCCAGGGTCTTGCTAAGTTGATTAAGGCCTTGCTAAGTTGCTGATGCTTGAACTTGCCATCCTTCTGCCTCACCTCTCAAATTGCTGAGATCACCAGGTGTGTGCCATCACACCTGTTTTTCTGGGGGGAAGGGGTGGGTGGTGGTGGGGATTAACCCAGGGCCTTCCATATCCTAGACAAGTGCTGTATCACTGAGCTACAGTCCTAGTCCTTGCATCTTTTATAAAATTACTGACATATAATAACATGTTTAAAGTATATGTACCTTGTGGAATGGTTGAATCAAACCAACATATGCATTACCTTGCGTATTTTTTCGTGTATGATAAGAACACTTAAGGGCTGGCTTGTAGCTCAGTGGTAGAGCGCTTGCCTACCATGTGTGATGTACTGGATTTAATTCTCAGCATCACATAAAAATAAAATAAAGGTCCACTGACAACTAAAAAAATATTTAAAAAAAGAACACTTAAAATCTACTCTCAAGATTTTTGAGAATACCACACATTAACTACAGTTATGTAGTATAACAGATTTCTTATTTTCTTAACTGAAATTTTGTATCTTTTGACCAATACCTCCTGAATCCCTTTCTCTCCCTGACCCTGCATTCTTTTTTTCTAGTAGGGGTGGGCACCAGGGATTGAACTCAGGGGCATTTGACGACTGAGCCACATCCCCAGCCCTATTTTGTATTTTATTTTATTTAGAGACAGGATCTCACTGAGTTGCTTAGTGCCTTGCTTTTGCTGAGGCTGACTGTGAACCACCATCCTCCTGAGCTGCTGGGATTATAGGCATGTGCCACTGTACCCAGGACTAACCCCACATTCTTGGCAAACATCTCCATTCTATTTTCTGCTTCTGAGTCCAACATTTTTTTTTTTTTTTTTTTTTTTTAGATTCCACATGTAAGTGAGATCATGCATTATCTATCTTTCCATCCCTGGCTTTTTTCACTTAACACAATATCCTCATTCATATTGTCAAAAATGGCAAGATTTTCTTCTTTTTTAAGGCTGAATTGTGTTCCATTGTCTAAAGACACATTCCATTTTCTTTATTCATTCATCTTTTGATGGATACTTAGATATCTTAGCTATTGTGAATAAATGCATGTGCAAAGTATGGTGGTACCTGGATTATATGCAATGAACATGTGAGTACAGATGTGTCTTTGACATATCAATTTCATTTCCTGTGGATATAACCCCAGTAGTGGAATTGTAGGAGCATATGGTAGCTGAAGCATATGATAGTTCTATTTTTAGTTTTTTGAGGAGCCTCCATGCTGTTTTCCATAATGGTTGTACTAATTTCAATTCCCACCAATAGCGTGCAAAGGTTCCCTTTTCTCCTTATTCTTGCCAACACTTACTTTCTGTGGGTCTTCATTTCTGTGTAATTCTGACCATTTTTTTCATGGGGCATATTTTTTCTTTCTTTTAGGTCAACGAGAGAAGCAGAATGTAGTAGCAAAATGAGGACACATAATGAGTTTGGGATCCATATTCACTTTCAGTCTCTTTCTGTTAAGAATTAGCAAAGTATGGTGGTACCTGGATTATACATACCTCTAGTCCCAGGTACTTGGGAGGCTGAGATGGGAGGATGACTTTAGCTCAGGGGTGCAGGACCAGCCTGAACAACACAAGACCTCATGTCAAAACATAATAAATAAAAAGATTCAAATTCTGTCTTTTGTTTTTTGAAGACTAGACCCCCTGCTGTATTGCCCAGGCTAGTCCCAAACTCCTGGGATTCAAGTGATCTTCCTGCTTCAGGTTCCAATGGCTGGACTACAGGTACGTGCAACCAGATTCAAGACCCCTCCATCTCTTTTCTGTGGTAACTCAGGGCCTCATGCATGCCAGGCAAGTGCTCTAACACTGAGTATACCCCAGCGCTTTTTATTATTTTTTTGAGACAGGGTCTAGCAAAACTGCCCAGGATAAGTGATCCTCCTGCCTCAGTCTCCCAAGTAGCTGAGATTTCAGTTGTGCACTGCCACACCCATCTAAGACCCTTTCTTTTTTTTTAAAGCTGTTCATGGATCTTTATTTTGTTCATATTTATATGTGGTGTTGAGAATCCAATCCAGTGCCTCCCACATGCTACTCAAGTGCTCTACCACACAACCCCAGTCCTAAGACCCTTCCTTAAAGTAATGATTTGATCCCTTTTTGTGAGACTGCTAATGAACTAGCTCTATGATTTCAAAGGATGGAGATTCTTCACCTTTATGTGAGCTTCTACAATGATTAGCAAACCTTAAATTCTAGTCTAGACACTGTTTCTCATTTCATAAATCTCTCTCAGAATTTTTTCTCCTTTGTGGAACTTTTAGGGTTTTTTAGTGGGCAAACTTAATTTCTTCATATTTTAGAAAATGTTTTTCTTTAACTCCAAATCCTTTTCATCTTTCCTCAGAGATGCCATATAACCACTCCTTATTGCTATTGATGTTCTTTCTTATACTCCCTTTAAGCTTCTAATTTCCCTAAAATGTAGTGCCTCACAATGTAAGTATTGTCCAAATCCATTACTTCAAAATATAAAACACACCTTTCACCTTACAGAAAGGTATTATGAAATAAAATCATCTACTCATAGTTACTTTTTATTTTCTTTTCTTTTTTGCAGTGCTGGGGACTGAACCCAGGGCCTTGTGCTTGCAAGGCAAGCACTCTACCAACTGAGCTATATCCCCAGCTCCTAGTTTGAAATTTGAGTGCAGGATCTTATCAAACACCTACATCCTTATCCTTTTTTAGATAAAGGGACTCCCTAGGCTTCTCTCTTTTTTTTTTTAAATTTTTTTTTGTAGTTGTACATGGACACAATGCCTTTATTTTTATGTGGTGCTAAGGATTGAACCCATTTCCTCACACATGCTAGGCAAGTATTCTGAAACTGAGCTACAGCCCCAGCTGTCCTCTTTTTTCTTAATCCTTTATCTGTGTACTATTTATTATGATAAACTAATCGTTTACCTGTTTAACCTTTTCATTACAGAACAACCCCTGCCCTATTAAACAATAAAAGGGACTGAACCCTCTCTTTGAATCCTGAACCTTCTAATAGTGAATATCAAATAACACTATGGGCCCAAATAACTTTGCCTAATTAAAAAATAGTAATATACCAGAGGGATTGACATGAAGGTGCTAAGCAACTCAGTAAAATCTTGTCTCTAAATAAAATACAAAATAGGGCTGGGGATGTGGCTCAGAGGTCGAGTGCCCCTGAGTTCAATCCCTGGTACCGCCCCCCAAATTGTAATATACCAGAGTTGATATTTAATAATGTGTTTTCTATAGGAAATACCTTTAAAATAATCAGCGGAGAATATGATTCACAGTGAGTAAACACAAAGTTTTTATACTTAAATTTATTTCTTCTAAATGCTTTTAAGTATGCATAAAAACCTATACAGGTGACACTAAAAAAATGGCTGAATGGTCTATATACTAGAGAAAATAATTTGAAAAAAAAACCCATATAATAAAAGCTTGCAATGTATAAATAACAAAAAAGAGAAGAATGTTCTCATGAAAACGCCACTGATTCAAATCTCAATTCTGAAAAGTCAGACAGCCTTCTATAACTAGTTCTTTACCATATGGTAAGTGTCATGACAACAAAAGCAAAATGCCAAGCCTCAAACAGCATCTTATTGATAAGACCTTTATTTAGCCGACTGCTCCACATATGCTACACATCAAAAAGACAGAATATAAAAGTCTGGTGAGGACAAGTCCCTCTATTTGTTGTTATTAAGCTATCATACAACATCTGGTTAACAGGAATTATTATATATGCTAGTAAGGAGTTTTCAAAGCTTGGGCATGAGAACTGAAATAAGAGATTTTAAATTAAAAGTGGGCAATTTTTATAAATCATTATATCCAAGGATTTGGAGCTGTACAAATGCTTGATTTAAGCCTCAGGAGTATGTTATCTGTAAGTCACTGGTTTGTATCCGTGTCAACAGATAAAGTTATATAAAGAGTTGAAGTTGTGGTTTACTGAGCAACTACAGTTAAACAACTGATCAAGCTCTATGTTATCCATCTTTTGCAATACAATAAAAATCAGTAATAAACTTGGATTTTTAAATGGCCTTCCCCATTCTGGTCCTATTTCCTGTACCCTTATTGAGCCTCCAGGGACTCTATACTGCAGCTCTTGGAACACTATACATCATAGCACCATCTCAGTGACTGACTCCTGACCGATCCTGTGTGATATGTGTGAAGATCACATCAGGCATCTTCCTGATATGATACAGCACATACATCTCTGAACCTGACCCTCACTCTCAAAACTGAACTGAAACAATAACTCTCTTATAGGGAGTTTTCTGAGAGTTCACATTGATTTCTAAATTCAAAGAATCAAACTGGTAGGCTGTTGTAAAATGACACTGAATAACACTTTTCACATAATATAACTTTACTGGAAGAAAGAGCTGTAAGAATGTCTATGTGAATAAATGTCACCAGAAAGCAAGCTTCTTTATGGTTTGGGGTTAGAGGAAGGGACAGGAAGTGAAAAGCCACACACTTTTCTGTACCTATCAGATTTGAGAAATTACTGGGTTCATATAGAGTTCTGCTGCAGTAGGGAAACCTGTTCTGCTGATAACACACATAAAGGTGATAAAGGTGCAAAGACTGCTAAAAGATAACATTGGGTTTAAAAGAAAAAATTTTAACACTCTCATCCTCCAGAATTTAGATCTGGGAAGGAACAGGAATGAACAATATTTCTACTAAACAGAATACTTTCAATGTTTACATGCACAAGCACTGTGTTTATCACTTTACCAATTAAAACAAATGGATATTACAATACTTGCATTTTGGGGGCTTAGAATCAAACAAAAGCAGAAGCCTGCTGGGATAGGTGAATTTTTTTTTATTAATAATGGCAGAGGTAAATAAAGAATTTAAAAAATGAGTGTTAAGTATAGGTAGTTTCTTTTTATGAGGTTATACTACCTAATTTTCTCAAGAGTGATTTAGTTTCTTTTTAATAGATGAAATTCTTGAGGCTTGAGAAAAGGTGAAGGATTTATTTGGAGTCATACTGGTTAAGAAAAATGTTAAAAATAGATACATTTTCCACAAAGGTATCTTGCTTATTTATCAAGTTCTGCTATTCCTTTCTTTTTGCATGGCAGTAACAATTATCACCTTACTCATATTTTGTCATCGTCTAAAAAATGAGGTGGGATTTTCCCTTCTCTGCATGAACAATTCTTAATGATAAAGCATTAAACCAGAACAGCTCTGTCTGCCCAACCATACACTCAAAACTGAAATAAAGGGGAGCTGTGATCAGTACACAAAGGGTCAAAATGTCATCTATTTTCAGAAAGTTGAGGGCTCACACAAATCCTCATTTTGTAAAATGCTCCTCTTAGATACTGAAAAAAAAAATCTGGTATATACTTTCAAAAGGAATTTTCTCTATATATTGAAGGATCCTTATAGCTGGCAAATAATTAGAATTTCATATTTAACATTAACTCTTTTTCCACCTCACTTGTTTCTTACTGGGGAGAAAGCAGAAGATTCATTTCCATCAGTAAGTCCCTGAGAACACTTGTCTAGTCTGAGGCCCCTGTCTTCCTCCTCAAAGTAAAATGACAGCCACCTGGGCACAAGGAAAGGACCAAAATGTCACCCTGTTGAAGAGCTTTTCCTTTTCCATAAAATAACAATGACTGGGCCTTGTGCTGTGGTTAACTACTTCCTTGTACCTTTCTAAGTTTTGTTGGTAATATTTTTAAGTAGAGTAAACATGGCTTTACTATCCGTAAGGAAACAGATACCAAAAGGTCAGAGTTGAGTTTAAAACTCAGATATTTTAAAACTGGTGGTGAAGAGGGGGGTAGGGTGGGGGTGTGAAAGATGGTGGAATGAGACAGACATCATTACCCTATGTACATGTATGATTACATGAATGGTATGAATCTACATTGTGCACAACCATAGAAATGAAAAGTTGTGCCCCATTTGTGTACAATGAATCAAAATGCAGTCTGTAAAAATAAAAAATAAAAAAAAGAGGTTAAAAAAAAAAACTGGTGGTAGGTGACTTTCTAAATTGGAGTGGAATGAGTTTGTTTCCCTTAAAGATGCCAATTTTCTTTTCCAGTTGTTCCTTTCACACTGAGTCACACATAGGAGGTTACAGTGATTTCCAATTTTGTAACAAAACTTATGAGATTAATTTGTTGGCCTTCAGTCTTTCTGTGAAGTTATAGCAAGTGCTAGCTACAGGGTGGGGCTCAAGAGACTTTCTTAAGGTCACGTAAGTCAGTAAAAAATGAACAAATAACCCCAGAAGTACTTCCACTAGTCTACACTTTTAACCACTAGACCACACTAGCTCACATGTCTGATTCATTTTAAGAGCCTAGCAGATCTTATGATTTTCAAAGGCCCACCTTTGTGTACTTTTCAAATAAATTTTGAAATGTGTCATTACAAAACGAACATGCTAATGAAAACTGACAAGTCTATTGCTTCTAATTCATCCTTTTTCTGTGATAGCCAAGAGATACCTTCCAATATCAGTAACTAACAAAGACTTTAGGAGAAAGCTGCATACTCTAACTAAGCAAATCCTGGTAGACATAGCTAAGTCAAATGACTTAGAAGCTTTCTACTTGGCACCTCAATAAGCACTTGAATTAAGACACTGGTTTTTAATTCTTTTTGTGTGAATTATAATCACTTAGGGAACTTAAAAAAATACTTATGGTCAGGACTCACCAAAGGTCAGTGAACTAAATCTTTGAATTAGCCATTGTTTTTTTTTTTTTTCTCTTTTTGCTGGGGATTGAACCCAGGGCCTTGTGCTTGAGAGGCAAACACTTTACCAACTGAGCTATATACCCAGCCCTCCATTGGTATTTTTTAAACACTCCCTGTAGGATTCTAATGTTTAGCAAGTATTAAGAACCACAAAATTTAAAGATCAGTTAAAAATTTATTTTTTTTGAGATGGAGTCTTGCTAGGTTATCCAGGCTGGCCTCGAACTCTTGGGCTTAAGAGATCCTCTTGCCTCAGCCTCCTGAGTAGGTTGGGCACATAAAACCAGGCCATAAATTTTTGATTGGAATAAATCTGTGAAGTTCTAATAATCTGTAATAGTTGTCACATTGTTGGAAGAACCTGAATAGTAAATAAAATATTTTTACATTTAACTATGTAACAAAGCACAGGGTAATTAACACTATTCAAAAGAGATGTATTACTTATGGAATTTAAACAAGATATTGGTATGGGTATCTTAAGAAAGACTTCTAAGAAGATGATATTGTACTGGACCATGAGGCTAGGTTAGAGAGATAAAGGAATTATAAGCACAGGCCACAGTGCTATCAAAGATGACTGTAAGGGGAAACAGTGGACATAATATAAGAACATAAATAAGCTTAGGATAGGCAGGTTGGAGCTACTTTAGGAGGGTCTTGAATTTCAGGCAAAAATTGTGTGGTAGGAGCTGGGAAGGCACTAGGAATTTTTTTTTTTTTTGATACTGGGGATTAAACTCAGGGTGCTTAACCACTGAGCTACATTCCAGGCTTTTTTTTTCCTCCCTTCAATTTTGAGATTGAGTCTTGCTAAGTTCCTGAGGCTGGCCTTGAACTTGCAATCCTCCTGTTTCAGCCTCTTGAGCTACTGGGATTATAGGTATATGACACCATGCCTGGCTAGGCACTAGGACTTTGAATTGATTAGAATTAAGCTTTAATGAAAACATTATAGCTGGAAGAAGGATGGACTAGTTGAGTGAAGAGAAACATGGCAAGAAGATCTGTGTAGGAAGCTAATTACAGGAGGCTAGGCAAGTAATGAAGGCTTGATAAGGATTAGGAGTTGTAGGAATGGAGAAAAATGACTGTTTAAAAGAAGTTATTAAGACAGATTGATTATGGAAAATAAAGGGCAAGAGAAGCATAAGAAAAGTCAGATTTAATTATGGTAGTTAGGAAGATGCAAATGCTACTAAAAGGAATAGGGACCATCTGAAAGGAAAGATGAGTTCAATCTCAAATTTGAGTTTGAAATGCCTGAGGGAATTCCAAATGGAGATATCCAGCAAAAAGAAAAAAAATGTTTTGACCTGTAATCTAGGAGAGATATCAGGGCTGAAGATACAATTTTGGGAAGAAGGACACAAAAATACCTGAATGAGATGACTAATTTTCTTCCTAAAGTAACTCCACTATCCTTTACCAATTAAGTTTGTTCTGATTTCTTGAACTAATCTCTCACATTTCTGAACCTTCTGCTTCCTTGTCTTAGTTATCCTACCCATCAAAATTACAACCTGATAATAATATTGCAACCTACTTTTTTCTTACCTACAACAAGATGGCTAAAAACTGCTGGGGCAGGGTTTTGTGGAGGGAAGAAAAGGAGTCCAGGAGATCTATACTACTACTATAAATCCATGTTCGCTAGCCTCATCTGGACACTATCACCTGTCAGCTTTCTCTTACCCTTGGTTAGCTCCTTTTCTGGATATCCCAGTGACTACCAGTATTTTCACTCTCCACACAAGCATCACCTCTAGAGCACAACCTCAAATTCTACTTCATTGAAAAATTATCAGGCATGGTCTAAAAATTTTTCCTTCTACTTACAAATTTATCTAATAGCCCACTGTTCTTCACTTTTTTCCTTCCTGTATCAGAAGATGTAATATTTCTCTCCTGTTCAATCTATTTTATCTCCTGTGTCTGATCTCACTTCTTTGTGCATCCTTGGGACCTTGTTCTTTGGTATCTGTACCCTCCATCCTGCCATCAGTTTCTAGTTATTTTCTTTACTAGTTCCTTTCCCATGCCCTACAAACATGCTTGTCTCTTTCTATCCAAAACAAATTGTTTCTGTTTGATTTCTCCTAACCTCATTAAATTACTCAAAAGAGAAATCTATATTCACCAATTCTACTTCCTTATCTTAACCTGGGACATGGTGGTAGATTCATATATTCTTTCAAATTAAATAAAAGGTCTTTCTTTATATACATCTCTCCCTGAAAGATACACATACACATACATATATATATTTTAATACCCGGAATTTAACCCAGGGGTGCCTGACCACTGAGTCACATCCCCAGCCCTTTTTGTTTTGAGACAGGGTCTCACTAAGATACAGAGGTTGGCTTTGAAGTTGTGATCCTCCTGCCTCATTTTCCCAGGTTTCTGGGATTATAGGCATGTGCGTCTGTGCCTGGTCAAGGTACATATATTAACTCCTACTTTCAATATGTAACCATACAACCCAATGTATAATAACCTTAGTAGTTGAGAATTTTATAGGTTTTATAGGTTTGGGAATTTGATTTTGGAGCATGTGAAAATGATGTTAAGTCTTAGTGTTTTAAATGAGTAACATTTTTCTTTGCACTGTAACCAGAGGAAAATAATTTTAACCTGGCAGTTGCTTTGTTCTCAAGAAACACTTTTGCAGTGCAATTTGACTTGTTCCAATTGAAAACATCTATGTGATGAAAAAGTCATAATGTGGGGCTTGAAAACCTCATTAGAAAAAAATCAGTAAATAAAATGAAACTAAAATAACCCAGAATGTTCAGTTACTATAATGTGATTGATTTCACCACTACAGATATTGCAGGTGTTCACCAAGCAGTTTGTAGCAATTCTCCAAATGCTTTTGCTACAATGAGATTTCCAGTATTTTGACATGCTTCCCTCAAAATATACAACATACTTGATTTATATTAAAATGACAAATAGCTAACTACCAAACTCTTCATTTAAAATGAATGGTGGGACAACATAAATAGCAACAGTGAGAACCAGATAATTTCAAGATTTGTTTTTATCCTCTGGCTCTTAAAATCTGTCCTAAAACTTTGTAAAAATATTTAAACAAAGAGCAAAATTTGCAATTTATTTTCAAGAACTGTATGACTTTATTGTTAACTAGAATGATCAGAATGGGGAAAGAGAAGTCAGAGGCAGGAAAAATATTTAAAAGGTGTCAAGTGTCTATGATACACAAATTAAAGGGAACTTTTTTGTTGTTGTTTTTGGTAATACTTAGGATTAAACCCAGAGGTTCTCTACCCCTAAGCCATAAACCTCCAGCCCTTTTAATTTTGAGATGGGATCTTACTAAGTTGCCAAGTCTGGCCTCAAAATTGTGATCCCCCTGCCTCAGACTCCCAAGTCTCTCAAAATACAGGTGTGTCCTACCATGACAGCTGAACAGAAGTATTTAAAGACAATGAAAAAAAGAACACACTAGATTCAGGATCTTGAATTTAGCAAGCACTCAATACACCTGGGAATAATCATTTTTCCTCCTTATAACATCATTCCAAGCTTCTAAGACTACTTAATAAAATATTTTTGATAAAAGTAGTAAGAAGAATTTGCCTCTAGACTGAGAATTTCCATTAGAACCCATTAATATTTGATAAATATTTCCAATTCAATGAACAAATATCAAAACGTAAGACATTTAAAGAATTCTCCAGGATTGTATCTGTAATGAATGAGATAAATAACTAAAAGATGTGGTGCCATATCTATCTACCAGTGATGAATTTCTCCATAATCAATTCTATTTCCAGTCTATAGAGGCTAAAACAGCCATGGAAGATAATAAAGAAAAGTAGCAACATTTTGAATGAAGTTTTTGGATGAAATAAACCATTTTTAAAATAAAAATGTTCATTTATTCAGTAATCACATGATTTAAAGATAATCTCACATTTACATCTAACTTTGCCATTTGGTAATTTAAAAAATTTCAAGAAGTTCTATTTGCAAGAAACAAACACAAAAGCAAAAACAAAATCAAAATGCTAGATTTAGTTAAAAGCAGCAATTTTCTTTAGGCTAAAGAGTCATTCTTTATAAGATTACACCAACCAGGCTGGGGACATAGCTCAGTTGTTAGAGTGTCTGCCTTGCAAACACAAGGCCCTGGGTTCAATCCCCAGCACCACAAAAAACAAAGAAAAAAAAAATTTACACCAACCCTGGAAAATATGAATCAATGTAGAGATTGTCTCTGATTGTAATGAAAGTCTTTCCTCCTATTCATAATAGTAAGCAGCTTTTCTCACATGTAATTTTGTCAGTGCCACCAAATCTTTGTTGAAGTATATAATATCAACAATAATTTATCCAAGCTTTTCTCATCCATTCATTTGCTTTATTCAGTGAATAATTACCAAGTGCCAAATTGTGTGCTTGGCACTAAGGAAACAAAAGTAACTGAGACAATAACCTTGATGCATGGATATTGTTTTTATAAGAAAACAGTTTCAAATTCACTTTGTTTACTGTAGACATCTTTCTTCACTTAGCACTGTTCACACTGTCCAAACACAATATTTGAATGAATGGACAATGTCTTACTATCATATAGAGACATGTATGTGTATAGTATTTTTTTTGGCAGGTGAATAGCATGTTTATGTAATTCACTGATTACAGACTAAGACTGATTTGTTGGTCATGGAAAATGAAAAGGCAGTGAAGTAAAAATCACGAAAGTGAACAACAACAAAAAAAAGGTCACCAGAATTAACCATAGAGGTTGCATAGCTCAAGCTTAGGAATGCTGCCCTAAATTAATGCTCCAGGGCAGATCATGGTGGTGTAAGGGGAAAGAATCAATCAGTCACTAATGAAGCAAGGGAATTAATATGGGTTTTTGGAAGCAGAAATAGACAAGGTATGGATGTTTGCTTGCTTGTTTATTTTCAGTATTGGGGATGGAATCCAAGGCTCTGTACGTGTTAGGCAAGTGCTCTACACCTATGCCACCAGCCCTAGTTTACTCATTTTTGAAATTAAGACCAGGAGGCAAAAATGTCACTAAATAACACTGATATTCAAGGCAAGAGAGAAACATAAGGAGGAAACAGCAGAAAAAGAAGATGGTTCAAAGGCATTAGAGAAAAAAATTAGAGGCATATATTCCTTTGATGACATTCCACAGATACCCTTTCATTCTTCTTACCCTGCCAGTCCAGAGTCTCCTTCTCATCTGATACCAACAAACTCAAGTCTCCTCTATCTTGAGAAGTCTTCTGAAGATTTACCATGTCCTTTCAGATTATAATCCTTTCATCTTTGGCCAACAATAAGAACAGAGCAATTAACATTTGCTATATTATTATGGTTAGGATATGAGGTGTTTTCTCCCAACACCCAATGTAGGAATGTTCAGAGGTGAAAATGATTAGATTGTGAGAGCTGTAACCTAACCAGTGGATCAATACATTTTGTGAATTAATAATTTGAAAGGACTACTGTACTGCATACTAACTGTAGGCAGGTAGGGTGTGGCTGGAGGAAGTAGGTCACTGAGAGTGTGCCTTTGGGGTTTATATTTTGTCCCCAGCACCTATATCTCTATTTCCTGGTTACCAGGAGCTGAGCAGCTTTCCTCTACCCTGCCCTTCTGCCTTGATGTTTTGTCTCACCTTAGACCCAGAGCAAAGGGAGCGGGCTGACCACAGACTGAATCTCTGAAACCATAAGCCAAAATAAACGTTTTCCCTTTTAAGTTATTCTCATTAGGTATTTCGGTCACAGCAATGAAAAGTCAACTAACACATGTCTGGCATCTCAACACTTGTCCACTATAGCAGCCTTGCTTTTCCATGCCTGTCATTATGGAAACTGGAGGTCAATCCACTAGAATTACTTATTTGACAGAACCAATGTTTTATATCAGTCCTTATCCTTATCCAGAGGATAACATCGTCCTCAGAATGAGAGTTACCACCTGTTTCTTGAACCTCAAACCCACTTTAGATTCCTTGACAGTGTTTTAGTTATATACATTCCTCTCTGATTCACTCTATGCAGTGACATACTCATGTTTTGAAGTTAGATCTGAGCCTGTATCCTAGTTTTGCCAAGCTTGAGAAAGGTGCTTGTCTTTTCAGACTCTCTTCCTTTAGTAAGTGGAATGAACTGGGAGACACCAATGAAACAAACCACCACAGTGTCCAAAAAATATCTGTTTCCAACCTTCCTCCTTTTCCACTTTCTCTGTGTTTTCTAGGCATCCTTGTCCTGTACATGGTTGTTCCACAAGATTGTTTCACCTTGACTCTGAACATTCTCTACCTAGCCATCTCACCCATCCAAATACTAAATCCAAAATCTAGGTCTCTGGTTTTCCTTCCATTTTTCAGCTCTAGTTCCACATTTTCAACTACTTGCTGGAGTACCATTTAACTGTATGATCTGTCTGAATATTGTATTGAACAGAAAAAATCTCAATACTTGTAGAACAGGTCTATACATTTGGTTTACACCAAATGTATCATCTCCAACTAGTTCATCTAACCTACTTCTCTAAAGGAACCAGTACCTTCCCAGTCATCTACCTTTAATATCTTGAGGTTGTATTTGAGTCCTTCCCCACTGCTAAACCTTGTAGAATTTAGAGCTGTAATGTCTCTCTCATCATTTCTCTGCTTTTCCTTTTCATTGTAATTGCTTTAGTTCATCACCTCATTGTTTCTGTTTAACTAGGTGGTTACTAGTAGTGGCTTTGAGAAAATCAATTCCATAAATGGTGGGGAGAAGATCCAGAATGCATGGGATTAATGAAAAGCATTGGAACCACTGAGAGCAGATGAGCAATTCCAGATATTTGAAAGGTGAGTGGATGACAGTCTGAGGTGAAGCACAAAGGACAGGTGTGTATATCTGTTTTGATTTTTAAAGGATGAATAAACACATATAGGTAGGCAGGAAGGGAGGAATCAACAAAGAGCAAGAACTGATAGCTTCCAAACTAATCTCATTCATTTAGTCACTCATTCTCTTCCATATTTTTTTGTAACTCTGTGATGTTCTAGGTAAAATGCTAAGTGTTAATAATGGTGGGTAAAATCTGACAGCCAGCACCTAAAAATCTTGAAGTCAAGTGAAATAGGCAAACATTAATCAAGTAATCACAAGATTAAATAGAAAACAGAAAAACTGCTAGGAAAAAGTATATGGTGTTCTGAGAGCCTCTTTATAGAGATAGTTGATCTAGTGGAAGTAAGGAAGTTTCTTGAGGAAGAAACATTTTCCTTAGGTTCTGAATAATGAAGGGGAATTAATGAAGGGAAGAAGGTGAAAGAAGACCACTTTGAACTCATGTCCTGTTCTGGGAGAGTATGAGGAGAAAATTATGAAAGATCAGCGTGGCAGGAATGAGGAAAACAAGGTAGGGAGGTGTAAGATGAGGCTGAAGAAATAAGGAGAGCCTAGGTCAAGCAAGACCATGTAGGTCTTACTTTAAGAGTAACTGAAAGTCTTTGAAGGCCGGTGCAATGTGAAAGAGAAGATCAGTTGACTCCAGATTTCTGCAGGACTGATCTTTCTAAAGCACAAGTTTTATGATTTTTTTAAAAATAGATTTTTAGATGTTGCAGACCTTTATTTTATTTATTTATTTATATGTGATGCTGAGAATCAAACCCAGTGCCTCACACAAAAGAGGCAAGTACTCTACCACTGAGCTACAACCCCAGCCCCCAAATTTTATGATGTTACTTGCTCAAAATCAAATGATTTTCATTCCCCCTGAATTAAGTTTACCTGCCATTAAAAAAAATCTTTCTGCTGTTTTTTTGTGCTATTAAGTACTTCCTAGGATGCTCTCATCTGTTCGTTTCTACTTCTTTCCTTAATGTGCATACTTTAAAAAAAGTTTTATAGACTTCATTTTGATTCATTGTACACAAATGGAGTACAACTTTTCATTTCTATGGTTGTGCATGATGTAGATTCATATCATTCATGTAGTCATACATGCACATAGGGTAATGATGACTGTCTCATTCCACCATTTTTCATACCCCCATCATTTCTACTTCTTGACATCTTATTTTTTGAACCTGTAGCAACCCACTTCTATAAAATCTTTTTATGATCTGAACCAAGATTTGAAGACCCAAAAGAGTTTGTGCTTTTTTGGCATTTAACACATTCAATTTTTTTTATTGTAATACTTGTGCACAGGTCAGTCTCCTCCTTTATACAGCCTCCAGGAGGCTACAAAGTCTATGAGGACAGAGGATTTGTGTAACCCCTGCATTCCTTACAGGATCTAAGCCATAGTCTAACTCACAGTGGTGCTCAAAAGATATCTGATAACTTTTTAGTCCAATTTCTAAATATTTAAAAAATTTCTGTCACTGTGTAGATGGCTACTTCTATACTGATTCCTAGTTATGATGCTATAGCAAAATGTCAATTTCCTATTTTCAGGTATACATGAGTTCTTCTCACACTGGTTTTCATACATGATATTAAAGACAAAAAAATGTATAAACTCTTCCGAAGAAAAATTAGGGTTTCAAGTAGTGTATTTATCATTTAGCTGGACAGTACTATCTCAGAAAAGAAACTCAGGTTACTTTCGAGTACTTGGCTCAAAGAATTTGTATCAGTGAACACTTGGCATCAATGAGAGTGAAAAAAAGGGGTAAAAATGGGAAAAAAATCATTATAGGCTTTTAAAAAAATTTTTTTGGTAGTGCTGGGGATCAACCCAGAGCCTCATGTAGGCTAGGCAAGTGCTCTACTACTGAGTTATAACCTTAGCCCTGATTCTAGTTATTTTAAAATAATTCCTTAAATAAGATTTGGAAAAAGAAATTAGATATTCACATAAAATAACTTTCTAGGTTCCCCTATATATTGATGAGACTTAAATACTTCCAGACAAAAAGTAAAGAATAAATTGAAAAGAGGAAAAAGGTCCACAGCTATAGTAGGGATTCTGTAAGTAAAATGGAGTTTTAAGATACATTTTAACCTTTTAAAATATCAACTTGCACATTTAGTTTTGTTCTTTACCACCTTAAGTATAATGCTGAAGTAACACACTATTCCACTATTTCCTTTTGCATTCAGAGAACGTTCTCATCTTTGATACTGACAAAAATGTCGTGTCAACTAAAGTCTTCAGTAGAGACTAAAGGAAACTTGGGATGTTCCTCCCATTTACTTAAAAGTGCACTATGGACACTTTACAGAAAGAGTGAGTAGTAGCCATATCATTTAAAAGTTTGTTTGTTTGTTTGTTTATATATATATATATATATATTTATTTATTTATTTTGGTCAAGCTTATTAAGAAACCTAACAAGGTAAGGAAGTATAACATTTGGGCAGTGTCACCATGGATTTTTTGTTTTGTTTATTATAAATTCTTTTAAAGGCATGAACTTTCATTCATTCATTCATTTATTTACTTAGCGGTGCTGGGGATTGAACCCAGGGCCTTGTGCTTGCAAGGCAGGCACTCTACCAACTGAGCTATATCCCCAACCCCTATTTTATTTATTTATTTATTTTTACATACTTCATTTTGATTCATTGTACACATAGGGTACAAAGTTTCATTCCTATGGTTGTGCATGATGTACATTCATATCATTCTTGTTAATCACACATGCACATAGGGTAATGATGCCTCTTTCATTCCACCATTTTTCATACCCCCACCCTCTCCCCTTCTTATTTCCCTCTACATAATCTAAAGATTCTCCATTCCTCTCTCAACCCCCCACCTCCCCAACCAGATTCTATATCATCATCCACTTATCAGGGAAAACATTCAGCCATTTTTTTGGAATTGGCTTATTTCACTTAGCATGATCATCTCCAATTCCATCCATTTATCTGTAAATGCCATAATATTATTCTTCTTTATGACTGAGTAGTATTTCATTGTGTACATATACCACATCTTCTTTATCCATTCATTTGTTGAAAGGCATCTAGGTTGGTTCCACAGTCTAGCTATTGTGAACTGAGCTGCTATAAACACTGATGTGGCTGTGTTACTGTAGTATGCTAATTTTAAGTTCTCTGGGTATAAACCAAGGAGTGGGATAACTGTGTCAAAAGGTGGGTCCATTCCAATTTTTCTGAGGAATCTCCACACTGCTTTCCAAGTGGCTGTACCAATTTGCAACTCCACCAGCAATGTGAACGTGTGCCTTTTTCCCCACAGCGACGCCAACATCTATTATTGTTTGTGTTCTTGATAAAAGCCATTCTAATCAGAGTAAGATGAAATCTTTTAATTTGCAATTCCAATTAAAATTTCAATGATATTCCTCATAGAAATAGAGAAGGCAATCATGAACTTCATCTGGAAGAATAAGAGACCTCAAATAGCCAAAACAATCCTGAACAGAAAGAGTGAAGCAGGAGGTATCACGATACCAGACCTTAAACTGTACTACAGAGCAATAGTAACAAAATCGGCATGGTACTGGCATCATGGATTTCCATCAGCAAAATTAAATTGCTTCCTATGCTAAAAATACCTATTTCAATGAACTCTTCTAGTAGCTTTTGAGATAGTGCATCAGAACTGTTTCTTAGCTGGGAGTGATTATGAGTACCTAGGAGGCTACTTGGTAGGCTGAAGTAAGAGGATCACTTGAATCCAGGAGCTTGAGGCCAGCCTGGGCTACACAGTGAGACCTCGTCCCATTTAAAACAAAAAAAAAAAAAAACAAAAAAAACAAAACACCAGAGAGAGAGAGAGAGAAGCTTCTTATTTACAACATCTTCAAATGTTAGAGTTGAATTTGTACTTAATCTGAATTTAATCCAGTGCCTCACACTGCTGATGTGAAATATAATACCCAATGAGGTTACATAATTTGTGCAAGGCTACACTGCTTGTACAGATAAAAACAGGATATTATCCAGAATGAGTGTGAATTTCAGGGTTTTAAGAGATCCATATACAAGTTGAAGGTTGTCTTTGGGATAAGAAAATTACATTTTTTAAAACCTTACTGTTTAATAAAAATTAGTTACATAAATTAAAATTGCCATTAATTTTATCAAAGGCACAAAGCTAAAGTCCAAAAATTTAAAAAACCAATAGACATGTAGTGCTATTAAGGACTTCTAAGAGAAACAAACAAAGAAGACAAGAATATACCCTGAAGAGGGATGTCATTATGAGTTTTCTAGTTCAGAACTATTATCTAGAAAACCAAGATAAAAACTTTGATTAAAAAGACTATGAAAGCCAAATAAAATAAAATGTTTTTCTTATAACAGATGGCTTATGCCCTGATTATGTTTGCATTTAATGCATTAGGATTACCTATTAATAAGGAAGCAGGGATGCTTTCCATTGATATGTCTAATTCAAAGGAACAAGTTCTTTGTAAATCACTTTGTAGTGATATATTACATGTACGTTTATTTAAGGGGCTGGGTGGTAGTGACTTTAAAGCTTTATATCTAAATCCTGTTTGTAACAAGTTTATAGAGCAGCTTTGTAGAGGAGTATTGGAAAACATTTTCATAATTGGGGCTATGTGGCAATTCTCTTAGAATAGTGGATCTAGTCCTCCTCAAAAATGCTGTAAAATTTCAGTGGAATGAACTGGGGGGGCGGGGTCCATACACAATGATTATAACATTCTTACAGTGTAGAATGTGGAGGCTGGGGTAACAGTAGCTTAAACTTCATGCTTCCTAGGTCCTTCATGTAGGTCTAGGGACTAGCCCCTGAAATTGAGGGCATCATTGGTGAGGGCCAACTGCTGTTAGCTGCTGTCATTACCACTGCTGCTTGGAAAGGAGAAAATGGAAAGCACATCTTTTGGCTGTGGATACTTGTAATATTTTTTTCTCTGGTGGTACAGAGGATGGAACCTAAGTCCTTGAACATTGGTGACTTCTAATATGGATCAAGGCCCAAGGGGACTTTCAGCTACTTATGGATTAAAATGAAGTGAATAACATTATAAATTTTCCAGAGATACAGGGAAAAATCACTGTAGAAGGTAGGCTTTGATGAAAAATTAAAACTATTATTTCTTTAGAAAGCATATGCATCCTACCTACAAAGCGCTGCTGGTTGAGAGTAAAGATATTTCAGTTTTTTAAAAAATATTTTTCTTATATAAACTCTCAGCAATTAGTATGGGGGGGTATAGAAATATATAAGCTAACAAACAACCAAGGTTTTTTTGGATATTTCCAAAGGAAATATCACTAGGCACTACTGAGACATTATTTATATTGTCTTAAATTCAAAACTATGAGCTGGGGCCTGGTGGCACATGCCTGTAATCTCAGTGACTTGGGAGGCTGAGATTAGCAAGGTTCTAAGCAATTTAGTAAGACCCTGTCTCAAAATGAAAAATAAAAAGGGTTGAGGATGTGGCTCAGTGGGGTTAAACACCACTGGGTTCACTTCCCAGTACCAAAATCAATCAATCAATCAATCCAACACTATGACTTCTTTCTTTTTTTGGCTCACAGGTACTCATTATACATGTTACTGAAATTTCTAGAAAATAAGAAATTGATGTTACAAGTCCATGAGGTCTAAAATCAACTAGAATAGGAATATTTACATTTTGGAAAAAGGGTATGTATAAACCCATGAAATCACTTGTGGGGATGAGTTAAGATGAGATGACTTCTACATGTCAATCTCTGGAAAAGTTTGGTAATCCCTCCAAATGTTAGACATAAGCTGGGCATGGTGACACATGCCTGTAATCCTAGTGACTGGGGAGGCTGAAGCAGAAGAATCTAAAGTTCAAGGCCAGCCTGAGCAACTTCATGTGACGGTGTCTCAAAATAAAAAATAAAAAGGGCTAGGGATGTAGTTCAGTGATAAAGCACCACTGGGTTCCATCCCTAGTATGGTGTGTGTGTATGTTTGTGTGTTTAAATACAGAGTTGCCATATGATCCAACAATTTCACACCATATGATCTGAAAATGTGTTCAAAGAAAAAAATCTGAACATGAATGTTTTAGCACCATTATCCGTAACCGCCCCAAAGTAGAAACAACCTGAATAACCATCAACCAACTGATAAGTGGGTAAACAAATGTGGTATATCCATACAATGGAATATTATTTGGTCATAAAAAGAGAAGTACTATTATATGTTACACTATAGTCAAAAACCTCAGAAACATGTTAAGTGAAAGAAGCCAAACACAAAAGGGCATGGATTATAGGATTCCATTTATATAAAATGTTCAGAATAGGAAAGTCCACAGAGAAAGAGAGTGGTAAGTGGTTGTCAGAGGATGGGAGAAAGGGAAATTGTAACTCACCTGATACAAAGATTCTTTTTGGAATGATAGAAATGTTCTGTTATTAGATAGCACTGACTGCACAACACAACAGATTTACTAAAAACCAGTAAGCAAACTATATACAATAAAATGGTGAATTTTATTTTAATAAAATTCATTTGTGAAATTCCATAATTATATGGAAATATAAAACATAATTTCTACTATCTTTTAGTATGGTCTCAAATACCAAGAACTAAATTTGGAATATTAAGAGAAAGACTTAGGACTCCTGAGAACCAATACATTTCTAAGGAACCATCTGTTTGTTTTTTCATGGCATGTTCACAAATTTTTATGAGGAAATTGGTGATGGGCAGCCTTTAAAAAAACAGCCTGCTGAAGTAAAAAGCCTTAGTCACATCTTTCCATTCATGTCTGGTAGCCCTAGGGAAGGGACTCTCCAGAGTATCTATCTGTATGATGGTTACCGAAAGTGGCTGTCCGTGTCCAGTGATGGCTTTTGTTTAGTGATCATGGTCAAGTTGAGTTTGTTTAAATACCATTTCCCAGGACTTACATGCTACTCCCTGAACGACAGGAATACTCAAAGCTTTTAGAGGAAATAAACTATTGCACGGTCTATGCCTAGGAAGCAGGCCACAGTTCACTGGAAACAGCCAGTTCAGATAAATAAAATGAAAGCGGACATTTTTGGAGATAGTCTTGAAAGCTTTCCATTAGACAGCATCAGGGCATAAAAGTAGGAATAGCATGTATCCATGTTAGACTACTACAAGTCACTTTATCCTCTATCTTTACTGAGAAATACAAAATAAGTATTTGTCTCTTCATCAGATAATTTAAGTATCCCACAGAACCCAACACATAACTCCCTCCCTGGTCACTTATATCAGAATCAAAAGTACTGGTCTATTTATAAAGGTTCCATATTATTTTAGGTGAAAAAAGTTACATTAATTACCAGTCCTCTTGAAGAAACTTGATTCCCATTTTTGGCACATGGGCTACACATAGAGGTACTCAGGCAAGTCAATCTGCTTCTAGATGGCTTCTCTTTGCTTTTGGTCTGGACCTTTCCCTAGATTTCTCGGCTTTAGATCAGCATTGGCAATCCCCTCCTGCATTAAAGGCTCAAGAATAATGATAGAAGTCAAAGAAGACTGAGAAAGACTAAAAGTAAAGGAAAGAAGGAAAGGAGAGATGGGGTAGAACTGAGGGGGTGGTATCCTGTAGCTATAAAATCTTCTCAAAATAACTTGTCAAAATCTCAAAGAAATAATCCTGAAAACTGTGGCCATGACCAAAAGTGATTCTTCACTCTGGTTTCCTGTACTGTGGGTAAAACGGTAATTACAAGGAATATGAAAAAGAATATATGATATAATATGATACCACATCATAAAATGCATTTTAGTGTAATTTGTTATTGAATTTTCTAATTTGGTACACAGCAATTCAAAATGTACACTAACAGGTTGTACACAGTGTACAAGTACTTATGTATTTGTAGAAGATGATACATACACACACACACATTTTAATTAAAAGTCATACATCCAAGACTGTGAAAGGAGACTGACATCTTATTAAGGCATATTTATTTGGTAAAACCAGATTCGAGTTTGTATTATTTCAACATATAGGCCTTTTCCAGGAATAAAACCTGATATAAGAGTAAAGTCTGATAAAGTTTAACTCAACAAAATTAATTGGTTCTTAATAAAAATAGGGTCAATCATTTCATTATTACAGATGTTCTAGTATGTATAATGAATTCTTGAAAATCTTTAATTATAACATTTACTGAATAAAAATGAGGGAACCAAAGGGAAAGTAATCTCTTCACTGTAAAATAAATGTATACTGCTCAAACTCTGTTTAAATGGTGTATGTATTCGTGGCTGCTAGTTAGGAAATGTATAATATGAACATCAATAAATGTTGCAATCACAATAACCATTCACATCCCATACAATTAATAAGAAATGTAAATAAAGTGGGAACAATAATTATGTATTTTCATATATGAATGCATTTCACTGAGCATTTAATGATCAATCATACATACTCTATTTGATCAAATTTCTGGTTATACTGATGTAACATTTCCAAATTTTAGTCCCATGATTGTAATTTATTCTGATAAATTACATATATATAGTTTATTATATCCCAGTGTCCCATATAGAGGAACAACAAAGTTGTTGCTCAATTAAAGTGTTTATAGGTATACTATATATAGGACACTGGGGCATGGGTTTAATGCTAATGCATCTTGTGAAAACATTGTGGAAGTCATCAGGAAAAGATGATTTGTTATAAAAAAACTTTATTTACTCTCAAGAAAATTGAGGAGCCAGCTTTTTCTATTGCTTTGGACAATCATATTTTGGTCAAAATGTTGATCCCTGGCCCTCCACTAATAAGAGTTAGACTAGAACCATCACAACAACATACTAATTACATAGTGCGTGTACATGTATCCTTTTCTAAGTGGTTTATATGAATTTTTGAAAACAGCTTTCATGCATTAAACAATATTAGTAATCAAACTTTGCAATATGCATATACAAAGAATAATACTATTGTTATAATAGTACTTATTATGTAAAATAATTATGTATTCCTCTTTCAGTGACCTATGACTACCATTCAGTCTTTTTCTTAGCTACAAGAACTTTGTTTTTAAATATGAATTCCAAAAATGCCTACAAGCTATGATCAAAAGTATAGCAATGGAAATTTGAAAGGAGATGTGAAGGTTTTCTAAATCATAATTTTCTTAAAAAAAGATATACTCTCTTACATGTCTACAGTCAGTCTTAGTGGCAATAAGCTAGAAGGCTAAAAAGGGTTAATGCTGCACAAACGTGTGCATGTTTCTTTAGGTGTTTAAAGTTTCCATGTTTTTCACCATAAAGATTTTTATCCAATGCTGGCCCTCATGCCTGCCTTTTCTTTTCCCAATGACAAATGTTACCTTCTCTAAGAAGTAACTGTTGCTAGGGGTGTAGATCAGTGGTAGAGTAATTGGTTAGCATGTATGAGGTCCTGGGTTTAACTCCCAGCATGGCCGAAAAAAAAAAAGAAAAAAAAGTAACTGTTAACTGCACATGGAAGGAAAGAAGGGTAGAAACAGAAATTAATATACATTTTAATATTATCCCTAACTACTATAGTAATATCCACCATAAAAGGGTGATAAAAAGACAAAGTTGTAGATGAAGGGCTATCAGTTGAGCCACAGGTTCCCTGGAGGACAGAAATATGAAGAGCTAAAAGGGACTTTCTGAAAAAAAGAAGAAATGAGAAATAAAACAATATGGGGGAGGAGATAGATATCTTAGAACCTGATGATCAAAGAAAAGAGAGATTCAATTGGAATCTGAAGATACAAAATGCGCAAACACAGAATGGAAAGGAATTTTAAGGAGGGCCTGTGGCAAGAGAGAGAATTAAGAGAAAAGAAGATTTTAAAAGCAAAAACCTAGGAAGTACCATCTGATTTGGTATCTATACTGACCAAAGATTTAAAAAGGGGTTAAAAGGGCCTAAACTGGAAGGAATTTTAGTAGTCCAGGGATTAAAAGGATCAATGACTAGGAAAAATGAGGTTAGATCTAGTTGTAGATTTTAGGGCATATTAATGAAAGAGAAGGTGAATGACAAAATAGTGTTTACTATTACAACTTCAATATGTATTGCACACATTAAACAAGTAATACACCTAAGATGTGTACAGTTTGTTTCTTGAATTCAACTGAGTTGCTATTTTTTTTAATGGGTCACTGACCCTTGAAATAAGAGGTTCCCTATATTACATTCAAAATCAGGGAAGTCAAATAGTGCATAAAAGGACCAGCAAAGCTTTTAATATGTTGTGCCATATGTGGTAACTCTATTAAAATCAAACATTAGAGGTTTGTTTTTATATAGAATAATTATATGACAATTTAATGGTGGCTTTTATTATTTCATTTTCCATACTTTTTTTTTTCCTTGTTACACATTTTGGAGATGTGGTAATAATTTAGTATGGAAAACATGTAGGACCTATCATGTCCTTAGTAAGCAGCTGTTCATGAAGATAATACTTCCAGTCACTAGATTAGGAAGCAAGATTCTGAGATTACTGCTGGGCCTAAGCCTCTAACTTGTCAACCAAAAGTTACTTCCTCTTAAGCATAATGAATTGCAGAAGTACAGTTAAACAGCTGTCTGTGAGGGTTTATTAGCAGGCATATGATACGGCGGGTAAGCAGAGATACTGGGATTTTTCTCTGCCAGTGACCAAAATATTTACACATTTCATAAAGCCGAAAGAACTTTCTAAAAAATTAATAAGATCTGTTTCACAAATTACCAATTCAACTGGAACACTGAATAGTAGAAATGACAAAAGATTTGTTCTTATGGTTGATAAAAAATTTATATCAGGGCATTCAAGTAAAGTTATTTTCTGTGTTCTGATTTAATGAATCATGTGAGTTGTATCTGGTTGGGTGACACAGATTCTGGCTCACTGAAGCCTACTCTAATGCTTCCCAGCATAGCCTTTCTTGGGACAGTGAAGCCAGAATAACATGTCAGACTGAAGTAATATCAAAGAAAGAGAAAGCAGGGCTGAAATGCTATGAGGTTGACTCGTAACACTTCTTGACCTGTGAATGTCCAGTAAGTTTTTGATGTCCTATGGGCTTCGATGACCTAACAAGCACCAGGCAGCAACAGTAATGCAGTAATGAATGGTCCTCAAAAGATTTTTGCAATTCAAGCTGAAAAACACTACACTTATTGGATGGTTTTAACTCTATTGAAAAAGTCTTAGAAACCACAAGTGGCTTCCTAAAAGGTGAATGAGTATTAAATGTTTTATATATGCTTGTGTAGTAAGCATCTATTTTATTTTCTTTAGATTTGTTAGATTTTAAAGTACACATTAATTTGGAAAATCAAACTTTTCTGATGCTATTTAAGATAAAATATGTTGAAGAAAAATGAAATAGCATTAGATAAAGATAGATGTAAATATTAATAAAAAAGAAAAAATACAGATGTAAAATAATGACACTCATTTAGCATTGACAAAATGGATTACTGAAAATTAAACTAAAGAACTAGTCTGTATATATTCCACATGGGTATATTTTCTTTGAAAAGATAACAGTATTTGTGAAGAAGAGTCCTCAGAAGAAAAGATAAAAAATATAAAGAAAATGATCACAGCTTATCAAAATATGGTATATCACTTTACATGAGAACTATTTTATCATACAAGAAAGAAAAAGTAAGGCACAAAATAGAGATCTAACATTTTTCCAAGGCAGTTTACAAAGTCAGTAAATACCTTTGTTTTTCACTAATCAAAATTCATATTTAGTATTTAGAGTTAAAATCTGAAAGAGTACTTACAATGACAGCAACACCACAGCAATTAGGGTCCACTCCACAGGTTTGTGTATTATATTTCTATTTGTTAATCTGAAAGACAGTACAATAAAATTTACCCAAATATTTTTACACTTAAATTAGTAAACTTTTTATTTCTGGATAAAATCAGACTTCTTAAGTGTCAAAGAAATTTTTTTTCAGCATCTGATAATAATGATCTCAAAAGGAAGTGTTCTAGCCCACTTTTATATATTAATAACAACGGTACTATTAGACAAGATGGGAATACAAGAATAATGATAGGAACTAAATTGCATGGTTATTAAGATAAAAACACCCTGTAACAACATCTTCTATGCCTTCCCCTAATTGAACATTTTATTAAAGCTAACAAGATAAGTAATTTCTGATTTAAAAATTTTAAGGTTTTTACAACCTTTCCACTGTGTGCTAGGTTGGTAGCAGGCAATTAAGGGATGCCATAATTCATAATTTACAGAAATATGAGAGTTGGCTTACTAAATTGCAAGAACAGGTCTTAAAGAAAATTTGTTTTAAAAAATATTAAGGATGGGGTTGGGGTTGTAGCTCAGTGGTAGAGTGCTTGCCTAGAATGCATGAGGTACTGGGTTTAATTCTCAGCACCTCATATAAATAAATAAAATAAAGGTCCATTGACAAGTAAAAATTTTTTTTTAAATTAAGTAAATTCTATCCTTTATCTATAGAATTCTATTCTATTTATTATCTATGATAATATAATATTAGTCCTTGTTAGAAATAAAATATTCTGGAGTCATCTTAGTTTCTCAGGAAACATTTAGATACATCACTATAAATTAAAAAATGATAACTGAAAATACTAGTTTGGTGAGGATAAGAAGAAACAGTACCTTTAATATACTATTGATATGAGAAATTGAATAACAACTTAGTAATATCTAATGAAGTTGAAAATGCATATGAATAGCCCAGACATAAAGCCTGAAAACTCTCTCACTTATGCATAAGGAAATGTGTATCAAGAATGTTAATACAATACTCCTATGGGAGGGGAAAAAGCCCAAATTGTGGCATATTTATAAACTACTGAATACCTATTAAAATAAATGGCCTAGATTTACATGTTTCATTCATAAGTTTGAGTGAAAGAAAGCAAATACAGTATGATATTATCCACATGAATCAAGATTAAACAATACTTATGGACACAGAAATAGGAGCAAGAAAGTATTAAAAACAAAGACTAGAAGGATGTATAGGTTGCTTCTAGGGAGGAAAGGAGAATGGATTGGGAAGGGAAACAAAGCACACTTTGTTCTCCTTTGTGCTGTCTTTTTCATCTGTCTGAAACTATCCTCCCTCAGATAAATTTCCTTACCTCATCTTTGCAGTAAGGTCTATCTGGACCATTCTATTAAAAAGTACAACTTGCCCTGTACCTCCTAACTCAATACTCCAGATCCCTTTACCTGGCTATATATTTTTTCTTTTCCCATACCAGTTACCACCTTCTTATCTATTATTATTTATTGTTTTCTTCTTCCAAGTCCCTAGAACACGAGCCTGGCACCAGTGGGCATTCAGTTAGTATTTTTTATATGAATTAATCTATAATGTTTTATTTAAAAGTATAAATCTGAATCAAATTTTAGAAACTATTGAAATCTAATAATTCTAAGTGGGGGATGTTTTGTTACATTAATCTGAATTTTCTCCATTGTTCAAAGTATGTTTCAGAATTTTCAAGGTCTAGATGATATGAAAAGGGAGTTCATTATACTGATCACAGTCTGCCAGATCTGGGTTTAATACTGTATAAATCCTATATGCTTTACCTTGGACACATCATTTTTATTTTTTTTGGGTGCTGGGCATAGAACTTGGCCTTGCTGCAGGTTAGGCAAGTACTCTACCACTGAGCTATATTCCCAGTTGGACACATTACATGATGGTTGTAAAACTTTACAAAATTTGGGGGGTAAAGTAAGGACAATACTACCATCTATCTCTCAGAATTCTTGTGAGGATTAAATGTACGAAAGACATTCATGTTGTCAAATCCAACTGACATTTCTCAGTCTTCATCTTAATCAACCAGCAACATTTTGACATGCTGATCACTCCCTTCTCCAGGGGAAAGTTTTCACCTAGTATCCACTGTCTTGTTTTGCTCCCTCTCACTGGCACTCATTCTCAAACATTTTAATATTGGAATGCCCCATGACCTCTGCCCTGAGGTCTTTTCTCTCCTCTGTAACACTCTTCCCTTTGGTGATACTGAACAACCTCATGGCACTAAATATTAGATCACTACATGCTAACAACCATCTAATTTATTATCTCTAATTTGAACTTCTTCCTAGAATTCTAGATTTTTATACCTGATGATCTCCTTGACATCTCTATGTGGAGGTCTAATAGGTACTTCAAAGCAGTACAGGAGGGCTGGGACTGTGGCTCAGTGGTAGTGTGCTTGCCTAGTATGTGTGAGGCACTGGGTTCAATTCTTAGCACTGCATATAAACATATAAATAAAGGTCTATGGACCACTAAAAAAAAGTATTAAAAAAAACACAGTACAGGAAAAACTGAGTTCCTTATCATCCTCCTTCAAACCAGGTCTTCTTGTGAACATCCCCATTTCAGTTAGTTAAAGGTTAACCTACCCTTCCAGAATCTAATCATGTGGTTAAATTTGACTCTTTTCACATCCCCCAAAAAACTTGTCATCAAATCCTGATGGTCTGTCTTCAAAACAGAATCTTATTAGTTCTTAAAACCTTCACTGCTTTCTTTCTTTCTTTTTTTTTTGGTTCACACCATTTCTTGCCTATGAAAAATAGCCTCCTAACTGGTCTGTCTTTATTTGTTACAATTCTCAACTCAGCAGTAAGAGTGATGCTGTTAAAAATGTACATTAGGGCTGGGGATATAGCTCAGTTGGCAGAGTGCTTGCCTTGCAAACACAAGGCCCTGGGTTCAAGCCCCAGCACTGCAAAAGTAAGTAAATAAGTAAGTAAGTAAGTAAGTAAATAAATAAATAAATAAATAATGTACATTAGAACATGGGATGACATTCCTCTGTTCAAAACCCACCCACTATTCTCCATCTCTCTCAGAGTAAAAGCCAAAGAATTACTATGGCTATGTGGCCTATAAATTTGTATCACACCTAATTTTGTGCCACATTTCCCTCTTTTCATATTCTTGCCTCTGCTCAATTCTCCAGCCTTATCAGCATCCTAAATATTTTGTAACACTCCTGTTCTGTGGGTTTTGTAGTTGCTATTCCTCTGATACATTTTCACAGCTGGCAGCAGTAGACTCACTTAGTTCCTAGTAGGTCTTTACACAAACGGCATCTTCTCCTGAGGCCTTCCATAACCAGCCTATTTAAAATTCCAACTTTCTCCCTCATCAGTACCATCCTATTTCCCTATATCTAGGAGGAAAAGGAACATGGACTGGGAAAGAGAAAAAGACAATGCTACAGCATAATAATAATAATACCATATTTATTATATTTAAAATTTTATATACTCTACTGGAATGTAAGTTCCATGAGAGAAGGGATGCTTCTATTTCTTGATTGTTGTATCTGTAGGAACTAAAACAGAATCTACCTTTAGAAAGAGCTTGAAGGTTAGGCATAGAAGAAAAAGTGACAAAAACGACTGAATTTCCTTTTCTACTGTATACAAATCTTCCAGAGCTAATATAGATTTAAGATTTCATTTTATGATTTAAAATTCATGAAATGACTCAAGAATTCATTTACTTATTCAGCAAAAAATTTATTGAGTGCCTACTCTGTATCACTGTTCTAGATGCTGGGGTAAACTCAAATAAAATGAGTTAGTTTTACTTCAAAGTACTTCTATTAGCAGAATAGCAAACTTTTCATATTTTTCATTTTGCTGGAGTCAAAATAATTTCCAGCACAAATGCTAAATGAATATACTTACCATTATCTGGTGATAATTCAAAAACAAAAATAATGTTAGAAAACATTTAAAAAGCACAATTTCAAAATATAGTAATTTGAAATCCAAACAAAAAAATACCTTGAGTCAGTACCAATGAAATTTAAAGAGAACTTCTGTGGCAAAATATAATTTTAATTCAATTCTGATACAGAAACATACCTTAACACTGATTACCAAGCAGCTTGTAATGGAACTTGTTTTACACTGTCAGGAAAGCGATGTAACATTCTAGATAACAAACTATTATGCAATTCAGTGGAAAGGACACCTCTATTCACTAGGGAAAGATTCTTCAAGGAGCACTAAAAAAGCTGCTTTATGTTTAAATCCTAAAACAGGCTCTCAACTCTGGCTGAGAATCATCTAGGGGGCTTTTAGAAATACTAATGTCTGAGCCCAACCCTAGTCAAATGACAGTTAATCTCCAGGGGTGGAGCCAAGAATCTGTAGGTGTTAAAAACTCCCCAGGTAATGCTGATGCACAAATGGCTTGAGAATCACTGTTCTACAAGTTCCTATTTTTTTTTT
>JAJEJO010000600.1:736326-802201 GCA_020662805.1 Glaucomys volans | reverse complement strand
AATAGGAAAAGAAGAGATCAAACTATCCCTATTTGCTGATGACATGATTCTCTATCTAGAAGATCCTAAGAATTCCACCAGAAAACTTCTGGAACTCATTAATGAATTCAGCAAAGTAGCAGGATATAAAATTAATGCTCATAAATCTAATGCATTTTTATTCGTAAGTGATGCATCCTCTGAGAGAGAAATTAGGAAAACTACCCCATTCACATTAACCTAAAAAAAAATAAAATACTTGGGAATTAATCTAACAAAAGATGTGAAAGACCTCTACACTGAGAACTACAGAACACTAAAGAAAGAAGTTAAAGAGCATCTGAGAAGATGGAACGATCTTCCATGTTCTTGGATAGGCAGAATTAATATTGTCAAAATGGCCATACTTCCAAAAATGCTATACAAATTCAATGCAATTCCAATTAAAATCCCAATGATCTACAAGTTCCTATTATTGGTTATCACTTCATAGAAAAGGATACAGCTATTTATGTCAACTCTCCCACTGCAGTATTGATTGAAAGATTTTCAACACTACTCCCTATCCTCAATATGGCATTTTTTCAGAGGCTTTACTTGGAAACCCTAGCTTACAGTTATACTGTTCTGTCAAAATCTGGAGACTTCAAATCAGTACCTTACTAGAGGTCATTCTGTATTCTAAGCAACTGACATTTTTCTAAAAGGTAACCAAGCTAACTTAAGTAATTTTTATTAAAGCTACAGATTTTGATCCACAGGTCTAAAGAGTAAAGATTTTCAAAAGTAATATTAAATTTTTTTATAATATTACCTACCATTATAATGCATCGTTTTAGGCCTTATTTTCCCCAAAACTTATTAAATTTCAAGCATATGTAAATTAGAACAGCTACTGAATAAACTTCTATATGCTCATTATAATTCTGACAACAATTAAATTCTGCCCAATCATGTTTCATCTTCACAACTCACTCTTCAGCACTATCCCTACTGACCTGGATAATTTTGAAGCAAACCTCTTATGACATCATTTCATCTAGTCTTTGTTTTGATTTTTATTAAATGATGGAGAAAGTAACTGGAAGGAATATATATAATAGTAATGATAGAAAAAAGGTGAAAAAAATAATAGTTTATAAATAAAAGAAGAAAGGGGCATTTGAAAGTCTCTGTATATCTTCAGTTTGTTAGCCATCTCTTACAGAAGAACATTGTGCCTCTCATTTTGGCTAACTTAGGTTAAGTAAAGTTCTCACTTAGCATCTAGAGAGAATGTAACCAATGTAAAAGAAGTGAGTTTTTTAAAAACATCTTTAAATACTAATGATTATAGAGACAACCAATGCTACATTTCTTACACAAATTTTTATAACAACCCCAAAACCCACTGGGTCTTTCAAGTTCTCCTAACAGAAATATCCAAGTCTGAGGTTTTGGTCTGGTGAGATTATTGGTTCTGGATTTGAGGTACACTTAACATAGTAAAAGATGCTCCTTTGATATGTATGTGAGAAAACTAGATGAATGCTTAGGCTACTGGTATCAGTAAGGCTGCCATTTCAGAGAATGGGAGATATAATACAATTTAAATGACAGATGTGTTAATTTTGGAAGTACTGGGGAATTGAATCCTAGGCCTTTTGCATTTTAAGCACATACTCTATCACTGAGTCACATCCCCAGCTAAATGACATAAGTATTCTTCATGTCGTAATTTTAATGTCATTTCTTCAGGGAGGGTATCCCTGATGATACAATATCTTCTTCACCTGACAAGAATAATTCCCTGCTGTAAACTTCTGTAACTCTTTGTGCTATCACACAAAGAAAAAAAATTTTCATCTAATGAAAAATTGAGGTGTAGTATCATGTCTCTTCATTCTTACCCCAAAGCTCAATTTGTTTTGATTAAATTGCCTTGTTCCTTAACTTTTATAAAATTTGCTAAAGGTCAAATTAATGTTTTATGATAAAACATTTATTTTTTTAAAAAATTATATCTGAACATTTTTAAAGACCGCAGAATAGAGGGACAAACCTCAATGTAACAATAGATACAGAAGATAAAACCAGAAGATTTTCTTCATAGCTACTCTAGGGAATGGGGATGTAGCTCAGGGGTACAGTGCATGCTTAGTATGTATGAAGCCCTGTGAGATTCACCCCCAGCACCACTTAAAAAAAAACTACTATTTTACATTTCCAGTTTAAAAGAAGTTTTTGTTTTCTTTCTTTTTTTGTTTTTTTGGTGATGATTGAACCTCTGTACCACTGAGATACACCCATGCCTCTGAAAGTAATTTTAATTGTCTATTTTTAGTAACAAAATGATCATATAGTAAATCAAGTACAGAGGTCACTGACTTTCTGTATCAAAGCAAGGGACTTTCACTGAAACATGAGTAGACTGCTATAAAAACCTGATTCTACACTGTCTTTTGTGATTAACTTCATCTACAAAGAGAAGAGGTAACATGATGTGGTAAAAAAGCAAGGGTTCTATAGTTAGACTTGGGGTCAAAACCCAACTACGAGTTGTATGATTTAAGTTACTTAACCTCTCATCTGTCCTTTGTAAAATGAAAATATCATTATTTTTTTCAAGCTAACATAAATAAATGCCAGTTACAGGTTGGCACATGGTGAGACCTGTACTGATTACATGTACTGACATGAACCAGACATTAATACCATGGCTGCTACAAAAGACCAGAAACAGGCCAGGTAGTGGCTTCCAACATGAAATATCCAAATTTTAGGGCATATACAAGCAACAATGGGACAATTCTGCAGTTATTTAAAAAATATTATTCTGATGACATAAGTAACCCTATAGGAAAAAGAAAATTTACCCATAATAAGTTAGCACAATCTATTGAAAGCATCAAGTTTCATTGTTTTCTCTGAAATTATAACAACCAGATGTGATAACATTAGTTATCAAAGTGCTGAACATAGGTTTTCACTGGCAGTTAAATGCATTTTTCATTTATAATTTTTTTCTTACAAAGGAAAATTAATTAGTTATGACTTAACAGATAATTTTGTGATGTATGGTGGAAAAAAGGTCCTTAGAAGTAGGGAGGAAAAATAACTGGGAGGAATCACTACAACAGAAATTTCACTATTATCATGTCCATTTGGTGAAGTTCTAAAATGACTGGCTGTAGAAGGGAGAAAGTGGGAGAACCAAGGGACTGGAATGATTTGTAAGGTATTAGTCCCTATTTTTCTGCATTATGCCCTACAGTAGTGGATTCCAAGAAAATCTCCATGTATGTATATGTCAAAATATATTCTATTGTCATGTATAACTAAAAAGAACACATTAAAAGAATACTGCCACCCTGGTAGCCATATGCCAAACCAACTAAATCAGAATCCTTGGGGTTGCTAATGGAAAAAATAGGACATGAGTATCAATTATTTAAGACTCCCCAGGTGATTATAATCAGCCTCCAAATTTGGGCAAACCTCACTGATTAGAAGTGTCTCAGGTAGCTTAACATTTTTTCCCTATGTGTTTCTGGTAAGTTCTGAGAACCTTGTAATATATATATATATATAATATGTATATTATATATATATACACACACACACATATATATAATATATTTATTTTAAAGATGCTATCCAGTGGGCTGGGGATATAGCTCAGTTGGTAGAGTACCTGCCTTGCAAGCACAAGGCCCTGGGTTCAATCCCCAGCACCACAAAAAAAAAAAAAAAAAAAAAAAAAAGATGCTATCCAATTAGATCTAAAGAAAAAAAATCACTCAAGAAAAAATATATATGCTATTTATTCTTTCCTAAATAAGCAGAACAACAACAACAAAAAAGTGTAGTTCAAGATAAGAGAACTCTAATATCTCTTCTGATGAGTCTTCAGTGACTTCATCCATTTGTCCAGCATAGTAATTATTACATTGTCTGCAGGAAGTTGAATGACAAGTTCTTTAAAATACGAAAGAAACAAACAATAGTACCTGATCTTCATCTTTCCTCAAACTTCATGTTAGTGTAACATTCATGTCCTGATAAATCCTGAAGGAATCCTAAACGTTAGTGTTTCCACACTGTGTATATCTATTCAAACTTTATCAAACGTTTACTGTTAGTGTAGACAGTTATTCCTTTCATTTGGACGAATGGTTCTGTGATAGGTATAGAATACCTAAAAAACTATTGTCTCTCTTCACCACTAAAAAGGATGAAGAGAAGTTCCAATTTGGCCATATTATTTGGCTTAAACCCTCTTTTTGGCTTTTAGTTAGTCAACCTTAAAACTAGGCCGATATGAGGATCATTACGGATATCCCTGAATTTGTATGTGATTAATCTTTTGAGATTGCATTATTTCCATAATTTATGAGTGACAAATTAGCAATTACTAGACAAATCATGTCAGATTTATTCTTACCTAAACATTTCTAAATACACACATCCTACATAAAATGAAAATGACCTTAAGTACATGTTTTATCAATCAGAACTTCACAATTGATATCAATTCTCCCTCCCTTTCTTTGTAGTTCTAACATTTCAAGTCAGTTCCACACAATTCAGTACTGTTACCCAGTATCTTTTATCGTTCAATGTACTTACCTCATCTTCTCATAGGAGAGTTGTTCCCTGAGGGTGGGCATTATGTTTCTTTTGCATTGCCCACAGTGCCTGGCACAGTGGTGGTAATCTGATACTTATTTAGTATTTCTCTAAAATCAACAATGTTACTGGTTTTGTGTCATAGATAAAATTTTCCTTCTTAATTTTAGGTTATTCTTAAAATAAACTATCTGAAGTTAAATATACCAAGGTTTGAACAGTAAGGAGCTGCATTCAATAGAAGACAAGAAGTAATGTTTAGATGAGAAGAAAACAGTATTGTATTTAGATCTAAGATGCTGAAGGTAAACCACTAACTTTCTTCATGTCTTCATCTAATGGATTCTGCAGTTATCAATAAAGTCAAAATAACTCAGAAGGAAAAATTAAAATAACAGAACTAACCTGAAAGTTCGGATAAGATTTTTAAGTTGAGTATAAATATCTCCTAATGTAATCTGAAGAGGACCCAAAAGTCCAGGCAATCTGAAAATTAAAAAAAGTTATATCTTTTATAATTTAATTTAATTATATAGAAACATATGTTGGATCATGCCTAACTCTGGATCTTCCAAAGGCAGTAATGACACTTAGGTGGAAGCAGTCATGATTTTAAACAGTTAAACTAGATTATGACTGGTGAGAAGTCAAAAGGAAACATTTCATAGTAACTCTATACTCTGCTTTGTAGTCTATGTTAACTACACTGTAAAGCACTGAAATGCAAAATCATTTTGGCCATCTGTATTTTTGCCCTTAGTTTTTCTTACCTGAGAACAATTTGACAATATATCTTAACATTTTAATTGTGAATATTCTTTGAGCCAATAGTTTTTAAAACATGTAAAGATACAATAAATGTTAAGTAAAAAATGCATACATAGCATTATCCCATTTTTATGAAAACATAATGCTTTTGTACATAATACAGCTTACATATCAAACATTTCATTCTTTCTATGTTACTAGAACAGAGGGAACCAAAGGGAATGAACCTACATACACCATATATATAATATATGTCAGGGATAAACATCAAAATATTAACAATGATTATCATTGAGTGGTGGGATTATAGGTGATTTGATTTTCATTTCCTCCTTTATACTATTTCTGTATTGCTAAATATTCTCCAACAAGCATTACCTTTTGAAAAAAATTATAGAAGTTCAAAAATGTTCCAGAATGTAATAGTAATAATAACATCATTATCTATTTCCAGAGTCAACATTTCAATATTCTCCTATATTGGTTTCATTGTCCTTCCTTTTTTGTAGTAATATTTTAAAGTAAAGCAAATTCCTCACATCATGTCATCTGATCCCTATTTTCATTTGTATCTCTAAGTTCAAAGGTAACTTCTTTGTATTTAAAATTATCATACCTAGCCAAATAATTACTTAATAACATCTAATATCCAGTACATATTTATTTCCCTCTGGTTATTAAAAATATCTATTTACAATTGGTTTGTTCAAATCAGAGATCAAAAAAGGTATTACTTTTATAATGAAAAAAAATACCAGCTGCTTTCATAAACAAGTAAACAACTTCAAAAACCCCATACCACCATAATTAGTTCTATTTTCACTGCTCTTTGTGCTTCCTTTTAAGCGATTCCATCCCTTCTCAAATTCAATTCTTGTGCCAATATCAATAATATGGACTTCTAGCCGGGTTCCTTTTGGTATCCTTTGTTTTAGCCAAAACCCAGAAGGAACAGATTGCTTCAATGACATGTCTGTATGGTCTTAAATTTAAAACTCGACATTCTCATGAGCTAAAAAGTCTAGAAAATTTTCTACATAAATTCCTATCTACTAAATACATAACAGTATGGATAATCTAACCCAGCTTTTAAAATCTGTCTAGTATCTTCTGTACTATGAATCAAGTAGTCTTTTATATTGCTTTCTATATTAATATTTCACAGAAACAAATATGCAAGTAAGAAGATCATATAAAAGGCAAAACTATTAACAAATTTACTGTATATGAAGGGCCTAACCCACAGCAGGTACTGCATAAATGTTAAACATTTATTTAAAATGTAAAAATTACAGTAGTTCCTTTTGATTCAGTTTTTCATACATTACTAAGTCAAGATACAAAGCAAATGAAAAAGGACTTCGAGTGTGGTTTCAGAAGTATATACTTTAAAGCAAAATATTCTTACTTCCATATCACAATACTTGTAATACCTCAATTGCTCAAAACATAACTTCTAGAAAATACATTTTTCTTATTTTCAAACTACTACAAAATTAAGACTTCTCTTTATTTACAAGTTCTGAAACAAAGACTGACACTTTTCCATGTTTTCTGCTAAAGGAAAAACATGCAGGCTGAAAAGTTCAAGATAGCCCTCACATCTATGGAAAAAAGATTTTCAAGCCCCTTTTCACGGAGAAACCAAATAAGCAATTTTTGTGTCATTTATGATTAAGTTAATTATAAGAACAATCATTTCTGTCAGAGGAAGTCTGAAGTGCAAAGCTGAACAAAAAAAGTTGCTCAGTGTGAAATGATTCTATGAATATGTACAGAGCAAATTAACATACCTTTAAAACTTGTAACAACCTCTTATTCACATATGAAACTAACATAGCACACTTACCACAAATCAGTATTTAAATGGTCTAGGTTTGATAATTTTTCTCTGACTTCATGGGATAATTAAGAGGGAGTGATGTAGTTAGATTGTCTCTATAGTGTTCCTCTGTGTCTTCTACATAAAATTTAGTATTTCCTAGATATCTTAAAATATAAAATTTTCAAGTGAAGACATTCATGTAAACTTTTCCTACTATTTTTCACAATGTTTGAAAGTCAAAGACAATAGCTACAAATATGAACTCATAATATTAATCTTAAAATATTACAAAACTGGGATGGCAATTACATACTTACACTTTGCTCAATTTTTCAAGAACGATTCGTTTTCTAATCTGGCTCTGGGAACTTGAATCTATCAGTGGAAAGGTGAAATCATGCTGAATCTCATTTTTCTACAAAACAAAATAGAATAATGAATTGACATTCTTTTATAAGTAGAACAGTAAGCATTAAGCACGAAAGTTTACACCTGTGATATGAAAGGAAATAAACTAGACTTGAGATGTAAAAGATTTAAATTTGAGTATCAGCTCAGCTTGAGTCACTGCTTACTTGAGTCATTTGGTCTCTTTTGAAAGTATTCTCATCTGTTTAATAGGGACATTAATACCTACTTTATTAAATGAGAAAATGTATACAAAAGGATTCTGTAAACAGCTAAGTGCTAAACAAATGTGAGATTAAAAGACTAAAATTAGTAAAAACTATAAAATATATTATGGGAAGTTTTGCTTCTAAAAATGAAAGACAACGTAATTCAAACCAATCCTTATTCCAATAACTGAGAAAACTGGGGGAAAAAAACACCCTTGCATTTGTTTTAAAGCATCAGAAAGCTAAGAAAGCAGCAAAAATTAAGGGCTAACATTCTGGAGAAGGCAATTCAAGAGAGAGCATTAATCTGGAAGAGGCAATTTAGAAACCAAGAACTGGACAGAATTTTTCTAATAAAAATTAAATGTCTGGCATGCATGAGACCCTGGGTTTGAGACACAGCAGAGAAAAGCCAAGAGAGAGATCATATGGGTTGCAACCAGCAAGGCCATAGGGGCAGAGCTACACAAGTCCTTTAGAGGGAATATTACCATGTATCCCGGATGCTGGATGTAGAGCTATAGAACTTTTTTGCCCAGTGGGAATTCAGTCTTGCTTTGGTCCCATCTCTTCTTATTCCCGTTTCTCTCTTGTGGAATGGAAATGTTTATTCTGTATCATATATTGATATATGCAATTTGTTTTTGATCTTGGTTCACAGTCAAGATGAGATTTGGAATTTGCATTTTAGGCAACACCGAAACTGTTAAGACTATGGGGACTCTTGGAAATATACAAAATGTATTTTGCATTGTGAGGTGGGATGGGTATGAGTTTTTTGGGGGATTAGGGGTGGAATGTTATGGTGTGGGATATGTGGTGTCTCCCAAAAGTTCATGTGTGAGAAAATGCAAGAAGTAAAATCATTAAATTATTAGAGATATAAGTTAATCAATGAGTTAATCCACTCATTAAGTGGGATTAAGTGGGTGGTAAATTTAGGTAGGTAGGATATGGCTGGAGGAGGCAGGTCATTGGGGGTGTGCCTTTGGGGTTTATATTTTGTTCCTGATGAGGAGAGCTTTCTCTTTGCTTTCTGGTTGCTATGTCCTGAGCTGCTTTACTTTGCCACATTCTTGTACCATGTTGTGCCTCACCTTGATCCCAAAGTTATGGAGCTGAACATGGAGTGAACCTCTGAAATTATGAGCCAAAATAAACTGTTCCTCCTCTAAGTTGTTTTTGTCACAGCAATGAAAAAGCTACCTAAAACAATTATGTTTAACATATCTGAAGAACAATGACAAGGTTGAAAAATTTGGCAGAGAACTAGAAACTCTATATAAGAGCAAAATGAAAATTATAGAACTGAAAAATACATTTAAAAGTAAGAACTCAAATGGATAGGTTTAATGGCATAGTAGAAATGACTAATGTCAAATGTTCAAGTAAAATAAAGAACTTTCTGATAAACAGAAATAAGAAAGTTCATCATTAACAAACTGAGGCTAAAAGAAACAAAGGATTCTCTTTTAGGCACAGGGCAATTCATCACAGATGGATAAATAGTAATGTAGGAAGGAATGAAAAACTAAAGTAATCAAATTGGGTAAATCCAACTGAATATCAGCTATAAATAATTGTTAAATGTGTTAATGTTATTAATTAATAAATGAAATTAACTGTTCTAAGGTACCAATTGTCCAAGAAGCAATGAACATTAATTTATATTAACTTTAATAAGACAAGGATTCAGGTTTTAACCTTTAGAGTATCTATTTAATCATCAGTAAAAGAGTATATAAAAACAAGATAATTTAGACTAATAAAATAATGACAATTCAAAAGAAATCAAGACTGAGGTGCTGGGATTGTAGCTCAGTGGTAGAGCGCTTGCCTAGCATGGGTGAGGCAGTGGGTTGGATCCTCAGCACCACATAAAAAACAAATAAAAATTGAAGGTTAAATTCTTAAAGAAAGAAATGGGGGGGGGCACGACATGTGGGGACATATAACTCAAATATATCAATTGTGACATGAAATGCAAATGACTAAAGGGCAAAGATTATTGGTCTAGATACAATCCTTGAAAACACACACAGGAAGGTTAACAAAGTAGAAGGTATGGGGGAAAAAAAAAGCAAGAGAGAAAGGTTATTCCACGAAGACAAGAGGTTCAACTAACCTCAAAGACACACAACTGTCACATTTGCATCCAATAACAGTCTCAAAGTATTAAAGGCAAAGTAGAATTAAAATAGAAATTAAAAGGAGAAATAACCCATAATTACAGCGAGATTTTAACTCGACTATTCGGAATTGATAAAATGAACAGACTAAAAAACAATAGTGCTTCTCAAATGTTAATACATATATCCTCTGGGAAGTTTGTTAAAAAGCAGATTCTCATTTGGTAACAAGCTCCTAGGTGATTCTGATGGTACTAGGAACCACGCTTTGTATAATACAACACCGTATTATTTGAGATTCAGAAAGTTTCCATAAAGTAAGTTTTTAAAAAACCATAAGAAAAGCTACATAATACTTAAAAGATTTAAAGAAATAACATTAATTATACTCAAATGATTACAACCAAACCCTGACAACATTATAATTATAATTCTGATCCATTTTTCACCTTTTTTTTTTAAACCCTTCCATTTCAGAAGGGTGAACTATAGGTTGCCATTAGTGGGTTTCCTGGCTCTCTGGCTTTTATTTGGGCTTTGCAAATGGAGAACAAGAAATTGAATGGCAGAGGATCATGTGGGGGAAACCACCTGACTCCTCCTCTTCCTTCTTGGTCCCCTGTATGCATAACTTCCTTGCTCCAACAACTGGAGGTCAATTCTTACTTTTCCCTTCAGATTTAGAAATGGTGAGGGCTCCCAAAATAGATCACATTTTTTTTTTGAAAAGTCTCTTTATTAATCCTCAAATTACTTAATTTGACTCTTTGTTTTATGACACCATGACTGATTTACAGGCCAATCTCATTGTAAAAATAAACGAAAAAATATGGAAGCCAATATTAGGAGATCAAATTCTATATTATATAAAAAAGGTTATCAGAGCTCAATCAAGTTAGTTTTATTATAAGAATGTAAGGTTGATTTAACAGTAAAAATAAATGTAATAAATTATGATAAAAATCTCTCAAATTATCATCTTAAAATTAAGGCACATGAAAAATATGTATTAAGATTCAATATCCACTCATGATAATAATTATTAGTGAACTAGAAATAGAAGGAACCATCAATAAACAGCTGAAGGGGAATTCATAAGAAAGTTTACAACAAACATACTTAGTGGTAAAATATTTAAAGCATTGCTCTGAGACAGAGAATGAGACAAGGAAACCCAATGTCCTAAAACCAGTCGAATAACGCAAGAAAAAGAAATACTGGGAATAAGGATTGAAATGGAGAGGGGAAAAATGCTGGGAACTGAATCTCCTCATGTATGGTATGCAAGCACTATACTACTGAGCTACACCCCAGTCCTTACAGTTAAATTATTAGAACTACTAATTTAATTATTATAAATTATTGTAACTCATAATTTAAGTAGTCTAGCAAGGTTACTGGCTACAGGATCAATACACGAAAATTGATTTTCTATATAGAAGCCATTTAGGAAAAAAAATTTTAATGATACCATTTACAATATCATGTAGGAACCAGATACTTAGGAATAAATGAAACAAAACATGTTTAAGATCTCTATGCAAAAAACTATGACTACTGAACAATGTTAAAGCAGATTTTAACAAAAGTCATACTATGTTCACAAGTTGAAGACTAAAATTAAAGATGTCAATTCTTTCCAAACTAATTTATATATGAATTAGATGTAACCCTAATAAAAGTCCTAGCAGTTCCCTTCCCAATCTGTAATGTGATAAACTGATTTTAAAATTTATAAGTAAAGAAAAAGAGAAGAACAGTCAGGACAATCTTTAGATGGAGTGATCTTTCATATCATATATCCAAACTTACTATAAAACTACTATAATTAGCATAATTTTAGCTCAGAGGTAGAGAAACAGACCAATTAGCCCACACATCTATAAACATTTTATTTTTGACAAGGTTCACCATGATAGCTGAGGAGCAGTGGGGAAAAGGAGACTCATCTTAATACATGCTATGGGTAAACTGGATACCCATATGGGGAAAAAAATGACATCCAACCCATATTTCTTACGACAAAAACAAAAACAAAAACATACTCACTTCCAGATGAAGGGGCAGTTCTACATATGAAATGAAAAACAATAAAGCATCTAGAAGATGAAACAATGTGGACTAAGCAAATATTTCATAAAAATGTTACTAAAGGGAACAATAAAAAAGCTGGAGTCAAGAGACTGAAAGGGCAAGTCTCCAAGTGAAAGATATTTGTAATACATATAACTGAAAAACAGCTTGGATCCTGAATATAAAGAATTCCTACAAATCAGTTTTAAAATTTTTAATAGGTAAATGAAAAAAGACTTCAACAAGTACTTCATAAGACTCTCCAAATGGTCAATAAGCAACCATTTAAAGCAATGAACATGAAAGTGCTCAATTCATTAATTAGATAAATGTACTATAACCATGAAGCAATAGTACCAGAATGGCTAAAACTAACAATAGCAAATGCCAGTAAGGAAGGAAGTAAAGAAACCCTCAAACAGTGGTAATATAAACTGATACAACCATTTTTTAAAACTGGCATTATTTAATATAATTGCATATATTCATATCAAATACTAGACACATATCCTTCAGAATTGCAAGCACATTAGAAGACAGACACAGAAGAAAGTTTATTACAGCACATTTTATAATAGCCCCAAACTGGAAACAGCCTAAATGTCCATTAACATAAAAAAATTGTGGTAGTCCCCCTTATTTATGGTCTCACTTTCCATGATGTCAGTTACCTGTGGTCAGTCATGGTCTAAAAATATTAAATGGAGGATGGGGTTGTGGCTCAGCGGTAGAGTGCCTGCCTAGCATGTGTGAGGCACTGGGTTCAATTCTTAGCACCATGTTAAATAAATAAATAAATAAATAAATAAATAAATATTGGAGCTACTTAAAGAATATTAAATGGAAATTTTCAAATAAAAAAATGGTAAGTTTTAAACTGTGCACTGTTCTAAGTAGTATGATTTTGCTCTATCGAGCACAGGATGTGAATTATCCCTCTTTCTGGCATATCTAGATTATATATGCTACCCTAGCTTGTTAGTCACTTAGTAGCCTCTTGATTATGAGGTCAAGTGCGGTGGTACTGCAGTGCTTGTAATCAAGTAGCCCTTATTTTTCTTAATAATGGTCCCAAAGTGCCAGAGTAGTAACGCTAGCAATTCAATTTAAGACAAGGAGGAACTGTAAAGTACTTTTAAGTGAAAAGGTGAAAATTCTCAACTTAAGAAAAAAAATATTGTGCTGAAATTGCTAAGATCTATAAAAACAAATCTCTTATTTGCAAAATCATGAGGAAAAATGAAATTCACACTACTTTTGCTGTCATACCTCTAAACGCAAAAGTTAATAGCCACAGTGCATGTAACTGCTTAGTTAAGATGGAAAAGGCTTGTGATTAGAATAAATGAGCATAACAAGTGTTCTGACTGAGAGCAACCTGTTGTGCTATAAAGCACGAAGCCTATACAAGGACTTCAGAAAGGGATCTCCTAAAACAAGTGAAACCAAGTCATTTACTGCAAATAAGGGATGGCAAGATAGATTCAGGAATAGGTTTGGACTGACAAATATAAGTTACTTGGAGAGGGTGCATCTGCCAATGAAGAAACCTGCTGCCACATTTTCAGCAGAGTTAAGAAGAAAGGATACCATTAAAAGCAAGTTTTAAATTGTTATGAAAACAGGGCTTTTCTGAAAAAAAGATGCCTACATTCGTAAAAGTACACAGGTGACACCAGTGCATAAAATATGGAAGGACAGATAACTTTGGAACTATGTGGTGATGCTGCAGGGTATATAATAAAGTCAACTTTAATGTACTGAGCCAAGCACCCATCTGCTCTCAAAAAGAAAGCAAAACTTATCTGCCCTTGTTCTAGCAGCACAATCAGAAAGGGTGGGTGGGCGGACATCTTGTTTATGGAATGGATTCACTGACGCTTCATTTTAGAAGTTAAAAAAAAAAAAAAAAAAGCTTGGAAGAGAATAGGTTGGAATTTAAAATCCTATAAATAAAAGACAATGCACCTGGTCATTCTGAATTTGTTTGCCATGAAAATGGAAATGTCACGGTTGTGTTTTATCCCTAGATACAACCTCATTGTTTCAGGCCCTTCACTAGGGCATTGTTTGGTTTCCTAAGGCCACATAGACCCACCTGGTTTTGATCATCAATTGATGCAGACCTTAATCTGGACATACTACAGTCCTGGAAATCATTTGTTATTGCTGACTTAATAACATTTATCAAAGCTGTAATAAATGAGTAAAAACCAGAAATTATAAATTCCTCCTGGAAGAAATGAGAGAGAAGCTGTAAATGATTTTAAAGGTTTTTCAGGGATTGATGAAGTTAGCAAAATCAGTAAACACAAGTTGGTGGAAAAGGATTTGTCAACATGTTCAGTGAAAAAGTGGAAACACAGCGAAGGCTACGAAGAAGTATTAACAAATGAGGAAGTACTTGCTGAATCATCTATAGAAGAGGAGGAAGATGATGAAATGGAAGCAGAATCAGCAACACAGCCATTACTGAAATTTGCTCAAGTGTTTCAAATTGCACAAACATTAAAGGACAAAATTAGGGATTATGATCCTTGGATGGAGCACAGCATTAAAGTCACTTTTGTGACTGAAGGATTGTAACCTCTGCAGCCACACTTTGATAAGCTTGAAGAGACGACTTCTGACTATAACATTCTTCCAAAAGGTTTTAGCAAAAGATACTTTCAAGTATCAAAGATCTTGAACCACTGACACCATTATGACTTGATGATCCAGGATCACCCAAACAGATGATTTTCTTGACATATTGTCAGAAGGTCAAATGTAGTCTAGCACGAGCTCACTTCATCTCATCATATGGGCACTGTATCATTTCTCATCATTATAAGAAAGATGGGTACAGTACAAGATATATTGAGAGAGGCTATATTCAGAACTTTTATTACAACTTTACAACTTTTATAAGTTAATGTAAAATAGCATTTATAGTTTTTAACTTTTTATTACAAATTTTATAGTCATAATTATTCTATTTTATTGTTATTGTTGCTAATCTCTTAATGTGACCATTAGGCTTTTTGTTTGTTTTTGAGGTGCTGGGGATCGAACCCAGGGCTTCGTACATCCTCTACCACTGAGCCACATCCCTCCAATTGGACTTTATCATAAGTTCGTATATTTAGGAAAAAACATAATAAATATAGAATTTTGTTTCTGGCATCCACTGGGGGGTTGGGGGAACACTGTAATTACATAACAGAATACTACACAGTAATGGAGAGAAAAAACTACAGCTACATGCAATAATACAAATGGATCACAATCATAATATTGCATAAAATAAGTGGGATACCAAAGAATACATACATATACTGTTCAAAAACTGGCAAAACGAACCTACACTATACTAGCAGCCAGTAATTTTATAAAGAGGTAAGATTTGGAGCAAACATAAATGGGGTATCTAGTTGACTTACAATGAATTTGGTCTGAGTAGTGACTTCATGGGTATGTTCACATGTGAATAAGTATTCAATAAGCTATACATTTACTGTTAGTATTATAGGTCAAAGAAAGTTTTAAAATGTTACACAACAGAGGAAAACTTGTATGTTTCAGGTATCAGGTTTTTCTTTTTAAGCCTTACTAGCACAAAAATGATAAAACAAATGGCACACAATGTAAGAGAGACCAATTATTTCTCTCAGTTTAATAAAAGTTTTCAATGTTGTCCAATAATACAGTTGATGTGATTTCAAATATGGTACTAGACTAGGAGAAACACACAGAAAGAAATTTTTAAATTTTTACTATACTCCCACTTCTACCCTATTTCCAAATATCCAAAAGTATTTTTAAACTTAGAGCTATATTTGCTGAGAAATCTTTTGTAACAAAGTTTTGTGGCAAAAACATTACCCATTCCTCTTCATGCCAAATGACTTCATTTCTCAAACAAGACCTACCAACCCAAAATGGGTAACAGAAATACTAAAAGGTCCTTCCTAAATCTTGGCAGACATATTCTTTGTTTATGTACCAACTATGTCACACACTGAGATAAATGCTTTACATACATTACTTTTGAAACAACTGAGCAAGGGAAGCTATTAATAGTCCTATTTACAGATGAGTAAACACACTCAAGAAAGTGACTTTTCATAAAGTGAGTAAATGACATAGCAGATAGTCAAATCTAGGTCTGTCTGAATGCACTCTTCTCATTTTCCATATCCATTATTCCCTAAAAAGTCTCTTTATTAAATTATTTTCATCTATAATATTTTAAATGGCATGCTGGTCAAATATTATCTAAGTACTTTATTATTAAACAAGTAAGTTTATGCTGCTGCATACAGTCCCAATGTAAATAAAACAAAAACACCACATGCAGAAATCTACAACAATACATACCAACAAAGAAAAAAGCTTCTTCAAAGAGTTTACTTATTAAATGAAGAACTGGGCTTTTTTGTTGTTGTTTTTGGTGGTGCTAGGAGTTGAACTCACAGCCTCATGCACGCTAGGCATGCTCTACCAGTTTGAAGAATCAGGTTTAAAAGAAAACTTTGTTTCATCTTTCTAGGCTTACATTAGAGAGAAATATTACACAATTTATGAAAATTTACTAGAAGCAAACTTCAACTTCTTTGTAAAATTGGAATGCCAATAGTGGAGATGGCATTTTAAAACAAAAGACAGAATCGCTAAAGAAACTTGTAGTGGGCTGGGGATGCAGTTCAGTAGTAAAATCCTTGTCGAACATATGTAAGGCCCTGGGTTCAATTCCTAGTACTGCCAAAAAAAACCCCAAACCAATGCATTTTGAAAATTTAACAAGAACTCTTTAATATTCTTCTTCCTGCTCCAAGATTTGTTATGATGACTTTTCCAAATGTTAGCAGCCTGGAAAAACTCATTATTATGATACTCATCATTAAGACATACCTCTTCCAAGTCTTGTGATTTGGTGGTTTCTTCATTCAAAACATATCGTCCTCTATAAAACTCCCTGATCCTTAGATTTAATGTTTCAGTTTCTTTTTTCAAGTTCTCATAACTTGGCAGCGGTTTAATGGCTGCATCTGAGCCTCTGAAAGGCAAAGATTGATCCAGGCTATTCTGAGATTCCATCAAGACAGGGGAATAACTATCTGGGTGAGAGTTTATGTCATCTTCATCAAGTTCTTCATTAACCAAAGAAGCTGGACAGGGTTTCAGACACAAAGAAGCATAATTCTGGCCATATAAAAACTTCAAAGTTTCTTCTGTCTTCCATTCAATCAAAGTTTCTTTTAGAATTTTAAGTAAGTTCATCTTTGCAACTTCAGGACACACCTGCATGGAACTAGAGGCTGACTTAGAAATTTGGTTTGATTTGGCAAATTTGGTCTTGAAATGCTCAGCACTTTTTTTACTTATGCCTACAAAAGTTATTTCTGACATGTATTTATTCTCAAAACTTCCTGAAGCTTTTGATCTTTCATGCAAAGGACTATATGAAGAAATCTGAGTATTTACTTTCTGTAAAGGAAGTTCACAAGCAACAGTTTTCTCCTGACAATCTAATCTGCAATTGCCTAACTGCTCAGTGACATCTACTACTGTCTCTTCTTTGTCTCTGTGTTTGGAGTTAGCTTTTTGACCAACTTTCTTTTTCATTATACTTTTTTGGTGCAACTGTGGCCTTGTACCCATTACATTTGGTTTGCTTCCTGGTAGAATGGAGGAAATAAAGTCTTGCTCATTATCACTGGTACAATCACTACAAGTGCTAGAAGAACTACATTCATACTGCTCTTCAAAATGACCAGGATTATCAATATCTGATGTTTTAATGGCTTTACTGCATAACTGTACTTCCTCTCCTGAATGGCCACTGTAAAAGGAAAGATAAAATAATTATGACAGGAAAGTTCCACCATACTTTTACTTTGTAACTTTAAGGTAGCAATTTTTATTCCTTAGGTATAACCTTGTTTATCAACTCCAACATATAATTTTAGAAGAAAGCTGCATATCTTTATATTTAACATGTATTTGATATAGCTCTCCTTCCACCTTTCTTCCTTTGGCCTGTTCCTCTTATTTTTGAGTTGTCAAAGGAGTACAGAAAAATGAAAAAAAAATTTTTAGTAAGTCTACTCTACTGAATTATTTTTATTTTTACTTGTTTTTGTGACTGTTTCAGTAGTTTTTGAAAAATAAGTTTTTCTTTTGAAAATTTCATTACTGGGCTCTCAAAAAATATAATTACACGAACTGTGTTAACTCTGATAAAAAGAGATGAGTAAATGCTTTCCAATTCTGGCTGATCATCACACAGAACATTCCACAGAATAAAAAACAAAAGAAAATCATAGCAGACTATAAATTTGAAAAAAAAAATTATTTCAATAAAAGATAAAATTTGAAAATCCAGAGTTACAATGGAATGCTAACAATAAAAGACAATGGTTTTCCCTGTTACTGTGTTTTCCAATTTTCAGATTAAATTTGAATAGGATAAAGAAATATGGAAGAGTAAAGGCAAGGAGTAGCTTTGCTAATTCAGCTTGAGAAAAACAAGGATAGGTAAATAGTTGTTCTCAAGCAAATATACATATTAGAACTTTTAAAACATTCATATGAGAAAGTTTTGGGGTTAAGAAACACACCTGGGGGCTGGGGTTACATAGCTCAGTGGCAGAGTGCTTGTTTAGCATGTGTGAGGCACTGTGTTCGATTCTCAGTACCACATATAAATAAAATAAAGGTCCATCAACAACTATAAAAATATTAAAAAAAAAAAAGAAAGAAACACACATTGGGGAAGTGTAAAAGAAAAATAAGAGTTGAAACAGATTATGGATGGGAAAAATGTCAACTGTTTTCAATATTACTTGTAATTTTTGTTAAAATTTAATCTATATAATAAGGGGACTACCACTTGGATAAGAAAAAAGTAAAATTTTAAAAAAACAGGGGCTGGGACTGTAGCTGAGTGGTAGAACGCTTACCTCACACGTGCAAGGTACTGGGTTCTATCCTCAGCACCACATAAAAATAAATAAATAAAGATTAAAAAAAAGGACAAAATAAAACACTACAACTTTCATATTATTTCATACTTTCTCATGGAATGTAAAGGCAATTAAATTTTTTTCCATACTAATTTGAAGCTATAAAGACATCAGTAAATACTTTACTTGTGCTCAATACTGTTTGACTAAAGTTGTGACTAATAACCAGGAACATTTATTCTGAGAGTTACAGGATATGTTTTGAGAGATGTCCATGGTTGGACAAGCAATACTATGAGGAGGGTTTAAAGAAAAAAAAAAAAAATCACAGTCTGGAAGTTACATTAATGCTTTCAAATAATTAAATAACTGATACATTAATGTCTTGATCCCATAAATCATAAAATTCTTTCAACAAATGTAATTGGTACAATCTAGCTGACAAAGAAACCCAGTATCTGAGATAGAGGCTGTGTTTGTATCATATTTCAACAGGTTCAATTAGACCTCCTCAGTAGGAACAGCTGTACAATAAATCAGATATCAAACACATCATCTTACCATCACTAAATAAAAAAGCTGAACATGTCAAATATTTTTTTGTGTGAGTTCGAATAGGACACTTAAAATGTATCAGCACAGGAAGTCCAAGAGCTCATATCACCTGGTTCACTCCTAATGTTTCTATTAACATGAACACTATAGAGAATGTAAGTGATACTGATTTAACCATACCTTTGTCCTTCCTTCAGCAGCTGAAAATCAGGATGCCTAACAAAAACACAAAAATAGAAAACTGAAGGCAACTGACAAGTCAAACATTTTCAAGAATTTATTATAAGTGCATCAGGTAAAAAATACAATTAGAAGAGTTCATTTAAAGATTCTTTCTCTTTAAGAAAAAAAGAACAAAGTGCTATGAAACTTTTCAACAAGAAATCTAAGTTTGGCTGGGAATATAGCTCAGTTGTTAAGAGTGCTTGCCTCACATGGGTTCGATCCCTAGTACCTCAAAGAAAAAAAAGAAATCTGAGTTAGTCTTTTATCCAAAATTTGTTTGTTTTCAGTACTAAGTTCAAATTTCCTTGACTAACCCAGACAAAAGCAAATCTCTCTATTCTGTAAATTAGAGAGTCATCATTGCCTGTACAATTAACACAGAACATACTCTTTATGGCCTATGACTAGAACTATTATTTATGTTTTACTTTTCATATGTTTAATTCTGATTTCTTAACTAAGCTACAAGCTCCTTGAGGGCAGAAACTATGTTCATAATTCTGTATATTCCTTCTATAATCAATAGGACATTGCCTTAATTTCAGAGAAAGCAGTTACACTGTACTATGGGATTGAACTACATAGATCAAGTAATTTAACTTTCAGGAAAAAATTGTGCAACACCAGAAATCAAATTTGGCCATCACAGATATTAAAAAGGGAGGAAAAAAAGCTCTTATAAGGCTAAATGTAAAGAGAAGCAAACACAGTCAATAAATTCATGAGAAAAAGAAGCATCTGTAAAATATTTCTGAAGTGACTCAGAAAAATAGCCTTCTTTTTTTTCCATATATATACACACACATTTTTAGTTGTACATAATGCTGGGATTTGTTGTTACGTACTTGTACATGCACAATACAATTTGGCTAATATCATTCCCCAGAATTTCCCCTTTTTCTTCCCTCCTTACTCCTTCTGGAATCCTTTCCTCTATTCTTTGATCTCCCTTTGATTTTCAGGAGACCCGACCCTGCACCTTTTCCTTTTCCTTCTTTAGTTTTCATGTCTGAGAGAAAACATACAAAAACCCTTGATCCTTTGAGTTTGGCATATTTTGCTTAACATAAAGGTCTCATGTTCCAGCAATTTCCTGCAAATGACAATTTTATTTTTCTTTATGGCTGAATAAAACTTCATTGTGTTTATTATATCCATATTTTCTTTATTCATTCTTTGATAGTTTGGTTATTGTGAACTGTTCTGCTATAAACATGGGTATGCATGTATCACTATAGGATACTGGCTTTAATTCTTTAGGATAAATACCAAGAAGTGGTATAGTTGGGTCATACGGTGCTCCATTACTAGTCTTCTGAGAAGCCTCCATACTGATTTCCATGGTGGCTGTACTAATTTACAATCCCAATAGCGCAGTGTTCCTTTTTCTCCACATTCTCTCCAGCATTTATTCTTGTTTGTATTCTTTTTTAAAAAACACTATTTAAAATATCTTTTTTTAAAAAAAATTATTTTTATGTGGTACTGAGGATCGAACCCAGTGCCTCACACATGCTAGGTAAGCATTCTACAATCTGAGCTACAGAACTCCCCTTGTATTTTTTTTTTTAATTTTTAAAATTTTAAAAAATTTGTTCTAATTAGTTATACATGACAGCAGAATGCCATTTCAACTCACTGTGCACAAATGGAGTACGACTTCTCATTTCTCTGGCTGTATATGATGCAGAGTCACACCATTTGTACAATCATACATGTACATAGGGTAGTAATGTCTGTCTCATTCCACCATCCTTCTCACCCCTCCCTTTCTCCTCTTTTCTCCCCTCCCTCCCTCTGCCCAATCCAAAGTTCCTCCATTCCTCCCTAGTTGCCCCTGCAAAGGACCTAAAATCAGCCTACTACAGTGATGGAGCCACATCAATGTTTATAGTAGCTCAATTCACAATAGCTAAACTATGGAACCAATAGATGCCCTTCAACACATGAATGGATCAAGAAAATATATACACAATGGAATATTACTCAGCTTTAAAGAAGAAAGAAATTATGGCATTTGCAGGTAAATGGAGATGGAGAATATCATGCTAAGTGAATTAGGTCAAACCCCAAAAACCAAAGGTCAAATGTTTTCTCATTTGTATTCTTGAAAGCTGCCATTTTGATGTGAAATCTCAATGTAGTTTTGATTTGCATTTCCCTAACTTCTAATGATGTTGAACATTTTTTCATACATTTGTTGGCTATTTGCATTTCTTCTGAAAAGTGTCTGTTTAGGTCATTTGTCTATTTATTAACTGGGTTATTTGTGGTTTTGGTGTTAAGTTTCTTTGAGTTCTTTACATATTCTAAATGTTAATCCTCTGTTAGAAGAGTAGCAAACAAAGATTTTCTCCCACTCTGCAGGTTCTCTCTTCACATTCTTGTTTCCTTTGCTGTGCAGAAGCTTTTTAATTTAATGCTGATCCATTTATTAATTTTTGGCATTATTTCCTGAGCATTAGGGGTCCTAGTAAGAAAGTCATTGCTATGCCTATATGTTGGAGTGTTGACCCTATGCTTTCTTCTAGGAGTTAAAGCCAGGGCCTTATGCATGCTAGGCAAGTTTTCTACCACTGAGCAACATCTCTATCACCCCAAAGTATCTTCTAAAGACTGCAAAACAGATTTAAAAAAAAAGAAACATAAGGGCTTAGGTGCACACTACAGAGAAGCTAAGAACGTGAGCATAAAACTCATTAAAAGGTTCAAAACAGAGGTACATTAAAGGTGGTGATATAACAAAACCCTACTATTGTTGGGTGAAACAAATAGATGGAGTCAGAACTCCTTTGAATTAGGACATTTTGAGGCTACCAGTCAAAAATATCAGAGTTGCAAGTATTTTTCTACACAGTATCAACAATGTAACTATCACATAGATAATACATTCATACTGAACAATACATTGTTCAGTCCCAAAAATAGGCACTGCAGAGAATGTGCTCTCTTGTCAATTTTCTCATTAGCTGTGAGAAGCACTGCTGATTAAGGGATTCTTCCCACTACATGTATCAGTGAGGTGCTAAGTGACTCAGTGAGACTGTGACTCAAAAAAAAAAAAAAAAAAAAAATTAAAATAGGGCTGGGGATGTGACTCAGTGGTTAGGTGCCCCTAGATTTAATCCTTGGTACTAAAAAAGAAAGAAAAAAGAAAATACACGTAGATACAGTATTTCTCAATTGGATTCTCGCACTTTATGGCATACTTACAAATAGAGATTTTTTGAGATGGGTGTCTCATTATGTTGCCCAGTCTGGCCTCCAACTTGTGAGCCTCCTGCCTTAGATTCCCAAATTGCTGGGATTATAGGTACAAGCTATCATACCTAACACAGAGTATTCATCATTCAACAAATTCCTTTCAAAATCAAATTCTGAACTATAAGTATGGACTATGCTGGGTATGCTAATAGAAATAGGTTCCTATTCTTAAGGATCTTATGATTTAATAGGAGAAGAATGCATGTACTAAGAGCTTTACAAATATTAATCCTCATAATAATGAGGCAGCTTCTATTGTTGTTCCCATATAAGAGATAAAGAAACCAAGTACAAAAAAGAACAAGTCATTTGTCCCAAATTACACAGCTAGTAAATGATGCCAGGAATCAAACCCAGACAATAAAACTCATAATAATGACACTGCTGACCACAGCTGAAAAAATTTATAGAAAATAACATCATTGAAATAAAACAGTGTCAGACATATTCAAGAAATACTCTGGATATTTGATCCCTTTATGAGTTTTGTGATAGATCAATGTGTGAATATGGGAACTTGTAAGTAAGAGATCAATATTGGAAAGGTGGTAATACAAGGAAATAGTATCAACATACAAGAAACTTTGGACCGAATATAAATAATAGTTATTCAGAGAACTCCATGTCCCTTCTCTAAAAGGCCTGTTTTTCTATATTAAAAATTGGATCATGTATATTTTCATTTTAAACTTTTTATTAAATAAACTTTTGTAACGATCAAGAAAAACAACATTTTGATTATATAATTTGAGAGATAAGAGGGACGTGAATTGCTACAGGAAATTAGAGATGAAGGAAAAACTTATGTTGAGTCAATCAAGTTTTGGAGAGGAATCATATACATTGGCCTTAAAAAGATAGAAACAGATAATCCTATATCTCTCACTCAGGGATATTATCCACATACCATTTTTTTTCTTTTTTCAAACATGTAATTATGCTTATTATCTACCCTAGCAAAATCCAACCCTGTCCTTCAATCATTCAGTCCACTAGCCCTTATCTTTTTCTCTATAAAGGAGATATTTCCTTTGGTACATTTATATAACATGATGCGATTAGATTCATTCCACACCACTAGCCTATTCATTACAAGCTTTCTTTAGAGAAGTTTATACTCATCATTTTCAATTCCATGTCTCTTATCTAATAATCAACCCTTTGCCTCCTAGAGTCTGTTCTCATTACTCCCCTGAAATGGCTCTTGATAAGATATCCAACTGATATAGGACTGGATATTTTTCAGTGTCTTTTCTTTTTTGGAAGTTGCGGGTTGGGACTCAGTATGAAAGGAAATCTTAAAGGAGGAAAAATAGGAATAAATCATAAAGCGAGGTCTTGGGGAAAGAATGGAATCAGTAACAAAGAGGAGAGTACTGTATTAGCAATGAGGATACAGAGAAGTTAGAGTGCATGTGAAGAAAACAATGTTGAAAGAGATTCTGTTGGATGCCCTCAATTGTTGCAGTAAAGTAGTAGGTCAAATTGTCTACAAAGATTGGGTTAAAGGCTTATGGAGAGCAGAACACACCTGAATGAACCAGATAATCAAAAAGAAACAAAGGGAAAAAATTTGAGCACACAGTTGTGAACAGAGCCCCCCCCCCCCCCAAAAAAAGCAGAAATACGGGCTTTGGTACCAAGATCAGGTACCAAATCTACAGATATTAGATTTAAACCAAATCTACATCATATCAGCCATGACTACTTAAGTAAGTTACTACACCTCTGTGAGTCTCAGTTCTGCCATCCATAAAATGTGTAACATAATTGTATTTTCCTAAAGATGATGTGAGGACATCATTAAATGAAGTAACTTATCTGAAGTGTTAGAGGTTTTAGTTGAGAACTCTTCCCAATAACAATTAGCAATCTAAGTACTGAAAAAAAGGATGATGGCTACTTGGGAAGTGGATATAGCAGAAGGAGAATCTGGGATTGTCTGAGAGGACAACACTATATCTGCTAATTGTAGAACTCAAGAAAAGAAATATAAAAGGGTTTTGTCAACCCAGGAGAATAGAGCCAGGGGAGACAGGAGGTCAAAATGAGGTTACAAAGCAGACTGATAGCTATAGAGGAGATAAAGGTTGTGGTCAGAGAGGGGAAGCTCTTACTTCAAGATCTTGAAGGCAGAACAGTTCCAAGTAAGAATGAAGTCCAAGTGAATCAAGGGGTGATTAGAATGTAAACATTGTTGTAAATCAGGAATACAATTTAAAATAATTTTAAAAGAAATCCCCACCATATAACTTGAATTTTTTAGGAGACAGGATCTTACTATGTTGACCAGGATAGTCTTGAAAACCTAGACTCAAGCAATGCCCTGTGTGTCTTCCACTTGGTATTTTTTGAGAACTAAAATTCGATCTCTAAAGGCAAGAGAAATATTAACATATATAGTTAATGCCTATTATATACTAGTTTTCTTTGTTTCTTTGTTTTTTTTTTTTTTTTTGTGGTAAAGGGGTAAGAGGTATAACTGGGTGGTAGAGCATGTGCCAGACCTTGGGTTTGATCTGCATTGTGCATGCACACACTGCTGTAGTAAAATATACATACTTTAGATTTACCATTTAGTATATTTTTAGGTGTACAGTTCAGTGCATTTACATTTACATTGTTTACAACTATTACTACCATCTATCTCCAGTGCTTTTTCATCTTTCCAAACTGTCTCCTAGGTGGTTCACACATTATTTTATATAATTGTTATACTACTTACAACTTTTTCAGACGAGGAAAAAGAAGGTTTAAGAGGTTAACTGACTTCCCTAAGATCACAGAGCTAACAGTAATAAATCTACATTCAGACTTAGGCCTGATTTCAATCTAAGTTCTTTCCACTGCATGTTGCTGCTAATGTCAGAAAAAAAAAAAAAAACCCAAAAGTTATCAGGATATTACCTTTGTTTAATCCCTCTCAGAGGAACTCAATCTACTGACCTTTAAATTTTCTGACCTCAGGTAAAGAGAACTACACTCAACCTTGTTTCTAGATGTTAACTGCTTTATGTGTGACATAAATACTCTTTCTGGGTCCCAATCTATAAAATGAAGAATGATACTTGGCATTATAATAAACTAGATTTGAATTTATTCAGGTATGAGATGAAAGGTTCAATATAAAACTTAGTTCATTTTTGCTATGAGCTATTTTAAAAAGAATGAGGTAAGAAGTTACACTTCTTCATTTTCTATTCTTGAGTAACATTCAAATTCTTTTTGTTTATTAAAATTGCTTTTTCTCTTTATGCTAAGTATCTTCTATTCCCTTCTTCACAGCATATTCTACCCTGGAGATAGTTCTGGAAGCTAATTTGAGAAACAAAAATAAGTAACCATTCTAGTTAAAGAATACCTTCAGTGGCAGAGGGCTTGCCTCCCACATGTGAGGCACTGGGTTCGATCTCCAGCACCACATAAAAATAAACAAATAAAATAAAGGCATGCTGTTCATTTACAACTACAAAAAATAAAAAATAAAAAAGGAATATCTTCAAAATGTTTTTCTTCATAAATATTTTCATTAAGACATAAATTAGATCATTAAACTTTTATACAGTAAACCTAAAATAATTTATGCTTTGCACCCATATGTGCACATGTGCATGTGTGTGCACATATGATATATATGTATATATAACTTAAATACAGGTATTACATATAAACCAACAAATGCAGCAGGCTACAATTCTCCCCTGTGGTGGAAGTTTTTCAATTATATTTTAGACACATTAAAATCTGTTCACAAAGCTTTTGTTAACTGAGCAACAGAGGTGGCTGGCTGTTCAGGAAGAGGTTATAAAAGTTGTTCTGCAGAGGTTTTTGGCTTCCGCACCTCTGAGATTGTACTGTTTATTGCCAAGAAATGATGTGTGAAAATCCCCTACTCTGGGCCACATGATGGCGCCTTTAGCTCTGTCAGCATTAACCATTCACTCCAATTTGATCTTTAAAATTATAATTTGCTTTTCAAAATTTGTCCTTTCTTCTTAGGCTGTAGATTTTAGCTCACAACTCCCTCCTTCAAAAGACTTTTTAGAACCTACATTTAACTTAAGAGGATTTATAAATGCAACCATATGTCTGTCTAAATGAGCATACTGTCTCAGAGCATCAAAACTAATGTGGTCTGCTTCTGGTCACCAAGTGGGAAAAAAATTTCTCACAATGTGGGTCTCGTTATACTGCATTATGACCCAAACCATTCTAGGTCAATGTTTTGTCTCTAATAGGGAATCAGGAAACATTTTGTGAGAAGCATTGTTGCTCTCCATGACTGAAGAGATATATGCCAGGTATTTTTTCATACCTTAAAATGAAGAACTAAAAAGTCTCCAAGGCCCCTTTTGACTTCAAAGTCTTGATAAAAAGTGTGGTGCTAGAATTTATGAATTCGTTTAAAACATTCTTAAATCACATATAGCTGTATCCATCAGATATTGAACTTACTATGGTATAAAATAATACCTTATACATTTTAAGGGATACTACTAGGTTTTCATATTTTAAGATATACAAATTTAAACTAGCATTCATAATAATGAAAGAAAAATCAAATTGTGTCAATTTAATTTCCAAATGTAAAATTAAGAGTCCCTAAAGAGGACAACTTCACATTGTTCAGGGCATACTCTAAAATATCCCTTTTTTTCCCTATAATTTAAAAACTTTAATCCCTTATCAGAGTGAACCCTTATCACTCTGTCTTTATAAACTAAAAAGTTAAAATTATTAAAGCTAGTAACTTTTACATTAAATTTTTAAGTCAGACTTTGTTACAAGGTAGTAATAAAGTTTCTCTCATCTTATCCTGATAATTTAAATGTTCTTCATTTTTTCAAATAAGGCATTTCCTTATCTAGAAACCATCAACTATAGCAGCAGTAACTAAAGACACAAGTGACCTAGAACTTTAAAACATTAGAATTAAAAGGAACTAAGAGACTAAATGCAACTTTCTACTTTTACAAATGAGGAAACCGAGGTCTACTGCTGATAAGCTCCGTTCCTATAGTTAAACAACTAAAAACATGAGCTAGATATAACACAACAGGGCTCTTAAAGCTACATATCAGGACCAATCAATTAAATAAGCTGCTACCAGCATTTTACAAAAGTAAGAGTAGAAAATAATAGAAGTGTTTCATAAACCTCTTTTCACTTATATGCATATATTAGGCCATGATATAAAATGTTTTTATTATAGCGATTTAAAAGTTTACAAGTCATTACAATAAGATATCTAATTCTTTGAGTGGATTTAAATTTTTACTCTTAAAATTATTAAAATCACTACTATGATGCAGTTCTTATAAATTAGGACTCACTGTAAGTCAATAAAAATATCTGCATTAAATACTAGGTGCTACCATTTAAAATAAGTCATTTTTTCTCTTTAAAAGACTGATTCTGAACAGTGTATCACTTACCATATGTGAAAAGAGTTTAAAAATATCTTTTTTGTAAAACTTATGTATGCAATAGCTAGATACACTTTTAAAAATACCAAATTCTAGAACTCTGATACTTGGCACACATTTAAAAACAAAACAAAACAAAAAAACAGTCTCTGAAAAAACAGTGACCTCTAGTGGATTCACTAAATAACACTGGCATAATTCCTTTCCAGAAGAATTCAGAAATTAAGGTAATGCTGATGCATCCAGATAGAAAAATACTGGCATGGTTATAAAATTGACAAGGGCTACACATAATTAAGGGCTATAGTTACCTTATACACAATGGGAAAAATGTATAAGATTTTGATTCATCTAATCAAGTGGAATATAATGAATAGAGTCTTGGCCTCATTCAGAATCTATCACTCTTAAATACACTTAATCTTTCTGAGCTTGTTTAATGGAAGAGGTTGGATTAAATCTCAGGATTCTTTAAGGTCTTTAAATATGATTCTTCTTTATACTAACCCAAGATTAAGTTTTGGTCAAAAACATTAGATGGCTCCCCAGTACTTGATTGTAATTGACTGAGGATATACTAAACACTGCCTGGCTTCTTACTACTTGCCTAACATTATCTGTTTTCCCCCAATATATACATAGTGCCCCTTAACTATGAAGAATTTATTCCAAGAGCCCCCCTCTCAGATGCATGAAACTTACACATACTGTGTTTTTTCCCATATAGCCACTAAGTGACAAAGAGGCAAGTAGTATATATAGTGTGGATATTCTGGAAAAGGGATGATTCATGTTCTGGGCAGAAGGGAACAAAAAGGCATGAGATTTTATCATGCTGTTTAGGATGGTGTGTAATTTAAAACTTATGAATTGTTTATTTCTGGAATTTTCCACCTAATGTTTTCAGACTGTAGCAGACCTTGGGTAATTGAAACAACAGAAAGTGAAACCATGGATAAGAAATTAAATTGAAAGAAATTAAAACAGGAAAAACAGTGACATGTATACTCCTTATTTCAAATGAGCCAATGTTCAAACCCCCAAGCCACTCCCATGAGGTTTTTCTCACTTTTATTTACAGTCTCTCATTAAGCAACGCCCTAACCTTGCTTATTTATTTATTTATTTATTTATTTATTTATTTATTTATTTATTTATTTTGGAACCAGGGATTGAACTCAGGGACACTCGGCCACTGAGCCACATCCCCAGCCCTATTTTGTATTTTATTTAGAGACAGGGTCTCACTGAGTTGCTTAGGGCCTCGCTAAGTTGCTGAGGCTGGCTTTGAACTCGTGATCCTCCTGACTCAGCCTCCCAAGTCGCTTGGATTACAGGCGTGCGCCACCGCGCCCGGCTACCTTGCTAATTTAGATTACATGTTCCCATTAAAATTAGTAAAAGATTGTTTCAATCATGTATTTGTTCTGTCATCTCCATTACTGTTACATTCTCAAGTTGGGTTGATCCCTCTATGTGTGGCCTGCCAGGTACAAAGCTCATGCCGAACATTCTGGAATGTAAATTAACTTGATTAGTTTAGATTAGGGCAACAAAAGACCATTTTTATCTCTTCCTTTTTAGTGAGGTGGGGAAAGGAGAATAAGGTAGATTTTCTATAACTACAAATATAAAGTGAAGGTATTTCAACTTTTGGGAAAAAGTAGACACTTTGAACATAGAAAGGTAAGATTTTAGGAATAGAGGGTTGGATCCAAGATGGCGGACTAGAGAGAGGCTGCATTTCTTGTAGTTCCGTAGCTCAGGATCCAAACAGGAAAATCTGTTTCGCCGTGAAGCAGTTCTTACTCCTCAGGGATCCCCTGCTGTTTACCATATCTGTCTACCTCCATCACCCGCAGTCTACCAGTATAGCAACTCCATTTGAGTGCAGATTGCTCACTGACCACTGCCTATCATCCATCACTAGCCTGTTTGCCTGCCTCTGGCCTGCCTTTCACCTACCCATTGCCCACCAACCGAGGTTCCTCTGCCGATCATCCGCCAGTACCCTGCAGAGCCTGCAGACCCTCAGTGGATCACCGGCTGCCTTTTGTTGCCTGGAAGTTCACCAGTACAGTACCCACAGGTTTGGTTACACGTGGCTGCCGCCATTTTGGGAAAAAAAAAGCCGGGAGTTACAGGACTGCCAGCCCGACTGACAGCACCCCGCCTCCAGGGGCCCAACCAGACCGACTGCACCCCACACAGATTCGGTGCCCACATCCTACGCTCCATCTCCCCATTTGCCAACACATTTGGAAGCCAGTGTAGCCATCTTGGATTATCCACAAAAGGGAAACTGTCATTAGGTGGGGCAAATCCCATCCGGAGATGCCTGCTGGAGTCTGGAAGCTCATTGTCAGGTACCTCTCATGCCTTAGGCTACTAAAGACTGGGAGGTTTGAATAGTATATGACTGTTACAGTGTAGATTTTTTTTTTCTCCTTTGTGAAAGCTTTTAAATTTTTATTTCTTTACTTTTCTTGCTCTCTACCTTCCTTTTGTTTCACCTGTTTCCTTAAAGGCTTTTTCTCACCCTTCTCATGCTAACAACCAACTTCTTTTGATTACACTTTCACTCTTCCTATGATCTAGAACTTCTTCATACTCCTTTCTTACACTGTTAACATTTACATCCTACACCCCTCCCCATCCTCTTTGTCCCCATTAGAAACTGCAGTCCTCATTGCAAATCTGTTATACTGTAGATAATAATTGAACTCATCCTCTCTGTTTATTATGACAATATTGTAACAATATTGTAACAAAAAGACTACTGTAACAATAGTCTTCATAGGGGCTATTTGGTTTAGAGCTGCATATTGTCTGTCCTGGGTGTCGCTAATATTGATTCCCCTCTTAAAGAAGAGGTTTCAGAAAACTATAGGGTCACGATAAGCCAATAGGGCAGAAACTATAACACCATAGATCTGCATTGTTAGAGGGGAAGATACATGAACAACATGAAAAAACAAGGGAGGAAAGTATTCCAAACAAACCAAGATTCTACACTAATAGAATCCAATGACAGCATGGTAGAAGAAATGCCAGAAAAGGAGTTCAGAATATACATGATTAAAATGATCAGAGAACCAAATGATGAGTTCAGAGAGCAAATGCAGGCAATGATTGACTATTCCAATAAGCAGCTGAAAGAGTAACTACAGTAAACAAAAGATCACCTCAATAAAGAGACAGAGATTCTGAAAAAGAACCAAACAGAAATCCTTGAAATGAAGGAAACAATAAACCAAATTAAACACTCAATGGAAAGCATCACCAACAGACTAGATCACTTAGAAGACAGAATCTCAGACAATGAAGACAAAATATTGAATCTTGAAAATAAAGTTGCCCAAACAGAGAAGATGGTAAGAAATCATGAACGGAACCTACAAGAACTATGGAATATCATGAAAAGACCAAATTTAAGAATTATTGGGATTGAGGAAGGCACAGAGATACAAACCAAAGGAATGAACAACCTATTCAATAAAATAATATCAGAAAATTCCCAAATGTGAAGAATGAAATGGAAATTCAACTACAGGAGGCTTACAGAATACCAAATGCACAAAACTACAGCAGATCCACACCAAGACACATTATAATGAAAATGCCTAATGTACAAAATAAAAACAGGATTTTAAAGGCTGTGAGAGAAAAGAAACAGATTACATATAGGGGGAAACCAATACGGACATCAGCAGACTTCTCAGCCCAGACCCTAAAAGCTAGAAAGGCCTGGAACAACATATTTCAAGTTCTGAAAGAACATGGCTGCCAATCAAGAATCCTATATCCAGCAAAGCTAACCTTCAGATTTGAAGATGAAATAAAATTCTTCCATGACAAACAAAGTTAAAGGAATTTCCACATAGAAAGCCTGCATTACAGTCTCAGCAAGATATTCCATGAGAAAGAAACGAACAACAATGTAAATCATCAAAGGGAGGAACCATCCTAAAAGAAAAGTCAATTAAAGGAGAAACCAAGTCAAGTTAAAAACCAAATCTAAGCCAAAATGACTGGGAATACAAACCACATCTCAATAAAAATACTGAATGTTAATGGCCTAAACTCGTCTATCAAAAGACATAGACTGGCAGACTGGATTAAAAAGAAAGACCCAACAATATGTTGCCTTCAAGAGACTCATCTCATAGAAAAGGACATCCACAGATTAAAGGTGAAAGGATGGGAAAAAACCTAACACGCACATGAACTCAGTAAAAAAGCGGGGGTTTCCATCCTCATAGCAGATAAAGTGGACTTCAAGCCGAAGTTAGTCAGAAGGGATAAAGAAGGACATTTCATACTGCTTAAGGGAACCATAAATCAAGAAGACATAATGATCATAAATATTTATGCACCAAACAATAGCCCATCCATGTACATCAAACAAATCCTTCTCAATTACAGGAATCAAATAGACCACAACACAATAATTCTGGGTGACTTTAACACTCCACTGTCACCACTGGACAGATCTACCAAACAAAAACTAAACAAAGAAACCATAGAACTCAACAACACAATGAATAAGTTAGACTTAACAGACATATATAGAATATTCCATCCATCAATGAGTGAATGCACTTTCTTCTCAGAAGCACATGGCTCCTTCTCTAAAATAGACCATATGTTATGCCACAAAGCAGCCCTTAGTAAATGCAAAAAAGTAGAGATACCTTGTATTCTATCAGATCATAATGGAATGAAATTAGAAATCAACAACAAAAGAAAAAACAGAAACTACTCCAACACCTGGAGACTAAATCATATGCTATTGAATGAAGCATGGATAACAGAAAACATCAGGGAGGAGATAAAAAAATTCTTAGAGGTAAATGAGAATGATGATACAACATATCAAAATCTCTGGAACACTATGAAAGCAGTACTAAGAGGAAAATTCATTGCACTGAGCACATTCAAGAAAAGAATAAAAAGTCAGCAACTCAATGACCTAACCTTACATCTCAAAGCCCTAGAAAAAGAAGAACAGAATGACACCAAAAGTAGTAGAAGACAGGAAATAATTAAAATCAGAGCTGAAATCAATGAAACTGAAACAAAAGAAACAATTCAAAAAATTGACAAAACAAAAAGTTGGTTCTTTGAAAAAGTAAACAAAATAGATAAACCCTTAGCCACACTAACAAAGAGAAGGAGAAAGAAAACTCGTTACTAAAATTCATGATGATAAAGGAAATGTTACAACAGACACCACTGAAATACAAAACATAGTTAGAAGCTACTTTGAAAACCTATACTCCAATAAAATAGAAAATCTTGAAGACATCGACAAATTCCTAGAGACACATGATCCTCCCAAACTGAACCAGGAGGACATACACAATTTAAAAGGATCAATTTCAAGCAATGAAATAGAAGAAGCCATCAAAAGCTTACCAACCAAGAAAAGGCCGGGACCAGATGGATTCTCAGCTGAGTTCTACAAGACTTTCAAAGAAGAACTTATACCAATACTCCTGAAAGTATTTCATGAAATAGAAAAGGAGGGAACCCTTCCAAATTCATTCTATGAAGCTAGTATCACTCTGATACCAAAACCAGACAAAGACACATCTAGAAAAGAAAACTTTAGGCCAATATCCCTGATGAGTATAGATGCTAAAATCCTTAACAAAATTCTGGCAAATTGCTTACAAAAACATATTAAGAAGATGGTGCACCCTGATCAAGTGGGGTTTATCTCAGGGACGCAAGATTGGTTCAACATCCGGAAATCAATAAATGTAATTCATCACATCAATAGACTTAAGGTTAAGAATCATATGATTATTTCAATAGATGCTGAGAAAGCATTTGACAAAATACAACATCCCTTCATGCTCAAAACACTAGAAAAAATAGGAAAGGTAGAAACATACCTCAATATTGTAAAGGCTATTTATGCTAAATCTACTGCCAACATCATTCTTAACAGAGAAAAACTGAAAGCATCCTTTTAAAAACTGGAACAAGACAGGGATGCCCACTGTCACCACTTCTATTCAACATTGTGCTGGAAATGCTAGCCAGAGCAATTAGACAGACCACAGAAATTAAAGGTATACGAATAAGAAAAGAAGAACTCAAGTTGTCACTATTTGCTGATGACATGATCCTATATTTAGAGGATCCAAAAACTCCACCAGGAAACTTTTAGACCTAATTAATGAATTCAGCACAATAGCAGGATATAAAATAAACATGCTTAAATCAAATGCATTTATCTATATGAGCGATGAATCATCTGAAAGTGAAATGAGGAAAACAACTCCGTTCAAAATAGCCTCAAATAAAATAAAATACTTGGGAATCAATCTAACAAAAGAGGTGAAAAACCTCTACAATGAAAACTACAGAACATTAAAGAAAGAAATTGAGGAACACCTTAGAAGATGGAAAGATCTTCCATGTTCTTGGATAGGCAGAATTAATATAATCAAAATGGCCATACTTCCAAAGATGCTATACAAATTTAATGCAATTCCAATAAAAATTCCAATGACATTCCTCATAGAAAAAGTAATCACGAAATTCATATGGAAGAACAAAAGACCCAAAATAGCCAAAACAATCATGGGCAGGAGGAATGATGCAGGAGGTATCATAATACCAGACCTTAAACTCTACTATAGAGCAATAGTTATAAAAACAGCATGGTATTGGCACCAAAATAGACAGGTAGACCAATGGTACGGAAGACACAGAGACAAACCCACGTAAGTACAGTTATCTCATATTAGACAAAGGTGCCAAAAACATACAAAGGAGAAAAGATAGCTTCTTCAAGAAATGGTGCAGGCAAAACTGGAAATCCATATGCAATAAAATGAAATTAAATCCCTATCTCTCACCCTGTACAACACTCAATTCAAAATGGATCAAGGATCTAGGAATTAGACCTGAGACTCTTCGCCAAATAGAAGAAATAGTAGGCCCAAATCTTCTTCGAATGGACTTAGGACCAGACTTTCTCAACAAGACCACCAGAGCGCAAGAAATAAAAGGAAGAATCAATAAATGGGATGGATTCAAACTAAAAAGCTTTTTCTCAGGAAAAGAAACAATCAATAATGTGAAAAGAGAGCCTACAGAGTGGGAAAAAATCTTTTCCACACACACTTCAGACAGAGCCCTGATCTCCAAAATTTATAAAGAACTTATAAAACTTTACACCAAAAATGCAAAGAACCAATCAATAAATGGGCTAATGAACTGGGCAGACACTTCACAGAAGGTGACATACAGGTGATCAAAAATATTTGAAAAAGTGCTCATCATCTCTAGTAATAAGAGAAATGCAAATTAAAACCACACTAAGATTTCCAATAAGAATGGCTATTATCAGGAATACAAGCAATAGTAAGTGTTGATGTGGATGTGGGGAAAAAGGCACACTCATACATTGCTGGTGGAGTTGCAAATTGGTGCAGCCACTCTGGAAAGCAGTATGGAGAATCCTCAAAAAACCTGGAATGGAACCACCATATGACCCAGCTATCCCACTCCTGGGTTTATACCCAAAGGTCTTAAAATCATCAAAGTATAGGGATGCAGCCACATCTATGTTCACAGCTGCTCAATTCACAATAGCTAGATTGTGAAACCAACCTAGATGCCCTTCAATTGAAGAATGGATAAAGAAACTGTGGTATATATATACACAATGGAATATTAGCCAAAAAGAAGAATAAAACTATGGCATTTGATGGTAAATGGGTGGAGTTAGAGAATATCATGCTAAGTGAAATAAACCAAGCCCAATAAACCAAAGGCCGAATGTTTTCTCTGATCAGTGGATGCTGATACATAAGGGGGGGGGGGTAAGAAAAGAAAGGAGGAAGTATGGGACAGGGAAGGAAAAATAGTAGACTGAGACAGTATTACCTTATGTATATGTAAGATTATATGAATTGTGTGAATCTACATTGTGAAAGAAAAGATATATTCCCTGCTGTATAATTACATCAAAATGGGTTCTACTGTCATATATAATTAAAAGGAACCAAGAAAAAAAAAAGATTTTAGGAATAGGTTAGAGGAAAACCTTTTAAATTAGCTTATAGAAGTACCAATAACTAAGTTTGAAGAAAACAGACATAGTAGTTTGAAGCAAGAATAAGGTTAGCAAAGAGGGTTAAATTTCATAAATAGAAAAGGTATGCTTGGAAACAAAGTTAAGGATAACTTAAGAAAACACAGGTCTTACTGGGGAATGGAATACGTTGCTGTTGTATGGCTGAGGTGGTAATGAGCACCTTTAGTGAAAAAAATAATTAAAATGGGAAAAAGAGAGTGACAAAGTACTTTTCTAGTTACCTTGGACAATACCACAACGTTTTATCCTCTAAACAAGAAAGCTGAAGGCCTGTAAAATGATGAACAATTTAATCTTTACTATGTTCAATTCAATTAAGGTCAAAGGGTAGTATGTTTTGCATATTCTAAATCACAGAGGATTAGATTGGCAGGCAAAGGTGTCTGCCATTAAAGGTACTGTCATTACTATAATTGATGCTAGTTGAATTTAGAGTGGTGTCATATTACCTTCATCAGATGAGACTTGAAGGATGACACATTAAGGACTTTTCTCTTTTGGGGGAGGGACAAAACTCTTTAGTTAATTTTATCTCATTAACTTACTATACTTATTTAGCATAGATCTTTGCTGTCTTATCACAAATTATACTTCCTTTTATTGTTGCAATATTCTCTTGCAAATATGATTTGGAATATTATTTATCTCATTAAGCATTAGTTTGGACTTTCTAGACAACAGCTTAATTACCATAATAATTTTTGTTACCTTTGCTATATTATAGTGCCATCTCACTATCAATATTCATCACCTCGTAAAATACTGCAGTGTCTTAGTATTTATCAAGAGGCAAAACTCTTGCATTGATCATAAACTTCCTTGCAAAAATGACTTTTAAAGAGTTTTCTTTAAATTTATGAAATAGCATCCTAATTTTGACATAGATTAAATGAATTAGTAGGACTGTGGTTGTGGCTCAGTGATGGAGTGCTTGCCTAGCATGTGTGAGGAACTGGGTTCAATTCTCAGCACCTCATATAAATAAATAAATAAAGGTCCATCGACAACTAAAATAAATTTAAAAAAAAAATGAATTAGTAAAAAATTTTTAACCTTAGTGTGTAGTTTCCTAACAACAAAACCTAGTTTTTCTTCATTCAGGATTATTATATTAACAGGATTCAAAGACATTTCTGGCACAGCAGGAAGCCAGTTAAATTTCTAATTTTGTGATTAAAGCTCAAATAGCAAAAAAAAAAAAAAAAAAAACTGCATGTATAAATTTTCTGATTTTAAGTATAAAATCCTTAATAACTATGCTGAAAATATAACCATTCCACAATTAAAGCATGTAAAATCTTAACACTCTAGAGAAACCCAGATCTACTTTCAGCCTATCTCAAAGAGCAGAAATTAATAAATATATGAACAAATGTGCATATATGATTTAAATTACCTCTCTTCTTCTCGAACCCATACTGGAGTTTTGGGAATTTGTGCTTCAAAAAACTTAGATGCTTTATAACAAAAATTGCTGCAAAAAGACTGAAAAGGACATTTTAACTGGTTATTTTCCTTATTATAAAATGTAACCTATATACACGAGAGTATAAAACATCAATGTATAGTTCAAAGACTAAAACAAAAGCCCATTAATCTTCTAACACCTAAGATAAGAAATAAGGTAGAGTACCTTTGAAGGCTTCTAGGAGCCCCTTCCCATTGCCCTTTACATTCCCCAAAGGTAAAAACTATCCTGATTTGATGTTAATCATTCCTTGTTTTCTCTAGTTTTACCACCTACATACATATCTCCATAAAATATCATTCAGTTTTGTCTCTTTTTAACACTTTAAGTGGAATCATGCTGTTACATATTCTCATCTTCAGTTCAAAATCATGTTTTTAAGATGTATTCAGGTAATTATAACTTATTCATCTACACTATATTTTAGATTCCATTGTGCTAAATTGTATTGTTTATATAGACAATTATTTCTAATTTTTTACAATCAGTTCAATGCTAATACAAACTTTTTATAATAAACATTCATTGTGGTAAAATACAATACAAAATTTGCCATCTTATTCATTTTAAGTGTACAGTTCTTTCATACTGTTGTACAAGCATCACCAGCATTGTTTTTTCATTTCACAAAACTGAACTTTATATGCATTAAATACTAATTCTCCATTTATTGATCACCATTCTGCTTCATGTCTCTGTGAATTTCATTACTCTAGGCACCTAAAAGGAATCATAATATTTCCTTTTGTGCAGGCTTATTTAATTTAGCATAACATCCTTGAGGTTCATCCATATTACAGCATGCGTCAGACTTGACTTCCTTTTCAAAGCTGAATAACATTCCATTATATGCATATGCCACATTTTGTTTTTCCAAATATGAACATTCTCATACATATATATTATACTGGTGCATATGGGGAAACATTTCTTTAAGGTATGTACAAAGGAATAGAAAGACTTGGTCATAAAGAAAGTGCAAAGCTGGTAGGGATGTAGCTCAGTGGTGAGTGCTTGTCTACCTGAAAACTCAATGTTACTAGATAAATACCAAATTTTTACCACTACAAGAAACATAAAGAATTTCTAATACTATCAGATTTTTATAATTTTGCTATTTTGGGGGTTATAAAAATGTAATTCAATGTGTTGTTATTTGCTCTTTCCCTGATAACTAAAAAGATTGAGCATCTTTTCATATGTTCAACAGTCATTCAAGTTGATTGTATGAAAGTTGTCCATTAATTTTGCCTCTCTTTCTTATAGCTTATATACTCTGGATATGAATCTGTGATCAGTTATATGTGGGAAATACAACTTATTTGTGGCTTATCTTTTCACTTTTTGGAAACCTCTGATGGAAAAAAAATTTACTTTTGATGTAGAAAAATTTATTGTTTTTCCTCTATGATCTGTAATTTTTCAATCTTCTTTAAGAAATTCTCTCCCTACTTTATATTCTCCCATAATGCCTTCAAAAAAGTATGTATGCCTTTCACATTTAAGTCTTTATTCTACTTGCTTTGTATACAGACTAAGATATGGGTTGATTTCATTTTTTTTTTTCATCTAGATAACTATCAGTACTATTTATTGAAAGAGCTGTTCTTTTTTCACTAATCTCCCACTGCCATATATCAAGTGTCTACATTTGTGCTGAGTCTATTGGTTCTCTATTGTGGTCCATGATTTACTTGCCTTGATTTCTGCTAACATGTAGTTTTATTGTACACAATCTGTATATAACTTGTCAATACATGTTTAAGTCTTAATTAAAGCTTAAGCAAGGAATTGGTTTAGTGCCTTGATTAATATTTACAAACTTTTAACATGGTTTTTTTTCTAACAGACAAGATTTTAAAGTTATTTTTAAAATTCTAGTGAAAATAAGAATTAACTACCACACTGAAAATAGCCTTTGAACTTACCTTTCTTTCAGTAATATCATAAACTTTATTGGTTTTGGTAGAAATTTTATATTTCTGTTTTGGTACCTAAAGAAAAGAAAGTAAAGCTTACAAAAGAATCTACGTAATTAACATGAACTTCTATTACAAGTTAAAGTCATCTATATTTCATATTTTCAGTTAACCCATGCCATTAGTTCATGACTTCAGGTTTCACTTCCTTTTCTTTCCAGAGCATTTTGCTAAAAATCAGACAAGGGCTATAATTAGTAAAAAGTTACTTACAATTCCCAGCTTCTTCTGACATAAAGGATAACCACAGAGTTTGATAATAGAACGCTCATCCACAACATCACTATAGTGAGCAGGTGTGATGAACTTCCCCTATAATGAAATGAGAGGGGCATTTTCTTCCAGATTAGTGGAAAAGATAATTTATTGATCATTACTCATCAATCTAATCTGAAAATACAGGAATAACAATAGTATCTACCTCAAAGTCTGAAATTAGAATTAGAGGAGAAAATGTAAAGTAAATGCTCAAAAAGTATTAGTTATTATTAAAAATAAAAACTTCTACCACAGCACACTAGGCATCTTTGTAGATTACACAAATATAATCTTACTATAGATTACACAAATATAATTATAAAATAACATAAGCAGCAGGAAGCAGTGGTGCAATACCAAAACTAAATGACAGTACCTTTTAAGCAAGACCTATTCAAAGAAAATCACATTAAGTACTAAAAATATGTAATTTTATCTATTTTTAAGATAGGTAAACTATGTGACTCCTGAACAAATTTTTGTGCAAATCTTCCTGCTTTTGAAAAAAAACATACAGAATAGTTAATAAGCTAACACCAAAGATTTTCCTTGACATATTCATGCTTAAATAATTTTAATTCTTGTTAACTTTGAAAAAAATTTTTTCAGTACTAGGGATTGAAGCCAGGAGTGCTCCACCACTGAGCTACATCCCAGCAGCAACCCCCCACCCCCCTTTTTTTTTTTTTTAAATTTTGAGACAGGCTGGCTTTGAACTTGCAACCATCCTGCCTCAACACCTAAATTTGAGCTGGGATTATAGGCTTGAGCCACACGTCTGGCTCTTTGAGATCTTTTGAAAAAGTTGTTTTTACAGGGATTGAAATAGTCTTTGAGACTGATGTTTTTTTTGTCTCAAATGAAGCATTTCTGGTTTGTCTTGTCTTTATTTTGTTTGGCATCATCATATGTGTAGATTCTGATGTAGTTACCTATAGTAACTTAAATACTGTCATGTTCATGTTCTTGTTTCAGAAAAATTCCTGAACCACACTAAAATTTACTTTTGTAATAAAAACTTTAAAAATTTTTTCTATTATAGATTAGGAGGATATAAAATTTCCATTAAAAATTTTAGAAAAGCCATTTCAAAAAGTTAATGCAGATTACAATTTTGTTTTAAGTCATAAATGATCTATATTTCAGCTTTTTTAAAAAAATATTTTTAGTTGTAGATGGACACAATAGTTTTTTTCTGTTTATTTAATTTTATGTGGTGCTGAGGCTCAAACCCAGTGCCTCACAAGTGCTAGGCAAGCACTATACTTCAGGATTTAAAAATAAAATGAATTACAGTCACAAAAATAATCTGTTACTTGAAATAGCATAATAAACAATATTAAACTGACATTGTGATCACTAGTTAAAGGGAAGAAAAAAAATCAAGTGATATCAACAGGTTAAAAGAACTAAAACTAAGGGGCGAAATGTACTTTTTCTTTTCTTAAATGTTTTATTTTTAATTGACAAATAGTAATTGTACACACTTATGGGATACAATGTTTCAGAATGCATATACATTGTAAATGAACAATTCAGATTATAACATATCCATCATCTCACATATTTATTTCTTTGTGAGAAAATTTCATATTCATTGTTAGTAACTTTAAAATATATATTATTTTAACTATAGTAATCTTCTATATACTATTTTTCACTAATGCATTTTAAAATCACTATTAGCATAGTTGATTATTTAAAGATGCATGAATTATGAAGTACATTAGCTGTATTTAACAACTGACAACAAAATTAAAGATTTCAACAATGCAAAGAAGTTTCATTTTGAACAGATTTAAAGATGTTATACTATAAAACTAATAATTTGCTTACTTAACACATACACATTCCATTAGGAATTCTTCTGTAATATTCTCTTCTAAAAGTTGTTCAACAATATGTAGAGCTTTTCTCTCAAACTCAATTTTCCTTTTCACAGCTGCTTCAAGTTCTGTTTTCCTAAAAAAATTATGAGGTTAATTTACTTATGTTTTATGTTTATAATATTTCATGTTTTAAAATACAACACTAATCTATTTTGCCAGTTTACATTAATGTTGTTACTTTTCAAAAAGGAAACAAGCTACTTGTTCCACCACGTACACAGAATTCAGTCACAAGGACTATTTCCAGGGTAAAGAGCAAAAAGGAAGCACTTTAAAGACTCCTAAAGGTGAATTTTTTTCTCCCTGTTAGTTTATCAATTTTAGGGTACACTCTATCCCATATGTACCTTAAAAAAAAAAAGGCTTGTTCTCTGATAAAGAGCCAAGTATCAGAAGACACTAGAAAGCAGATAATTTCTAAGTAAAAATTTGTATTTGTGTCAAGTCTCAAAAATTAACTGAAATTTGAAAGAACAGTCACATCTCCAAGAAACTACTTACTCTTGTTGTAGGTCTTGTTAAATAATGATATTGATATGAATGCGTGGTTTAGGGAAAGTTCTTGCTACCAGTGGGGCTGTCAGTCTTTGCTGGCCCCCATATATTACAGAATATAAAGAGACTATCTAATCAAAAGATAGCCCTATCAACAGTGATTCTCAGTTCCAGCTACACGTGGAGATTTTTTTTAAAACACGATACTGCTCAGTTCCCACTGCAGGCCTTAAATCAGAATCCCTGAGAAAGGGGCCTGATTATTGCCAAGATAATCTTACTGTTCAACAGGGTTGAGAGTCACTGCCAGAGAACCAAGGAGATCAATCTTCCTAGTGACTCTTTTATTCCTTTCCTGCACTGGTTTCTACCTATCAGAACTACCTTTGCTGGCCTCCTGGTCCTTGACTTGATTCTCACAACTAGACCTAGAATGTCTTCATCTTTTCTTTTTACTTGCATTACTTCCAATACTTTAGACTTTCATTCCCAGCAATGTTTTCCAGAATCAATCTCACAGTTTTGTTAACAATTTGTTTTGCTAAATACAGACATTAAAACAAGAATTTTGTGATAATACCTATTCATGTATCATTTCATAAAGATCATTTCTCTTTCTTGGTACCAGGGATTGAACCCAAGTGTGCTTAAACACTGAGTCACATTCAGACCGTTTTATTTTTAGACAGAGTCTCACTAAGTTTTGTAGATCTGCACTAGGTTGCTGAGGCTGGCTTTGAACTTGTAATCCTCCTGCCTCAGTTTCCCAAGTTACTGAGATTATAGTCGTGTACCAACATGCCTTTCAAGATCATTTTTATATTAAATAAGTACGAAAAACATGAACACAGATTGTGACTTTTTTTATTGAACACATTAAGCTTCATGAAAAATTCATAATTTTCTTTATTTTCCTCATTTTGCTGCCTACCAATAAAAGTCATGTCACATAATCAGTATACATATAACTTGCATTAAGGAATTTCTGGCTCAAGTCATAACCATGTCCACCTGAGCCATACTCCTCCTAATTGACAGATATCTAGAGCTGCTTCTATGGATAGCCTGTCTCCTGTGACCTTCTGTCACAAATGATAGGCAGTATGGTGTGTAGGAGCAGACCTCAAACTTTTTGGTCTCAGAACTCCTTTACAACTATTAAAATTAGAACTTTTGCATATGTGGATTTTATGTGCCAATATTTACCACATTAGGATTCAAACTGAGAAAATTTAAAAGCATTTATTAATTCATGTATCAACCTATTGCATGTTAACATTTTTAAATGAAAAATTTTGTGAGATGAGTGGAATTGTTTTCTATTTTTGCAAATCTCTTCAATGTCTATCTGAATGGCATTTAGGTAGATTGACTGTAGAAGGATTTTTAAGTTGGAATAAATTTATAGAGGGATACTCCTCTCAACAATGATTTGGTTATTCCCATGCACTGTTTGTTTCATCATCCTGAGTGTTCTTCTCAAAACATTTCAGCTGGGGCTGGGAGGTGTAGCTCAGCAGAATATTTGCCTGTCATGCTAGAGGCCCTGGGTTTGATCCACAGTACTGCACCAAAACAAAACAACCTAAAAAATATTTTGGCTTACCTGTATTCCTCAAATTGTAGGAAATGTAATCTCCATGGGTCTGTGGTCAGATTAATGTTGAGAAGAGTTGTAAATCACCATCATACTCAATATTAATTAAACTTTACTCTTGTAGTATTTCCTAAAGCCCAGTTAGTATTATGCTGCTCTATAGGGAACTATTTTCCAAAACAGATTTCAAATCCACCCAGTTTCTCCATTCCTAGATGATGACTAGCCCTACTGTCTTCAATATTCACTTCATTACTCCATTAAGTTTTCCCATTTGCAACTAGACAACCTAATTTCTTACCATGGCCAAACAGGTACTATGTGAACTGAATTTTGCCTTTAACCATTTCCTATGCTCTTTTTTTCCCTTGCCACAATGCACACATCATCGCAGGCATCTTCTTTTTTTCTTTTGGTACTGGGGATTGAACTCAGGGGCATTCCACAACTGAGCCACATCCCCAGCCCTATTGTGTACTTCATTTAGAGACAAGGCCTCACTGAGTTGCTTAGCCCCTTGCTTTTGCTGAGGCTGGTTTTGAACCCGCAATCCTCCTGCCTTGGCCTCCTGAGCTGCTGGGATTACGAACGAGCACCACTGCATGGGGCACTATCTTGCCTTTTTAAGAGCCAAAAGACAATATGGAACAGCTTTTTAATGAAAATTTGGACTTGATAAAATAAAAAAGAGAAAAGATTTCTTGGAGTGCTAAAGAGAGAAACTTAGACAATAAGTCTTTGGCATATACATCAATAAAAAGAGACCCGAAGAGGTGGGAAAGAAGTATCTGCAAATTCAAGAACACTGTTCTTACAACAGCTTTGTACAAATACATTTGCAAGCAGTCTGAGTCTCTAGTTTGGTGTTCTTAAAACCTGGAGTAGAGGGATGTAACACCCTATGTGAGAATTTATAGTCCTTCCAAATCTTCCTCTCTTCCCTCTCATGACAATTTTCTCCAAAATAGGTAGCTATTGTTGTTTTTAAAAGCAGTTCAATTAATATAACAGATAATATAACAGGGAATGTTCTTGTCCAAACAGTACTCACCTTTTAAAAGCATCTTCTTGTTTCAAGGCACTTGTCTCTTTAGTACCTATAATGTAAAAAATAGGTTGCCTTTTTTTGGGTGTTGGGGATTGAACACAAGGGCACATTACCATTAACCTACATTCCCAGTCCTTTTTATGTATTTTTTAAAATTTTGAAATAGGGTCTCACTGAATTGTCCAGGCTGGCCTCAAACATGTGATCCCCCTGCCTCAGACTACTGAGTCCCAGGGATTACAGTTTTCTCCACTGTGCACGGTATACATAGGTCAAGTTGACACAAACGGTAGGTACATATTCCTGCCCAAATAACAAACTGTACACATCTTTTCTTCCTGTCCACACATTTCATTTCCAATCCTGTGTGTAAATCAACATGAAATAGAAAGGAAGTACAATCTGTTTTTGTGCATTACTTCCTAATTTTTCTTGGTTAATATGTAGCTCATTAGAGACTGAATTTTCTCATGCATCACAGTTGCTTCGTTAATTAAGTGCTCCCCCAAATCCTAGAACTGGGTTCTTTTAGGGGGAAACCTCTCCACTTCCCAAACTTCTATCGGGATAGTAGGGAAGTCCCACGCCCCGGAGAAATGGCAGGAAAGCTGTCTGGAAGGTCCAGTCGGAGGTTCAAGGCCAGCTGTACTGCCTGCCTGGTCATTTACTCGCTTCCTGGGGTTCCCCAGCACCGAGACGCACTTTCCCCTCTGCGGGAAGTGGCCTCTGAGCAAGCTGGGAGAAATCCTGAAATATTTGCAAAGAGGCGTGGGGATCCCGGTGGGAAGTCTTCAGAAGACCGCCGCGGGAAGCTCTCGGCCTTCTCAACTCCGGAGTCCCCCTTCCCCGGGGCCCCCTTCCCGGGGCGGCCTTTCGAGAGCGTACCGCACGCCCCTGCCTGGGACCAGGCCAGGGCCCTGTTCTCAGGGTCCAAATGTGGGAAGGGAACTTTGTTCCTACCTGCAGCTTTTCGGGAGACGCGGGGACCCCGGGCCTTCTGGCCCGCAGAGCTCGGCGGAGCCCAGTCAGCCATGGGAAGCGTCGTCAGAAGATCAGGGACCGGCTCCGGCGTCCCCTGGAAGCTCCGCCTCCCCACGCGTCGCACGGGCCGGGGCGGGGCCGGAGCGCGGCCTGCGCGGCCCGAAGTGGTGGGGGCCCCTGAGCGCACCGCAAGGTCCGGCGGGGTAGGTGGCCGCACCGGGAGGTCTCGGGTGGGCTGGGCTCGCCGCGCGGGGCGAGCGGTGGGGAAGCGGCGCCGCGAGTAACTAGGCCCCGCGAGGTGGTGGGACCTGAACGCCTGGTACAGCAGGAGTCGGGGGAAATGGCTTCCTCTGGATGCCGCCCACAAGCGCGCTAGGGTTTTAGCCTCCTTAGGCTGAGCGACACCGTACCGCGGACTCGGGGCCGAGCCTCCTCGCCCGGAGAAGCCGATGGCCTGCGGGAGCCGGATGGTGTGCTCCTGAGGACTGCCAGTTGCCTTGTCTCGGTGTGATATGGCGGTTTCACTGACTGGGTTGATTACCTTGGGGGAGTGCAGCTGCTATAGTGAAACGGGGTGGAGGGCGTTTTAACTTTCAACTCTCTTTGGGTGACTTGTATTGAATTCCAGTTTTTGTCGTGGAACATTAAAAAACAAAAATTTCCCCAATGATTACAATTTTCATTTTAGACCTAACCTGTGTAATTTTTTTTCCCAGAAAAGAAATTCTTTGCCTTTTAAAAGCATATTTGCCTGTCCTCTAGGGAGTGCTCCAGAGAGTTCTTTCAAAACTGTGGTCCTAAAAAGATGCAATGGGGGCTTCTTTACAAAACAAAAATACTTTCTTCGACGAACATACGAAAATTCAGTAATATTAAAACTTTACATGTTCCTTATAATGTTTTCTAATAATTGATAAAAATGAAACAATATCAGTTAACTTTTATATTAATGAATTTCAGCATCAAAACCAAGAATAATAATTAGGAATGGCTGTGGAGGAACTTCAGTCCATAATTAAGAGATGTGTAAGTAATTTTTTTCCTTTGTGTAAAATTCCTTTAAAAATATGGGAAGGACATCATTTCTAATTACTTTTGTGGTCACTAAGATTGTTTATCTTCCTTAATCCCTGCTTTTTTTGGCTGGTAAATAGCATGAGGACAGGAGAGCAGATTATCTAAATAATCTTTTTAATTGAAGTGTTTATTAGGGTGATCCTAAATTTCATACATGTATTTATGTGCAGTTTATCTAGTATTTAAACAGATTTCGCTTTTCCAAAGAGAGAAAATAAATTGTCATACTGAATTTTTATTTGCATATGTGTTTGTTCTTTTGTTTGTCTTATTTTCCCAGCAAATTCTAGAAGAACATGACTTTAAAGAAGAAGATTTTGGCCTGTTTCAGTTAGCAGGCCAAAGATGTATAGAAGAAGGGCACACAGACCAACTAATAGAAATTATTCAAAATGAAAAGAATAAAGTAAGTACAATCTTTGTGTTTACTTTTCACATTTTACTTGGGAAGAGAATAATCACATGTTGCTATTATTCCTTCATTTGCCTATCAAATAAACAATGAATTTTCACTGTAGAAAATGGAAAAAAGGAACTAGGAATCTCATATACTTAAAGGTATTTACAGTCTTTTGGAAGAGATAAACAAACAAAAAATTAGTCAGGAGGCAGAAATAAATGAAGCCAGTGCTGAAATATAAAGAATTTTAAAAAGAACAGGCTTAGATGTTCTCAAAGTAACATTTGAGTCATTAACTGATATTGAGAAATATAAAACCAACTAGATACTGGTTTTTTGTGATCAGCCTGTTCTCTTAAGTGTCAGATGTGCATAGAAAACCAAATTGTAAACAATATTTTGCATGCATAGAATCAACAGGGGAGAGGCTGGCCAATATCATTTAGTTGTTAATAGTCTGAGAAACCATACTCTACAATGGGAAAGGACCTTGTTTATGGATCAGAAACAGCTTTTTTCTGGAATGCAGTATTAGCTACACACTACCAAGTTTTGTATCTTTGGAGTCCTCTTATAAGAAAGGCCATTTTAGGACTGGGGATATAGCTCAGTGGGCTGGGGATATAGCTCAGTGGGCAGAGTACTTGCCTCTGACCCTGGGTTCAAGACCCTGGGTTCAATCCCCAGCACCACCAAAAAAAAAAAAAAAAAAAAGAAAGGCCATTTTCTTTCTGGGAGCATGCTCTTTCTTCACTTATAGTGCTATTTATTTATCTAGAAGTTTTCATTGTTGATATCATAATCTAGTCATGCTGGCTTATGATTCTGTCCAGGGCACTTTGATTAGATGTGGGGCATTTCTAAGACTCATTTTGCCAGGCTGGGCTAGAACCCAGGGCCTAGCTCATGCTAGGCAAGTGCTCTATCACTGAACTGTACATACCCTCACCCTCCTAAGACTTTTAAATCATACTGTATTGTATAATCCTTTATTCAGTAGTTCAAGTGACACATCCCTTTAAAATTTTTTTTTTTTTTAGAAAAACAACGTTTTATTTGTTTTTAATGTTTGATACTTTTTTTTTGCCAAAAATACAGTAAATTTCATGTGTTTTAAATCCTTGTTGTTTTTTTTCCCACATTCCACATGAGGTTTTTTTATTTTGCATTCTCAGAAGATAACCTTTGAGAGTACTTAACTTGCAGCTGCTAACAACAAAATCAGTAACAACTAATATGTAAGCTTACTATTTGTCATATGTTGTCTGTGTACTTGACATCTATTAACTTATTTAGCCTCTTCAGAAATTCCCTAAGATGGGTACTCTATTAAATTCATTTTGTAGCATATATAGACTTGGGAGGCTAAGATAGGAGAATCACTTGAGTGTATAAATTTAAGAGCAACCTAGGCAGCATGAGACCCCCATCTTAAAAAAAAAAAGTTCATTTTGTAGATAAGAAACAAGTGAAAGATTAAATGACGTGCCCCAAAGTAACTCAGCGTTTTAGTGACCTCTGGAATTCAGATCTATTTATTCTGGTTTTAGCGCTTTTAACCACTATGCTTTACCTCTGGTTAACATTGTATAGCACTTATCAGAAAATTTTATGGTAGAGAAGGGACTGAGTGATTGTGGGGGTGAGGGATGTTGAGACAGCCAGGATGACAGTGTTTCTAGCCTTTGAAAGGACAAAAAAGTGTATGATATCCTGAACAGAAAAAGATAAAGGAGAAAGTTTCCTAAAGGAAGAGAAGTGAGTTGACTTTTAGAAATTTTAAGATGAAGCAGGCAATTGGAAGGTAAGGTTTTGAGCTCAGTAGAGAAACAAGAGATTTAGTTATGGTTTTGTTCAAAGATTTGGTGATTGAGGGGAGGGGAAGAATTTGCCTTAGTCCACAGAAAAGTGGCAGAAGAGGCCCAAGGATCCCATCTTGAGGAACTTAAAGAACAGAGGAAGAGGCCTTCCACGGACATGAGGGTCAGCACTGCATCAATGGGGCAGAGGGAGAAGGAAACTGTCTTGGCAATGCATGCCTGAGTGGTTGGGTGTTTTTTTGTTTGTTTGTTTTTTCTTTCCCTGCCCCCTCAGTCCCCTAGTCTCTTTCCTCTACTGATCGCCCTTTGATTTGCATGAGATTCCCACCTCTCAATGGTTTAACATGCCTCTTAATGACTAATAGGATAGATTTAGGCATAGTGAAGCTTAGTCTTAATAGTTTGAAAATCACCTTTTAATATGTGGTCTGCTAAATAAGGAGGTTCAGATTTTGATAAGAATGTTTAAAACTGACTACAACTTAATATTTTTTTGCATGGTGACACTATAAGGATTGGTCAAAATTTATTATTAGCCATGTGTAGTGGTGCATACCTGTAATCTCAGAGACTTGGAAGGCTGAAGCAGGAGGATCCCAAGTTTGAGGCCACCCTCAGCAACTTGGCAAGACCCTTATCTCAAAATAAAAAGAACTGGGGATGTAGCTCAGTGGTAAAGTGTCTCTGGACTCAATGCCCAATACAATTAAAAAAAAAAAGATTTACTATTTAAAAAAAAAAATTTTTTTTTAGTTGTAGATGGATGCAATACCTTTATTTTATTTGCTTATTTTTATGTGGTGTTGAGGATTGAACCCAGTGCCTGACACATGCTAGGCAAGTGCTCTACCACTGAGCCATAATCCCAGCCCCAAAGATTTACTGTGTTAAATGTTTAAAAAAAAAAAAAAAAAAAAAAGCCAGATAAATAAAAGTAGTAAATGGTCCTAAGACACCGTAGTATAGGATTTTACCATTATTGACGTTTTGAACAGGACTATTCTCTATTTTGAGGAATTCTCTTGTGTATTGCATGATGTTTGGCACAACCCTACACTGTGCCTGTGAGATACCAGTAGCTTCCCTACTGGTATCCTGCTGCCTCCTCTAGCAATGATAATCAAAAAATGTCTCCAGTTCTTGCCAACTGTCCCCTGAGAGGTATAGGGCAAAATTGCTCATAGTCGAGAACCAACAGTATAGTGGGAAAAACATGAACTTGGGAGCTGTACAGTTGTCTGACATTGGATATGTCATTAATTTCTAAGTTTGGCATTCTCATCTGGGAATTAGGAGTAACGGTCTTATTCAGTATGATTGTTACTACTAAATTAAACAAAGGGTAGCATAAGTTAATGATAGTAAGGATTTAGTACTCTTCTTTATAACTATTTACCCTATTTACCATCTTTCCTCAACCCTGACTAAAACCATGAGACATTATATAGTGGCTGGGTTATCCTGCAGCTAATATAATATTTATAAAATATTTTAAGAAAACTTTTCAACTCTGTTAGGCAAAATCACTCAAATATGACATTCCTCTTGTAGTTGATAATTATTCAGAGGAGCTCTTATAGAGAATAAGTAAAGGGAAAGAAGTGTAAAGATAAAGTCTTAGAGGAACTAATTAAGTTTTTAAAAAATGAGTATGGGTTTATTTAATAAGTAATGGTGGGATAAATATTTAGTGATTTTGAAAAAAAGTTATTGATTTACAACAAATTCCTTAGTAGTAAAATGGTAAATATTAAAAGTGAAGCCACACAAAAAAGGAGAAAATAAAATATCAAAACTTTGGAGGAAAGGATAATTTTATACCTATAAGTAATAAAAATCATTCAACCTATATTTATTAAACACCTACTTTGTTCAGTACCTTTATAACAACACCTATTTTGTTACTTTGTGACAGGTCCTGCTCTAGATTGCTGGGAGTAGAAAATAGCAATGAACCAAAATCCTTACCCATATGAATGGTCAGAATTTCATGCAATATTAAGTTCTAAAGAATGAAATCAGATTTACAGTTGATAAGTAGATTATACTGAATGCAAGAAAGTGTTGAATACAGTAAAGAAAAATAAAGCATGGTGAAAGAAAAGTGATATTAGTATGTTGGGTGAAATTACACAGATTTTAAGAAATAGTATAAACTATGGGACTAGAGAGAAGAGTTCCAAGCAGAAAAAAACTAGCACTAGAAGTTGATCTTCAGAGAGATCAACTGAACTATCTCATGAGTTTAAAAAAAGCATGGTTGTTTTGTTCTTTGTTAAAATCTAGAATTTTATTTTATATCATGTTCCTAACAAATTTCACTAAATATAAAGAAAGGCGAAATATACCTTTAAAAAATTTTTAAATGAATGCTTATTAATCTCTAGGGCGGAAATACATTTAAAAGCAGTATTTTATATAAAAATAAAGACAAGTTAGTCTGCTATGATTGCATGTGACTGAAATCCTAGTTGTTTGGGAAGCTGAGGCAGGAGGATTACTTGAGGCCAGGAATTCCAGACCAGTCTGGGCAGCATGGCCAGTCCCTGTCTCAAAATAAATAAATAAATAAATAAATAGATAAATAACCAACCAACCTAACAATTGTTTTGTCATAAATACATCTATGTTAATATTAACATATAGAGAACACATGGAAGTTGATACAAAAAATGCTAAAATGTGTAGTTGATAAATGAGCAAAGATGTGAATTGATAGTATTTTCTCTTTTGCAAAATATGTGTTCACATACCCTAACATACTCTGTTTAAAGTTCTCCAGGCCTTGGTAAGCCTTATACCTTTACACATTGCTATTTCAGAGACTTGAATGTTTTTTCTACCTATCTGTGCCTGACAGATCAGTTTTTCCTAAAAGCCTTAGCTTCTGGGAGGCCTCTCCTATCTTTCCCAGTTTGAGATGACTATTCTTTTTCTATTCCTCATACTCTATTCTATTGTAAAATGGGTGGGTCAAGAGTAGGTATTCTATGTGCTATTTCCTCTCCTTCATAGATATATTTTGTTTTGTTTTTGTTTTTAAAGAATCAGCCTAGAATGTGAACGGTGGCGATAGAGATATTATTTGATGTATTCCTCACTGTATTTCTGGCACCCAGAATATTATGTATTATATACTTGGTAAATATTGATGAGTTACAGTCTAAAGCAGGTTAGAGAATCGAAGTAATTGTAATTTTGAAAATCAGTGACTTTAATAATGTGAGTCACTAATTATAAACTTTTGTGTGGTAAAACATTCTGAAATGCCTTTGAAAAAAGAAGCAAATTGTATGTAGCAGAGAAAATTAATGAAGTCGCATCCCTTCATTTTATATAAATTACAATGATTATATTTAGAGATTCTCCAAGGAACTTTAAAAGGTTCACAAGCATTGACTGTATTTCTTTGACTCAGGAGAGCAAAAATTCTCTGGAAGTTAAATACGTAGCCATCTTTTTTTTTTTTTTTTTTAATTTTATTTATTTATTTTTCATTAACTTTCTTTTTTGACACTGATAAATATTTAAGAAAAATTCGTCTGTCTCAATCTACCATCTTTCCTATCTCCACCCACCCCTCCCCTTTTTCCCCTCTGTACAATCCAAAGTTCCTTCATTCTTCCCTACCCATCCCCCACTATGGATCAGCATCTGCTTATCAGAGAAAACATTCAGCCTTTGGTTATTTGGGATTGGCTTATTTCACTTAGCATGATCTTCTCCAGTTCCATCCGTTTACCTGCAAATGCCATAATTTCATTCTTCTGTAAGACTGAGTAGTATTCCCTTGTATATCATACCACATTTTCTTTATCCATTAATCCGTTGAAGGGCATGTAGGTTGGTTCCATAGTTTTGCTATGAATACTTGCCAATCTTGAGCATTAATTAATGCTCCTGTTGGAAATAGAGGAATTATTTTAATCCTGAGAAAAACCAAGTTACCTGATAGAAAGTAAAGACCCTTTTGCCTTTCTCAGTGAAAAGATTAAAAATTATTTTTAAATTTTATTATCTATTGACAGCCAACCTTAGGAAGTAGTGATGAAATGACTGTGGGCCTCACTTGCCTTATTTTTCCTATTTCAGAGTAAATTCTAAGCTAAGTTAGAAAAGCACACTATGAGAGTCCTATAGATGGCAGTGTTTGCTTTACTTTGAAAATGTTTTCTATAGGTCATCATTAAGACAATGGGCTGGAATCTTGTTGGTCCTGTTGTTCGCTGCCTTTTATGGAATGATGAAGATGATAAAAGAAAAGATTATTTTCTGATGCTTGATTTATTGGTAAAGGTATGTTAATAACCAGGTTCTCTTTGTCAAAACACACAGCAGTATTATTTTCTTTTTAATGTTTAATTCTTATTGTTTGGTAAGAAATTTTCAGTTCATGAAGATACATGCAGAAGAAAACTCTGGAGAGAAGCCCAATCTTTTTTGTTGTTGTTTTTTGTTCTTTTTAGATTACATGAAAGTGGAGTGTACTTAACATATTATTCATACATGGAGGAGGAGAAGTCCAAACTTATTTAATTGGATGGGCAGTTCCATTTTCTAGGAAGTTATATTTTAACAAGCATCCTTCTTGTATAGATGTATTTTAGAGAGGTAGTTCAAGGCCACATTGATCTTTTTTGCAATACTGAAACAAAATAAAATATCAATGCTCTTTTCTCTGTGGAAATTCTTTTCGTATTCTCTTAAAAGTATGAAAAACCTAGAATGCAAATGATCACAATAGGAGTATAAATGGATCAGTTGGAACTCACAGTTTAGAAAGAAATCATTGGTTAAAAGGCTAGTTGAGTTATAAGTCAGTGTACAATTGTTAAGAAAGATAAAGTCTGAGGAAGAAAAAAACATTACAAGGAAGCTCTTTGGAGATCAGTGCAGATACACACAAATATATATTTGGAAAGAGAAGACTATGAGGGTTTTTAAAAAACCAAGACAAATAGGCTGGGGATACAGCTCAGTGGTTGAAGTGCTTGCCTAGCATGTATGGAGCCTTGGGTTTGACTCATAGCACTGCAAAAACATAAAAAACACCTCCCCCCCAAAAAAACCCCAAAACCAACCAGGCAAGCAATGTGATAAGGTATGGCCACAGAAAGCAATGCAAAGTTTTATATGTTCAGAAAGTAAAACAGAAACTGAAATGTCTAAATGCCCAGCAACATGGGATAGGAAGGACCTACCTGTGGGAGGCCCTAGCTGTCTAAAGCAGCCTACAGAAGCCTCAAGGAAACCTGAGCTCTAGTGATCAGGTTATTCCCTTTCAATATTTTCCTAACTTTTTCTTTTAACAATTTTTTTTTAAAGAATGTTTTTAGATGTTGATGGACCTTTATTTTACTCATTTATTTATATTAGTTCTGAGGATCCAACCCAGCGCCTCACACATGCCAGGCAAGTGCTCTACCACTGAGCCACAACCCCAGCCCATATATATATATATATATATTTTTTTTTTTTTAGTTGTCAATGGATATTTTATTTTATTTTATTTATGTGTGGTTCTGATTACCAAACCCAGGTTCTTACACATGCCAGGCAAGTGCTCTACCATTGAGCCACAACCACAGTTCTAGCAAGGGACAGTTTTTTTTTTGTTGTTTTGTTTTTGTTTTTTTTTTGAACTCAGGGCCTTGTGTTTGCGAGGCAAGCATTCTACCAACTGAGCTATACCCCCAGCCCTCCTTTTAACAATTATATGAGGCATTTTACTGTTAAGCAAAAATAATTGTATTTTCTTAGTATATGCCGTCTTTAAAATAGTAATCATGTGGCTTTAAATGCAACTTGTATTAAACAGGTTCAATTGTGAATATTTTTATAGTTATGTAATCCAAAGGAATTATTGTTGGGTTTGCTTGAACTGATTGAAGAGCCCTCTGGAAAACAGATATCCCAAATTATTCTTCTTTTACTTCAACCTTTACAAACAGGTATGAATATTTTATCATCAAAGTATTTCTTGTTATATTTCTATAAGTACCTTGATGTTTGCCCTCAAATATCGATACTGCACCAAAATAAGTTTATTACAAATTATTGAGTATTCTGCTCTTTATTATCATTATTATTATTATTATTCTAATAATAGCAAATGCCAATTTGAATCCAGCTGCTGTGTTGTTACCCAGTAAATACTCTGTTGAACATCATTCTATTTTTTTTATGTGCTATGTTACAATCTGTAACTTTCTGGTAAACCTTCTTACCTGCAGTTTATATCTAGAATTTTCCTTTGAAGCGTATTTAAAGGGTTACTGTATGTCTGCAGTACTCAGTCTGACAGTATTGTGGCAGTTCTGTATCTTCGTTAAGAATAGTTTGGGAGAATATCATGCTAATTGAACTAAGCCAAACCCCCCAAACCAAAGACCAGATGTTTTCTCTCTGATATATGGATATTAATTCACCATCAGCAGGTGGCTAGGGAAGAATAGAGTTACTTTATATTAGGTAGAAGGGAGTGAAGGGAGGGGAAGGGGTTTGAGGGTAGGAAGGACAGTAGAGTGAAACAGACATTATTACCTCATGTACATATATGACTGTATGACCAATGTGATCCTACAATATGTACAAGCAAAAAAATGAGAAATTATGCTCCATTTATGTATGATCTATCGATGTATAAATGCATTCTACTGTCATGCACAACTAATTAGAACAAATAAAAGATTAACAAAAAAAGAATAGTGTCAAACAGGATACTCAGCCTCTATATTGGAAGGTTAAGGTTAAGAATAACAAAGCTATGACTGAAGAATGAAATTAGGCATATGGAATGATAAGATTCTGTGGCTAAGTGGAGTAGTAGTATTGGTAAGTAATGAGGCTCAACCACCAAAACAGACAGTATTTATCCATGAGAAGAGATTATTTTTTCATTTTAGGAACTATATATATCTCAGAGTCTGATAGTGACCCAGCATCAGAAATTAGAGTAAATTCATTTTAAATATGAACGTTTGTGAGTTTTCTACTACTTGAAACACTCAAAGTCTTCTAGGGAAAAAAAAAAATGCTACCGCCCATTTGTACACTACTTTATAGATAACTACTCATTTTGTGCTTTTGTAACCAAAAAATATGGAAAGAATATGTTTCTGTTTTAAGTATGCAACCTGTTACAAACACACCTAAACAATATTTCATGGCACCAGTTGTAAGATCCTTCATTAATTTCTGTACCACCAAGAAGGAAAAAGCACTCCCAATTAAGCTTATGATATTTTATCCTGATGTCAGTCATTAAAATGTGAGGAAAGAAAGTATCTTATAATTGTACATGTTGAACTTCTTGTCCTTTGTTCAGTATACTTGATGAGGCTACTTCAGGTAACAACCTGGTCTCTATTGTAGTGATTCAGAAACTTCGTAACAATAAGGCATATTCTGTTGGATTAGCATTGTCTACCCTTTGGAGTCAACTATCTCTTCTTCCTGTTCCATACTCAAAAGAACAAATAGAAACAGATGACTATGGCCTTTGTCAATGTTGCAAGGCCTTAATAGAATTCACTAAACCTTTTGTGGAAGAAGTCATTAATGACAAAGAAAACAAGGAAAATGAAAAATTAAAGGATGAATTACTGAAATTGTAAGTACATGTTTAAAAACAGCTCATAATGAATTTAAATAATTTGTAGTTGTTATTTGTCATACAGCTATAAATCTAGTTTTTGATTTGAATTTTAAAAGACTATGGGGTTAAACTGATATAACATGGCATTTAATGAGTCATTCATATTTTTCAAAAAACATGCCAGGTGTGGTATCACACACTTGTAATCCCAGTGGCTCAAAGAGGCGGTAGACGGGAGGATCACACGTTCAAAGCTAGCCTTAACAATTTACCAAGGTCCTAAGCAGCTTAGAAAGACCCCATCTCAAAATAAAAAATAAAAAGGGCCATGGATGTGACTCAGTGATTAGGTGCCCCTGGGTTTAGTCTCCAGTACCAAAAAGTTAAATAAATAAATAAAGCCAAATGTGTTCATTTAATTTATTTCATATTCTTTTATGTACTGCATTTACTCATCATAGTATAGTGAATAATGAAAGTAGAGAAATAGATACATATAACTCAAAGAATCTACTCTGAGGAAATTGTTTTTATTCTCCCTATGAAAACAGTGGAAGGACCAGCAGACAGTTAAACATTCAGCCCTTCCATGAAAACAGCAAAGTATTCACCCAATAGTATTTACCTAGGGATACGATGAACTAAACATACATTGTTCAATGTGGCTGTCAAACACTTGACATATGGTTGGTCCAAATTAAGATGCACTCCAAGAATAACACACCTTGTGAACTTCAAAGATTCGATATTCTTAAAAAGGATAGTAAAATATGTCAGTGATTTTTTTATATAGATATGTGTTGAAATATTTTAGACATTAGGTTATTAAAATTAATTTCTCCTATTACTACTTTTTTCATGTGACTCCTAAGATATATATGGAGCTTGGATTATATTTATAGGATAGTGTTAAACTAGATTATTGAATTTCATGGACCAATAACCTTATTTTTAAAAAATTTTGGAGACTTTAGCTAGTGTTAGCTTTCTATTTTTGTCAGGTTAGGACATTAAAAAAATTTTTTTAGCACTTATGAAACACATTACTTTATAAAAGATTTTAGAGAAATAGGAAAGACTTAACAAAATTTGGTTTTCTAAATAAAAGAAATACAACTTTATAAAGAAATTATTATATTATCTTTCTTTTTCCTTGAACTAATGAAAAGTACATCTTGAATTAGCACTGGTTAATTTTCAAACAAACATTCAGAAAACAGTGGAACAGACCAGACATAGAAATGAACTTCACTATGTTGGGTCTAGCAAGGCATTTTCATGTTCTCTCAATTACTAATAAGGTAATTCATCAGCCATTTTATAGGCATTGAATTATTGTTGCTTGTCTTAGTCCCTTTGTGCTGCTGTAATAGAATAGCTGAGATTGGGTAATTTATAGTGAATAGAACTATATTGGCTCTGAGTTCTGGAGGGTGGGAAATCCAAGATTAAGGCACTAACTTCTGGTGAAGGCTTTGATGTGTCATTACATAGGGATTGAGGAAGGGTGGAGAGACACAGGGGACTGAATTCACCCTTTTATAACAACACTAATACCTCCCATAAGTGTGGCACCCTTCTGTACTAATCACCTATCAAAGGTTCTACCTCTTAATACTGTTGGAATGGCAGTTACATTTCAACTTGAGATTTGGAGGGGATAAACATTCAAACCATAGCAGTGCTTATTTTAGTTTTCATGTAAAATTAACTTAGAGATGAAGACCTGGCATTTTATAACTTGGGAAGTGTTGATTTCTTAATTAACCTATTTTTCATGCCTTAGTTGTTTCAAAAGTTTGAAATGCCCTTTGCTGACAGCACAATTCCTTGAACAGTCTGAAGAAGCTGGAAGTGATCCTTTAAGATGTTTTGCATCTGAAATAATAGTAAGTATAGCTAATTTAATCTATAAAATCTGCTATAAACTTAAATGGTATCCTTTTATGTTCTTATATACTACATGTGGATATGTAAATTGATAATCTATTAATAAAGTTCATAGAATACAGGTAAGTAAAAAGATGGAAAATAGAACAGTAATAATTTCACTAACTAAAGACAAATGCTATTAACACCTTCCAGAATTTTTCTGCCTATGTACTCATAACTATATTCATATATAAGAAAATGTATACACATACTGTTACTGTCTAGGGGTCCTGGGTTCGTTGTCTCCATTCAGCAAAGAATTGAAGAACAGGACACAGATAGCAAGCAAGAAGTAGGTTTATTGCAAAAGCAGCAGAGATACAGACACATACTTCTCTGAAGAGAAGGAGCCCCAGAACTGAGAATCTGGTGGGGGAGTTTTGGCCTGTTCTTTTTATGGTCTTGGATTTTCCTCCTTTCCTTGTCTCCTCCCCTGCCCATTCTCCTGACTATTATTGATTGGTGCCTGCTCTGTCCACGTGTCTATTTATCTACTGGGTCACCCCTGCTTAGGAGCACGAGTATGGAAGTGTTTGTCTGATTGGTCCCCCACTTGTGTGCATAACCACTTTGTCAAGCAGGAAGTTGACTTCATCAGAAGACCCTCTCCATGCTCCCTGCCCTGACCTCCTCACTCACCATCTGGTCCTAGCTGCCTGTGTCCTTTTACATCTCCCTCAATATGTTTAGAAATTTTTAAAAGATTGTAAAGTCTGTGGTAAGTATTCTTATCACAAGAAACAAGTCACAAGAAACAAGTTTTAAAGCTGAGGGATTTGAGAGAGGATGGAAAAGAATGGTCTAGAGGCAGCAAAGAGAGCAGGTATACTTTCATGCCTAGTTGTACATTGGGTATGGATAAAAAAAAATAGCAGCCATTTAAGAGAGTTGTAGAGAAAACAGTTGTTTCGGGGGAGAACCAGATTTGGAAAACAGGTAGGAGACCCTTTAGAAAAAAATTGATTTTGCCAATAATTGTTGAGATCCAGAACCCATGATTTAAGGGTTTCTGAAATTTGAGCAGAATTGAGGAAAGGAATCAGAAGAGGGATGCCAGAAAATTATGGGAACTAAATTCTGAGGATGAGAGATGACTTGGTGACTGATATAACTAGGGGTACATAGTTTAATATAGTTAATGATGACACTCAAGACAGTAGTGAAGAAGCTGTGAGTGATGTAGAGGAGGGAGAGGTGAAGGATGTTTCCAGGAGCATATGAAGTCTGGGACCTTTTCATTGTTGCCAGTGCTATACTACAGTATAATGTTCTGGATATAGTATAAGCACCACCATATATGGTATGTGTACTCTATTTTGAGAAGATGGCTATGAAAGTTAGAAACTGTTAAAGGGTATTAAATCTGCGAATAATATAAAGAAATTCTTTGAGATTCGTCATTTTAATAGAAGATAAATTTAACTGGGATAAGATGGAAGTTGAAAGCCTAGTCAGGTATTCATTGGGAATTAAGTGAAGTGTGATAAGAGCCTAAGTGTATGTAATGGTGAAGAAGAGGAGGGGCAGGCAGATTTGAGAACTTTATAGTGGGTTATATTGGCAAAAGTTGATCATAGATTGAGTTTGGAATAGTAAAAGGGGTGTCATGAATGAAGTTTTTTGTAGGGTAACAATATATGAAGGTGCCAATGACTGAGATAAAGAATATAAAGCAAGAATGGGGGTCTTGTGATTTAAAACTGTAGAATTTTAAAACATTTAGAAAAGTAGAACATTATATCCACATGTACCCACCACTTAGCTTTAGCAGTTATTGATATGTTGCCAATTTTGTTTCATCTGTCCGCCCTCCTTTCTTGCTACAGTATTTTACAGCAAGTCCTAGACATATTTCACCTGTAAATCTTGTATGCTTCTTTAGTGATAAAGGTTTTTAAAACACACAAAACCATTATGATACCTGACAAGATTAACAGTGTATTCATACATATATATATGTGTGCATATGCACGCGCGCACACACACACATACACAGTTCCTTTTATTTTTTACTTTGAGACTGGATCTTGCTAAATTGCTGAGGTTGGCCTCAGACTTGGGATTCTCCTGCCTCACTCTCCCGAGTTGCTGGGATTCCAGGTGTGTACCACTACACCCAGGTAACATTAATTTCTTTTTTTTTTTTTAATTTTTTTTGGAGGTTGATGGACTTTATTTTATTCATTTATTTATATGTGGTGCTGAGAATTGAACCCAGTGCCTCACAAGAACCCAGTGCCTCACACATGCTAGGCAAGCACTCTACCACTGAGCCACAACCCCAACCCCACATTAATTTCTTAATATATAAATGCTCTTGACTTATTATGGGGTTTTGTCCCAATAAACCCATCAAAAGTTGAAAATATGTTAAATTGAAAATGCACTTAATACACCTAATCTACTGAACATCATAACTTAGCAACACAGTATACTATAGGGTATCATTTGTTTACCTTCATAATTATATGGCTGACCAGGAGCTGTGGCTCCCTGCTGTTGCCCAGCATTGTAAGAGAATATGATACAGCGTATTGCTGGCCTAGGAAAAAGTCAAATTATATGTCTGGTTTCTATTCAGGGTGTATGACTTTCACACCACCATAAAATAAAAAAATTTTAAGTTGAATCATTGTAAATTGGGGATTGTTTATGTATCTAATACCCAGAGAAAGCAGGTTTTTAAGAAGTTTTTTTCATAAGGGTGGGTGAGATCACCCAAGAAAGTAGTTCAGCCTAAGAAAAGGGCTTGGGACTAAAGCCTAAAGACTCTTACCACTTAAGAGGAACCAACCAAAGAGATCAGAAGGAAGATTGGCAGAAATATCACAGAAACTGGGGTCATAGATTTTCAGGAATCAGAACTATTAAATGTAGCAGAGAAATCCTGTAGGGGTTGGAAAGCATCCATTGGATTTACAAAGTAAGATTGCATTGATAATCTTAGCAAGAACAGTTTGAGTGTAGTGTTGGAGACAAAAATCAGAGTGGAATGAGTGAAAGAATGAACAAAAATAAGAAAAAGGAGATAATTAGTGTGTACTGTTCTTTAAGAGTGAATAAGAAAGGAAAGAGGCATTAGCTAGAAAACATGGGCCAAGGGGAGCAAAGTGACAGGGGAGGTGGGAAGATTTGAGCATGTTTATAGGCTAATAGGGTACAAACCACCAGAGGCGAAAAGAGGTGTTTACTGAGATAACTGAAATAACATGGACCAACAGCAGACATCTGGGCAAATAGGATCAAGGAATAAGAGGACTCCTGAAGACGAGGAGGTAAAAATGGGTATGTGTGTGAAGAAATTTGTAGCAGAAATGGGATATTATAATTCAGGGGAAACAAACTCCCTGGCCTTGAATTTCTAGGGGAAAGAGAGATGATCTCTTTAAGAATGAAGGCATAGAAATGGGGATTGAATAAAAGGCTACAGGAAACCAGTTAAAGTGTTGGAGTACTTCAGGGGAGAGGAAGAGATGGTAGAAAACCATGCAAGTGTTGTTGGAGACCACAGCTGTAGGGGTAACAGTCTGTTTTTTTGTGTGATTTCTATAGCAGTACTCATCTACCTGGGTGTTAAAGTAGAAAAGGTGGATTGTAGTTATTTTTAAGTTGGCAGTTTACTGCATAGGTACAGATAAAGGAGTTACAGGGTGCAGATAGTTCAAGTGATCAAAAATGCCTGGTCCAGGATAGTTAGGGAAAGAAGCAGGAGATGGATAGGCAGGTTAAAATGAAGGGATCACAAGACTAGAGAAGTTAGGCTGAAAAGTAGATTGGTAGAGAGAGGCAGAATAAGAGGTTTGGTCAGAAAACGTAATCATGAAGTTTAAGCTATTTGGTGTGGAACAACTCCAAATGTTAGCATTATTCAGAAAAGATGCTGAAATGGATTAAAACTTGTAGAAATGAAGATTCATGAGGTTGGCCTATTATAAGAGTTTACTACATGAACATTCACCTTTCTCAGCATCATAACAGGAATTGAATAGAGAAAAAAATTGTAAGCAGGAGCCAGAATCTTCAGTGAATGTGAGTAAATGATCAGGAAGTCAGTATATGACATATGACAGAGAAAAGGACAGTGTGGCTTCTGCATCAGAGGAAAACATTTTGTTGAAGAGTACAGAAAGAGCCAAGATAATACTAATCTACCTATCTGCATCTCCCACTGCTGCCTTCCTGGCCCAGTCATATAAAAGGTGTGAGAGAATGAGCAGCTCCTAGAAATGAGACCAGTTTAATTAATGCAGTGCTGCAGAGGTTTAGGGTATAGGAGAGTGGTTCTCAGAGGGAGGAGCATTGCAAATATAAAGAGCCAGCAATAAGGAAACACAAAGCAGTCAAGCAGGGGTGAGATCAGGTAGGAAATAAAGAGAGGAGGTGCCTTCTTTTCTGTGCTGGAGAAGTACTGGTAAGTGTGACTGACCTCAGCAATACTTACTTTGTCACAAGTTTTTTTGGTATAGAACTGCACGAATGTCCCAAAGGCTGCAGTAAAGGAACATTCCTCAAAGAACAGAGACTGGGGGATGTGGTTGTGGCTCAATGGTAGAGTGCTTGCGTAGCATGTGTGAGGCACTGGGTTTGATCCACAACACCACATACAAATAAATAAATAAAGGCATTGTGTCCATTTACTACTAAAAAAAACTTTTTTTAACGTGGGGGGCGGGGACAGAGACTGCCATGAAGTTGAAGAAATTGTGCAATGGCAACTACAAGGGCCTATATCTGGGCAAGACTGTTGGATGGTGTGGATAAATAGTGAAGGCTCTGACATAGGTCAGAACTCATATTATCTAGAGAAGCACTGTAGCACCTAGTTACATATGATGATTTTTAAAAGTCTACGTCCCTCTGGAAAAAACACACAGCACTGACTGAATGAAGAGATGGAGCTTTATGATTAAGAGGACAATGGAAATCTGAGTGCAATAAACTTTTTATCTTGTAGCTATAACAAGAATGTGTGACTTTAAAAATCAGTACAGCAGTATATATTTAGCATCTTTTGGCTAAATAACAGTCTCTTATGACTGAGGATGATTTTCCATGGTTCTTTTTTGTGTTCTGAAATGACTAATAGAACCATCTGGGATCAGCAGATTTTAATTCCCCAAAGACTGGCAAAGTCTTATTTGGCTTTTTAATTCTCAACAATGTCAGGCTCAATGCCTGGTACTGAAGTGTTCATGGAATAAAAGAGTGAATATATAGAAGGTCAGTATTCATTCTGCTTTAACTATTGCTGTCATTCATTCCTTTTTAACTTCTGTCTGTTAGTTTTTTGTGACCTTACTTTCTTAAACTTTGAGCTGTTCAATAAGTATTTAACATAGGTATTATGTCATTTCTTACATAAGGAAACAGGTTTAGAGAAGTTAAGTAACTCAGTGTCACACAGCCAGTAAATGGTACCACCAAAACTCAAAATCAATCCCCCTGACCCAGGCATGGTGACATGCACTTGTAAATCACAGCTAATCTGGAAGTTAAGATAGAAGAATCCCAAATCCAAGGCCAGCCTGGGTAATATGGTAAGACTCCATCTTAAAAAAAGAAAAAGAAAAAGAAAGAAACCAATCAAGAAGTGGATTTTGAAGGTCAGGTGCTTTTCAGATACTAGACTTAGAAATAATTTTAAGAGCTTAGAGCTGACCCTCTCGAGCATAAAGCTTTAAAGCTGTGGTCCTATGCACTCATGCAAGGATGTGTCTTTTATGACTTGAGAACTTACACAACCTGAGATGTCAGCATGGATTTCCTAAGCCCTGCTACCACTGATGAGTGTGTTCCTCCGGACCACTTTGTAAATCCAGGTAGATAGGATCAGTAAGGCACTGTTCTTAGAATGGCCTTCATCTGAGTAGTGGGTTTATTTTCAATTCATGATATTTGTCTGTCTCACATTTTTAGATGACTTATATCTCTGAGGCACTTTTTTAAAAAAAATTGGTAAAATACACATAATATAAAATTTACCATTTTAACTGTTTTTGTTTGTTTGTTTGTTTGTTTGTTTGTTTTTTTGGTACCAGGGTGACCCAGCTGTACTTAACCACTGAGCCATATCCCCAATCCCCTTTTTAAAAAAATGTTTGATTTAGAGACAGGGTCTTGCTGAGTTGCTTAGGATCTTAGTAAGTTGCTGAACCTGACTTTGAACTCAGTATCCTCCTGCCTCAGCTTCTTGAACCACTGGGATTATAGGTGTGTGCTACTGTACCTGGCTGTTTTAACCATTTTTAAGCATACAGTTAAGATTGATATTCACATTATTGTGCAACCATCATCATCTCTCTCAAGAACATTTTTATCTTCCTATCTGAAACTGTTACCCATTACACACTGACTTCTCCTCCCTTCCCCTCATTGCAGGCAACCACTGTTCTGCTTTCTGTCTCTGTGTCTAAAACACTTAGTTATTATTAGAATGGGAAATGATTTTCTTTTGTTCACTTAAGAACCCTTCATCTGGGCTGGGGTTGTAGCTCAGTGGTAGAGCACTTGCCTAGCAAATGTGAGGCACTGGGTTTGATCCTCAGCACCACATAAAAATAAATAAATAAAGGTATTGTGTCCATCTACAACTTAAAAAAATTTTTTTGAAAAGCCCTTCCTCTAGCAGATCATTGACAAAACTCATTTGTGTGCCTTTAATTATGATTTAGTTAATTTAGAAACCATGTAAATGCTTATGTAAAATGATTTTGTTAATGGCTTCTGTAGTAGTCTTCTGTTATGTAATAAATTCCCATAAACTTAGCAGTTTAAAACAACACACTTTTTTTTTTTTTTTAAA